>JASAUF010000673.1:9910000-10510000 GCA_030180095.1 Magnolia changhungtana
AAGTTCTGTGGGCCATACCGTTATGTGTGTTTTGTGTCTACACCTTCCATCCAGTTGAGGACACCATATTACGGCATGATCCATTTTTTGAATCAGATTCAAAACAAAACAGCCCTTGCGTATCGTTCAGACATCTTGATGACGAACGGCCAGCCCCTTTGAATCTTTTGGACGGTCCGAGCACCGCCATGATCGTGCAACGGACGGAAGTCCGGTCTTCTCTCGGAAACGCATATCTTAACGCAGGCAGGGAGCTACGCTGATGCTCGGTCGGGCCCACTTCAGCTGACGTTTGAAAAATCCATGCCGCCCACCAGGTTAAGCTCGAAAAACCAATTGGAATTGACTGGTTTTGAGTTAGATTCGGTGTGGCGTACTTGGTTTTCTAGTCTGCCATCTGTCTTACGTTTGGACAGTTAAAAACCAATATATGCTGTCTTTCGAAATGCCGCCACCTAGGCGATGGTAATATGGCCCATTATGGTTTAATGGACGGTCCGGATTGGACTTTAGAATTGTGATGGTGACACACAACAGAGGACCACAAGTCCCTGTTCGGTTTTGGTTTTGAATTGGAGCCAGCGTCGGGTCATTGGTTTTAGTTTTATCCACGCCCGGACGGTAGGGCTCTGTGGGGCCCACCGTGATATAAGTGTTTTATCCACGCCATTCATCGCTTTTTTCATATCATTTTAAGGCATGATCGTTAAAATAAAGCAGATTCACAACTGTAGTGGAGCACAAAGTGGGTATTGAACGTCCATCTTTAAAAACTTCTTTGGAGCACATTGCTGGATCGTAGAAAAGTGGGCCTCATAAGTTAGAATTCAAAACCCGTGTACAGTGTACAATACTCAGGCCACGGATCATACACGTCTTATACCTTTCTCTATATAAACTCCGGCCTCTCCTGCAATTTTCACAAATCGCATGTTCCCTTTTTCAATCAAAATTCCTCAATTTCTAGGCTCTGCAATTTCGGTCGGAGGATCTCTACAAATCTCTTGTCACGAATATCATCTCTGTGAGTACATTTTCCTTTAACGTTATTTGAATTCTATAGTTGATTTTTTATGTATTTTTTGCTGATTTGTTTGATTGTTTTCGTTTTTCCTCAATTTATAGGGTTTCAGTTGTAGATACATTTTGATTCTATTTATTTTACGGTTGTTTTTCATGCTTGATTCTTTTCGTTTTCCCCCAATTTCTAGGGTTAATGCTTTTAAATCGGCGTTTTTTTATTTTTTTATTTTTTTGTGATTTGTCGTTTATGTTAAGATTCTTTTTAGAGACCCTAGTAATTGAGAGGGGAAGAACGATAAATAGAGGAAATTGAAGAAATCAGAAGGTATTGTTTGATATTGCATTGTACACACGTGTTCGAGATCACGGCCTTGTATCAGGTGGGATTCAATCTGTTGCTCCATAATGTAGGATTTTCCACAGATCCTGTTGGCTGTATTTGTGTATGATGAGTAATGTCGCTGGTGATTTTCTTTTGTCGTCTGTTTTTCTTTTGCGAGCGTGGCCCACCTAATGAGAGGATTGGCCTAATTAATGGGCAGGCATGTTGCCCACGCTTACATTCGTGGATTTATTCTTTCCTCGTGTTGCTGCATATCAATTTGAGGTTTGTTTGCTAATCCCACACTTCTTTTATGGCCCAATCTGCTCCATCTCCTAATGGTTACCAACATAACACGTGGAGTGATAGTCAATTGGTCTATAAGTGGACCCCACCTTGTAGATTCCCTGGCCCAAAAATTAGGTGGGTCTATTTCTAATGTGGGTTGCCATCTCTAGAACTAGTGAATGGATGATTATTATTATTATTATTATTTTAATTTTTTACCGATATTATTTGTTTTCCAACATAACATATGGAGTGAGGGTCCAATCGGTCCATCTTTCAACCACATCTCTATGAGAACGACATCAGGAAGACGTGGATTACTTTTTGGTCGATATGGAATGTGCAATCAGCCTTCTACTGATAGGCCCACCTGACCAAGTTTGATGGTGGGGTGTTTGCCCTCTTTGAATAGGTGGGCCATTTGCCATCTATGCAAGGAACCCACATGGGTATTTTGGTCCATTCCAAATGTGATGATTGGCCCACCTAAGAAGCCCATCTAAGTAGAGATGTCTGAACTGGGGCGTTTCCACCTGAACAAAAAGAGCCGTGGCTTGGGTAGACCATGGACCAATCGGAATGCACAAGAGGTGCTTTTTGCCAAGTGAGTCTCCTTAGGCCAAAGACTGAGAGAAAATTTCTTTAGGCCAAAACTTAAGTGGGTAACATGACTAGAGATGCGACATGACAGGAATCAGTGTGGAGGAACTCCACCATTGAAACATTCATGGCCACCAAAGTTTGGATCAGTTGACATTTTTGTAGATTCAATTCATCCCAGTGGGAATGACGGTTTGGATGGCATATAATTATCATTGTGGAACCTGGAAAGGTTTCAACAATAGGCATTCCTTTCTCACTATTTTCTGATACGTGGCACACTTGAGTTTTGAATCCTTGTATTTGCATTTTTCCTTACTCAGGTCTATGTGACTTTATGAGTAGGTTGAATGGCTAATCAATGTCATAGTGGCCCTACAAAAATTTATCATTGTTGGGCTCATGTCTTTGTGGGCAACATGACTAGAGATGCGACATGACAGGAATCAGTGTGGAGGAACTCCACCATTGAAACATTCATGGCCACCAAAGTTTCGATCAGTTGACATTTTTGTAGATTCAATTCATCCCAGTGGGAATGACGGTTTGGATGGCATATAATTATCATTGTGGAACCTAGAAAGGTTTCAACAATAGGCATTCCTTTCTCACTATTTTCTGATACGTGGCACACTTGAGTTTTGAATCCTTGTATTTGCATTTTTCCTTACTCAGGTCTATGTGACTTTATGAGTAGGTTGAATGGCTAATCAATGTCATAGTGGCCCTACAAAATTTTTTATGGTGGGTGTCATTGTTGGGCTCATGTCTTTTTAACTGGGCATATTAATTTGGAAATTGATAATTTATAATTGTCTTGTTATTATTGACTTTGGACCGTTTAATTTTTTCATAAATCTGAAATAGAAATATTGATTTTTGTTATGAGTTGTGTTCATTTACTAACTTTTATACAATTTCATGATAAACTATATCAAAACTTATTTTTGTTATGAGTTATAGAAATGCACAAGAATTTAATGGCACAAGTTGGCACAACTTCTATCCGTCGTTGGATTCCAGAAGTAGAAGAGGGGTTGAAACCAATAATTGAAAAGACTACTTTCTCTTCAGTTGATGCGGCGTTTAACTTCTACAATCATTATGCAAAGAAGGCAGGCTTCAGTGTTCGTAGAGGATCAAATAAATACAATAAGAATCAAGAAGAGATCTGGAAGACGTTTGTATGTTCGAAGGAAGGGACAACAGATAACAAGGTACAAATGAAGCATGGTGTAGTAAAGAGGCGACGGAGTATTACTCGAGAAAGTTGTAAAGCTCGCATGACAATTAAAAAAGAGGGTGGTGGACCAAACTATATAGTGAAAAAGTTTGTTGAGGAGCACAGTCATGAGTTAGCGACTCCTCGAAAGAAACATCTTCTTCGATCACATCGTGAGGTTTGTAATGCGCAGAAGAATTTGGAAAATACATTCACTCAATCAGGCATAGGCATTTCGCAAACTATGAATGTTTTGGCAATTGAATCAGGTGGTTACGAAAATATCAGATGCATTGAACAAGACGTGAGAAATTATGAAAGAGATAAAAGAAAAGAAACCAAGGACTATGATGCTCAACTATTGTATGAACATTTTTCTAAAATGAAGGAATTGGATCCATCGTTTGCATATAATGTGAAGGTTGATGTGGAGGGCAGATTAACACATTGTTTTTGGGCTGACCCGATTTCACGTAAGGCTTATCATCACTTTGGTGATGTTATAGTATTTGACACCACGTACAATACAAACCACTATGAGTTAATATTTGCACCCTTTACAGGAGTTAATCACCATGGGCAATCAATTATATTGGGTTGTGGTTTTATCCATAATGAGACCACTGAATCTTTTATCTGGTTGTTTGAGAAATGGTGTGAAGCAATGCCAGGGGACCCACCGAAAGCAATCATAACAGATTAAGATCCAGCAATGACAAAAGCCATTGCTATTGTATTTTCGAATGCTTTCCATCGTTATTGTATTTGGCATATTTTACAGAAAGTCCCTGAAAAGTTAGGTCACATAGCTTTCAAAGATGAATTTAAAGTACCTTTTTATGATAGCATATGGAATTCTGAGAAGCCCGAAGATTTCGAAGTAAAATGGAGCAAAGTTATTGAAGAAAATGAGTTGGATCATAATGATTGGCTTGCCTCTTTATTCAACATTCGTCACAAATGGGTACCAGCATATTTAAGACATGTTTTTTTTGCGGGTATGTCTAGTAGCCAACGAAGTGAAAGCACGAATGCATTTTTTCGTAAATATGTGTCGAAGAATAACTCGTTAATGGATTTCATAATTCGTTTTGATCGTGGAGTAGCACGACAGAGACACAATGAGTTAGTCGCCGATCATGAAACAATTAGTAGCAAGCCGAAGTTGAAAACTTTATTCGCCATGGAGAGAGAGCTTGGAGAGACTTATACTCGGTCTATTTTTTATAAATTTCAAGAAGAGTTGTATGAAAGCACCATTTATACTGCAATTCTTTTACAAAAGATGGAAGGCCTTTGCATTTACAATGTTGGAGTATGTGAAGGAACATCTCCTGAACGGCTAGTTGAATTCGAGATGGAATCTAAACAAGCAAAATGTAGTTGCTTGAAGTTTGAATTTGAGGGCATACCATGTAGGCACATATTATGTATACTACGACAATCTCGGATACCCAATTTGCCAGACCACTATATTTTGAAAAGATGGACAAGGGATGCTAAACTGGATTTTGTTTACGATGCGAGTGGTGTGGAGTTAAATAGAGAGAAACATGAATCGTATGCTCTTCGATATAGCAATTTGTTAGACATTTCTAGAAATCTTGCCAAAGAAAGCGCTAATTTTAAAGAGACATATCATATGTGTAAAGAAGGGCTACAAGATATTCTCAAACGGGTTCAAGATCATAAGTTGCTTGCTGGTGAGACATTGGTGCCAAAAAATAAGAAACAAATAAAGAAGATTACTAAAGTAATCATTAAAGACCCGGTGCGTGCTAAAACTAAAGGAAGTGGAAAAAGATTAATTTCTGAAAGGGAAAAGGTTGCTTGTAAGAAAGATAAAAGAAGATGCAACGGATGTGGGAAGTGGGGTCCTGGCCATGACAAACGTAATTGTCCAATATGGAAAAGACTGTAAGTGTTTAATTCGTTTTATTCATTTATATTTGATTGATTCCTTAATTTTATTTGTTAAATTATTATATCCTTATTTTCTTCATTCTTTAAAATGATTTGCTTGCAGAATAAGATCTCCCACGTGCCAAGAACCATCAATGAATGAAGTTGATATGCGTGAAGAACCATCAGATGACGAGGTTAATATGCATGAAGAACCATCGGGTGACGAGGTTGATATGCATGAAGAACCATCGGATGACGAGATTGATATGCATGAAGAAACATTAGATGATGAGGCGGAGACGTTAAGTCATGACACACCACTATCTTAATAATGTAATTAATAGCAATTTTTTTAATTTACCCATTTACTTGGTAATTATGTAACTATGACTATAAAAAAATCATGCATATGAAACACAAGAGTAGTTGATGATTATTTGAATGAAAAAATAAATGGGTATTGTGGTCCTCTTTGGATTGAAAGAATTTACAACATTGAAATGGAAACCCCATGGAAGGAATGAAATCGTGCTTCTTCTATGAATATGTTAAAAGATCAGTGGTCGAGGGGCGAGAGCTGTCTCTCATAACCTTGGAAATTGATATCCACAATTTTTTAGGGAATTGAAAACATATTCCCATACTTAGTAAAACTGCAAACCAGTGTATGACTCACTGTCTTGAAAGTGTGTATTGAATAACTGTGCCCTACTCTCTGGAGTATTCTTCTCTCTGTCACTCGAAACTTGAAACAGAATATATGGCTGATGGACAATGCACTGAAAACTTGTAGTCCATATGCAACAGATCATTCCTTGACTAACTTAGATGCCTGCCTATGATATGGAAAAAAGAGGAGGAAATCTAATGGTTTTTATTCATATTCCTACCTTGTCGATAGCCTCTCTCTGTATCTACATGTAGTGTCAGCGTGGCTGACAGGTGCAAATATTAGATGTTGCATCCAAAAAAAAAAAAAAAAAAAAAAATCTGGTCCATTCACAGGGTGGGCTACAATGTCAGAAAGATGTTTTAAAAAAATAAAAAAATATCCACCTTTGGCAAAGTACTTATTGATTCGTAAATTTGTTTTGTAAAATGTGGCCCACCTGATGGTTGGACTGACCTAATTCTTGGGGAAATTGCATGTATAATGAGCAGCTTTGTACTGGCTGTGTGGGCCAAGTAAAGCTCTATAGTGATTATTTTATTTTTGAAAGGCTTTGATGCTGTACTCCTGAGGATTGATTAATGAGAGGACAATCTATTGATACTCTTGAGATGCCATTTCATGGGACCTTGAAAGTGGGTTTTGATGGCTATTGGCCAATGTGTGAAAGGTGACCATAGGTGTCATGATATGACCAAGGGCATATTTCTGTCTGCATGTAGCAAACCATATGGATTGGATGAGTTGTGCTATTTATTTTTTAATGGTGCTGTTACTACCATTATCTTCTACCACCCATTTGTAGGTTACCAATGGGATGATTACTATCTTATCTATTACTACAGAGGTAAATTCTGTGGGGCCCACGAAATGAATGGTTTAGATCATAGACTGCTATGTTCAGTGTAGAGACAGCAATTTTAATGCAGCGGTGCAGGTGTGGGACCCAACTTGTAAGTAACCTGGGACAGTATTATCTGCAAGGCTCCATCATGGGATGGGCATGGCCCCATCCTATAGTGAAGATGGACAACTAAAACCAATGACCCGACGCTGGCTCCAATTCAAAACCAAAACCGAACAGGGACTTGTGGTCCTCTGTTGTGTGTCACCATCACAATTCTAAAGTCCAATCCGGACCGTCCATTAAACCATAATGGGCCATATTACCATCGCCTAGGTGGCGGCATTTTGAAAGACAGCATATATTGGTTTTTAACCGTCCAAACGTAAGACAGACGGCAGACTAGAAAACCAAGTACGCCACACCGAATCTAACTCAAAACCAGTCAATTCCAATTGGTTTTTCGAGCTTAACCTGGTGGGCGGCATGGATTTTTCAAACGTCAGCTGAAGTGGGCCCGACCGAGCATCAGCGTAGCTCCCTGCCTGCGTTAAGATACGCGTTTCCGAGAGAAGACCGGACTTTCGTCCGTTGCACGATCATGGCGGTGCTCAGACCGTCCATCTGGACCGTCCAAAAGATTCAAAGGGGCTGGCCGTTCGTCATCAAGATGTCTGAACGATACGCAAGGTTTGTTTTGTTTTGAATTTGATTCAAAAAATGGATCATGCCGTAATATGGTGTCCTCAACTGGATGGAAGGTGTAGATACAAAACACACATAACGGTATGGCCCACAGAACTTGGTTACATCAATTGAGAAGGACCGGCGTGCGTTCGAAAAAAGCTCGCGAGTCTTCTATCGGAGAGAGTCTCCTGTGAACGGCGGATGAATCCTAGCGGTTGTTCGTATCTAACGGCTCTCAATGGAGTTCGTATTTAAGCTCGTCTTGGGCGTCGCCGTGAGAGACCGTGACTATATATATATATATATATATATATATATATATATATATATATATATATATATATATATATATATATATTAGTTTGGAAAAGCCTATAATACAACTCTTAAAGATAGAACCATCATATTTGAATATAAATACTTAGTGATTAAACATATGATAATAATAATAATAATAATAATGTTATTAAAAATATTCTAATAATAATATTTAAAATTATAAATGCATATGAGGTCATCTTATCAGTAATTCAACCATTGATTTCCAACTAAGTGGTCCTTAGGACCATTTTGAGCATTGACGTTCAAATTTAGAATGATCCGACCAACTGAACGATAGGAATCCACAATTAAAGCTAAAACTTTAGAGGTATGGCCCACTTGAGCTTTGGATCTACCTTATCTCTGGTCAAATGACCCGATGGAACCTATAATATCTAATGGTTGGAGTGGATTGGATCACACATCACTATGGACCCCACTTTTAGATTGCATGTACACCAGCGGTTAGTACACCCGCTATACACCAGCATTAGAAACCTGGTCAAAGTTGGGCTAACCTGACGAATTTCCGAGAAAGGAGAGAAATCTCTTCCTTTCTTTGCTTCTCACCACTCGCTGTTTAAACGGACAGCAACCACTTGCGATTGTTGTAGCCCACAATCATGATCGGAACCGTTCTTCATCCAGACCATGAAATTCCAATCAAAACCCAACAACTTCTGCACATCGGTGCGTGTATACGTGCACGCAACATTAGGCGCAAGCGACAATGCGCGGAGTTTTTTTCGTTTGTCAAAACCAAACGCTTCCATCTGTGTGGTCCACCAAATGAGATCAAATGAATTATCTAAACCATTCATCGTGTTGGGACGGTAGCTCTGACCAAAATCGTATCAATCTCACACGTTTCGTCACACATGTGTGCGCACAAATCTGGATGAAAGCGGGCTATGCACCGGTAATTGCCGAAAATAGGAACTCTGTTACTACACGTTCTGGCAATATGAGAGCTCTTTCTGCTCTCAAATCCTAGCCATTCGTCCAACCAATCTTAGCCCAGCGCCTTAGGGATTTGCAATAGGGAAAGAGAGCCGCCGCAACCCTTAGACTTGGAACTCACTGAGAAATGGTGGTCATCGGTTCAAATGGTGGGTCCCATAAGGTCTTTGATACACATCTAAACCATCCAAAGGCATTAGATTCAAAGGTTAGCCACCCGATTCGGTTATGTAATTAACGGGGTGGTCATCTTCTTTGTTTGATCAAGAAACCCATTAACTTGGGTAATGGTCCATTCGCCGATTAGAACCTCCCGCTTAGTGGGCCAGTAACCCAGAAATCAATCCTGCATGGCTAATCAGAGCCATGTAACCTATTTTAATCTGAACCATCAGATTGACACCGTGCTGCATTTAGATTCAAAACCGACTTGGGCTAACTAATCCAGTGATTAGATAGCATTTGAAAGGTCTAGAATGGCATTAGAAGGACCTGTAAAGGTTGCCTTTTAGGGAAGCACATTCCGAAAATAGAAAGGAAAATCAGAAAGAGAGGGGAGTGAGTTTCACACCACCGCACCAAGAAGGGTCGACTGGTTCGAGTCGCTGCATGTTCGAGTGAGTCCGGATCCACTCCCATTCAACTGAAGAGGAGAGAGAAGGAAAGAAGAAGAAGCAGAGTAGTAGAAGAAAGAAGGAAGAGGAAGAGTGAGAGAAGAGAGGGGGCGTATGCGTTCCAGTCGCACTGTTCGTGCCGCACTGAGTCGACTTAGCTCGACCAGAACTGAGTCAGGTCTGCTTGGGCATACGTTACTCGATGTTTTCCAGTAGGAAGAAAGAAAGGAAAAAAAGAAAGAAGAAGAGAGGAGGGGAGTCACGTCCGCCACATTAGCTCGACCCGAGTGAGTTGAAGAGTCGAGTTTGGATCGAGTTCGGTCTTGTTTGGATTGTGACTTGGTGTGAGTTGTGTGATTGTGCCGAGTCCAGGCCATGTCTAGCCATGAAAGAAAATGAGAGGAGAAAGGAGAATAATAGAGAGAGAGAGAGAGAGAGAGAGAGAGTCAAGTTAAGTCGGTAGGTGGTGCCGCACCATTTCGATTTGTCTGAGTCATTGAGTTGAGTTATAGGCTATTGATATGCCCGATGGGGTCCAGATCCTAGGAATTACAAAGAAGGAAGAGAGAAGGGAAGTAAAGGAAAAGAATATGGAAGAAAGGAAGAAGAATGGATGAAGAAAGGAGAGGAGAAGAAGATCTAGTGACCTTATCGAGTTAACTCGGTGACTCACCACGTCTAGATCCGAGCTGTGTTGTTGGTCGAGTTAGTCCAACAACTTTTGGGGTTTGCTTGGGAGTAGATTCAGGAAGGTGCTCAGGTCGACATGAGTGGAGTAGGCAAAGTTTAACCGAGTCGACTCGTCATGGGCCGAATTTGCCTTATGATGAGTGGTCTTGCCCAGCAGATCGGAGTCGGTCATGTTTAACATATGGGAAATATTATTTTTTCCACTCATAGTGTGAGCCCAAGTTGGTTGTCGCTAGTTCGCAATCAATTCAAAGTTGAGTCGGATCGAATTTCGCAACAAGGACTCGATCCTAAAGTGTGTGTGCGTATTCCAACAAATGATGAAAAGTGAACACGACATGAGAGGTGAGGATCACCCTTCAAGCTTTTTCACATCATGATAGTTATTTTAATTCATTTATTTTATTAATTGCCTAATTGTAGACACCCCACCCAGGCTAGAAACTTAATAAAGCGTGGACGATCCTCTGGAACTAAACTTAAACCTTGAACCCTACTTAAAACCTTAGCCATTTCTAAGCCTAACCCAAACCGTAGCCGAACCCGAGCCATTATCCGAAACCCTAGCTAAACCCGAGCCATTACCCAAGCCGAGCCATACCCAAGCCATCACCTAAAGTTGAGCCATATTTGAGCCATCTTCAAGCCAAATCTTCAAAGACGGGCTCTTAGCCACTCTCCAGGACCAAACAAGCCCATCGGCTAAACCACGGAAGCAAATGGAGAGAGGCAGTAATTGGATTACCACCGGCGGTAATCCAATTACCACCCGACTGAATTTCAAACAAGTACACTCAAAGTTGGTAATCCAATTACCTCCGCCTCTAAAAAAATGTGCCCTCGGAGCTACAGTTGCTACTCCCCTCAAAAGTCAACTATATTGATCTGTTTGACCCTAAAATTCCTCCTATTTACCATTTTACCAAGCCCCTTAAACCTATAAGTGTCATGTAGCATCCCCCTTCCCTCCACCAATCCTAAGCCGCAACATCATCATTTACCCTCCATAATCCCTAGAATTACCATAAAACCATCCCAAAATGCTATAAATACCCCTCACCTCTGTTCATTTCACACCAACAATAACCAACCAACTACCAAGTAAGCCCCCACCATGAGAAGGAGAGAGAGAGAGAGAGAGAGAGAGAGAGAGAGAGAGAGAGAGAGAGAGAGAGCTTGAGTTCTCAAGCTCCCATATGTTTAGCCCTCATCTAGCCTCCTCTAACCATCTCTTAGCCTTATAGTCCTACTTAGGTCAATCATCCCCCAACCATGGTGCACCCAAACATCCAAGCCATTTCCAGTGCAAGTCAAAGATCATGCAATCATCACTAGCATTTATATTTTATCAATCATATCATTACTTTCCTTCTCAACCCCTGCTTCTCTAGGTTACCATTAAACGTATGCTCTGTGACTTGCCGGAATTCCGGATCCCGTCACATTAGAAACTCTTGGTAGTCTAGTCCTCTTACATAATATTCTAGCATTATCTCATCTCCTCTTAACCTCCTTTCTCCTCTAGGCATTCTTTGGACGTATGCTCTGCAGCTTGCCGGAATTTCGGACCCTGCCATACCAGAAATCCAAGTCTGCTTAGTCTCATTTTAATACTTCATATCCTTACATTTTATCCCCTAAGATCAGCCTACCATATAAAAGTAGAGACCGTACGCCTGTACGGGCAAAGGGAGTGCCTAACACCTTTCCTCTCTGTAACTGAGGTTCCTTACTCAGAATCCTAGGTAAAGATCAGGAGTCAACTTAAAGAAAGAGAGTCCCTGGATTCTCTAGCTTTTACAGATTCTACAGGTTCTAGCCGACTGTGGGATTTTGAGTTAATTGGCTAGTGACGACTCCAAGTCTACATTAACATCTCCAATCCAAATCAGCCCATACAGCCTCAAACCAAAGACAAATCAGTGTGAGCATCAATTTCCAGCGTTCACACTAATTTAATATTTAGTGAAAATTAAGGAATAATGTTATCTTTTATGTGTGTGATCCTTTCTAAATGATTGATGGTCGGATTTAAATTAAAGTATTTGAACATGCTATGAATCTCAATTATCATTGTTTTGGTTTAAAATGAACACTTTATATGTAAGTGCTATTGATATTGTACGTGGCTTTTTTCACCACTTGTGATTACTTTATGGTGTTTTTGGGGGTTCTTAAACTAGTGGAAAATCGTGTACTGGGGTAATTAAGATTATGTCGTGGACTTACTATCTTGTGGATCACTTGTGCTGGGGACGATCCCTTTCTATCGCATCCTTGAATGAACAATTTTCCCTATGTGGCTTTGATTGACTATTTCCCCTTTACGGCTTGATGAATTATTTTCATATAACCCTGCGATGGTAAGTTCTACTTGTTTTAATATGATTGACCACTAGTTAAAGAGGTTACCTTTAAAACATCCTATTTATTAGAGTCTCATGAGTCGAGAATGGTGAAATTGGTTATTACGCCAAGTTGTTAGCCTATGTTGCGTGACGAACTCTCATAATGACCTTTAAGCTTTCATAAATTGGTTAGTTGCAATTGGATTAATAATGATTGGGCTAATCATGCATTTCATGACATGCGGACTTTACCGGGTGGTTGATATAAGACGCGGGATTTTCTTGGGTCACTATGTGATGTACCGTAAAGTACATTACCAAGTGATCCTAAATCATCGTCGCATGCATTCGACTGCCATGGGTTGTCCTTTTTGCATGGACTTTTTCGGGTGCTTAGTACTCCTTGGGCGTATCATAGAGTATATTCCAGGAGGCTAGATCGCCTTGGGTGTCCTCATTGTATGGTCTTTTCTGGGTGACTAGTACCCCTTGAATGTACCTTGAGTACTTTTTTGGGTGACTAGTTCTCCTTGGATGACCTTTTGCCAGCTGGATGTGCATCCCCAGGTCTGTGAGCATGTGCATGCATTCATGCATTTAAACAAGAATATCATTGTGAAATTTATTTAACATTTATGAATTTGATTAACTCTATCTTATTACTATGATGGTCATTATAAAATATTCAATTTAGACTGTTTTGACAATTATGCTTAATTATCATGGTGGTTGATACATCTTGGGGGTTATACCTCACTGCGACAGCTATTGACGCTATCAAACCATTTTTAGCGTGCAGGAGACATAGTTGATGCGCATGTTGACACAAATGTGAAGTATGGGGAGCTAGATGACCTTGCAGATCTAGATTATAGATTTCATTTATGTTGAATTTGTATTTTTATGTATTTGTAAAGACTTAGGACATTGGTTTGTATAAGCCTTTAGGCAACCACCTGAATATATTGATATGTATATTTAAATTTTCCTTTATGCTTGATTTGTTTCTATTCCACTAAACTGCTAACTCTGAATATATATATATATATATATATATATATATATATATATATATATATATATGTATGTGTGTGTGTGTGTGCGTGCGTGCGTGCGTGTGTGTGTGTGTGTGTGTGTGTGTGAAATATGGGCTATCTTTAAAGGATATACTCGGGTTTTCGAAAAATGAGTAGTATACTCGGGTTTCGAGAACCGGGGTGTTACATGGTTACATAACATAAGAGACAGAACTGCTCCCACCGTATTTATAGCTACTAGTCCTTCGGACATAGGAATCCTCTATAAAGGTTAGGGCTGGGTTACCTCCGGCCGACGCAGGTCTGCAGCCTCCTTTAATTCTCTTCCCATTGTAGCTCGACGCCATTGAGTTCGGGTTAACGCCTTTAATGCTGCTGGAAGTTTCATATGTGTAACCCACTTTCATACTCCTTCTCGAGCCACTGGGGGTTTAACCATTCTTTGGCTAAATACCTCAGCTCGCCTGTGGCAGCCAGGGGTTGTTTATTATGGCTGATACCGATCGTTCCTTCTGATTTTCTTAGGGGTCGTGTAACGGCTATGCCATTTCAATTCAAGATGATCTCCCCATCTAGGAACAATTCTTCTAGTACACTAATTGCACAGTTGCGAGCCTGGCCTGTCTTGCTGAATGGTGTTTGGCCAACGTTGCCCTTATAATGGTCGTTGTGGCATCTCTCCCTGATTGATCGGGCCAAGATCAACCCTTGGCCGTAGTCAATTAGGCTTTTTCAAATTCCCCGCGACCATATTGACCTCAATGTTGGGCGGGAAAGGATCCATGTCGATCAACATAGCTTCCTCACAATTTTTTTAGAAACTTCAACAACCCATGGTTGATGTTATCTTGGACGACGTTCCTAAATACAACATATTTATTAGTTGAATGAGACTGAATTCCATGCCATTTGCAATATTCAATCTTAATTTGTAATTCGTTGGTCGTTGGTATCTTGTGATTCATAAGAATCTTAATAAGCTTCCCATCTAACAGAATTTCAAATATTTCATTGGCCCTTGTGATGTCAAAAGTATAAATCTTTTGAGTTTCTGTGCAGTCAGCGCAATCAATTCAACTTTGACCAATGTCACACATAAGAGTTGTTTCTTAGCCACTACTTAGACAATTGCAACTTCGTAATTTATTTCATAGAAATATGCCCCCAATGGTGAGTTTTTTTGTCTGGAACCCTCTTGCAGGAGGTCCTCATACTTAGATACCTTGGTTAGGTCATATAAATCTATGAATTCCGTCCCTATGAACCTCTTACAAAGTTTATATTTAAGCCCATCTTGTGCTAGCTGCACAAATTCGACTTCAGTCATGACGATCTTACATCGGCTCTTTGCCCTCTTGAATCGAGTAATATAACTTTCACAAGTCTCTCTCGACAATTGTCAAAAGCGGTTAAGATCGGCCATAATTATTTCTCTATTCTTCGAGAAGAACTGAGCATGGAATTTCTCCTTCATCTCTTATCAAGTGTGCACTAAATCTGGCAATAGGTTCGAATACCATGTGAAGGCCCTTACCAGTAGCGAATGACTAAATAATTGCAATTTATGATAGTCATCATTCTCCAACTCTCTAAATTGCATAGTAAATCAACAGACATGTTCGAAAGTCGGTTGTCTGGGATCACTGAAAATAAGGAAAAATCAGCTCAATAGTTTCTTGGTAATGGATTTTGCCGATCTATCCATTCGGGATATGGTTGATTATAAACTGGGATAGTATTGTAGTTAAGTACTTGGCCTGCAACCTCTTCGGCAATTTGCACAATTTGGTCGCGATCCACTCGTTGAGGTTTGAAGATCGGCAGTGGGTTGGGGCCGAATTGGTTTAATCCCTCTTAGAATAAAGGATTCCTACGAAATTGTTGAGGATTAAATCCTGCAGGTAACCATTGATTCCAATTTTTAGGAATGAAGTTTCTAGTCTCTCACTCCAGTTGTCAAAGTTCTACGGGAGGCAGAACATTTTACATCTCCTGAACTGGGACTAGTGGTGGATTCCTTCGGCATAGATGGCAACTGAGTTACATTGCCGATAGAACTTCCTTAGTTGCTATATTGTATCACCGACGGCGTTCGATCAGTCATCGTAGCCATTAATCGATGCATAGCCTTAGTCTGGCTAGCTATATATCTGTTAGTATTTTCATTTTGAATATGGAATTGCTCAACTTGAGCTCTTTCATATTCTTGTACATGCAGAATACTCAATTGTACATCTTGAAGTACAACCACTATCTCGTTTAGAAGTATGGTCCGAGAGATCGATGCTCCTTCTTGGTCCTCAATACCGAGCGTTGGACTATTGTTCAGATTCAATGCTTCGGGGACCGCTTGAACCGACACATCCTCAACTGGAGGTGGTGCGATTGGTGTAGAGGGATTAATCCCAGAAATTTGAGTACTTCTTCTGTTCGTAATTGACAAATATTATGCCGGTAAGTTAAAGACAGGGTCCCACTGGGTGTGCCAAAAACTGTTACTGCTCAGTTTTCGGCTGTATATGTGTGGGCGTGCCAGAATTGGATTTGCTGCTCAATTCAAACCAAACAACTATGACCCCAAGAGACAAGATAGGCAAGCACGTAATGTATGACCAAGACTTAATGAGATCGACAGCCTATTCAACCACTCTCTCAATGTGTAAACAGGATCAAGTGGTATTCAGATGGTGTGATTCATCCTCTGATGATAGGTTACACCTTTACCTTTCGTGTGAAAGGACTTTCACTACAGATAAATGAAAATGAGGAAGAGATTCTTAAAGTTGGGAAGGGATTCTTATAGTCGGTCGTGAAAAACAACTGCAAAACACCTTTTCATGTGAAGAAGTGAATCCAACGTGAGAGCATAGACTCAAATTACAGCTAAAATTAGCTGCTACTTGATTAGCGCTACGGATTACACTATGGAATGTAAACAATAAATTGAAAATAAAGGATGACACTAAGAAATGTAATTTACTTGATAAGAAAAGTAAAGGATTACATTATAGAATGTAATTGACTGGTAATTAAAAAATAATGTTTGGTTTAATTTGGTTGGTATAAAATGAAAGTTTTTTTTTACTGTATTCCTCTTTTATTTATAGTTATAGTGAGATTATCTGGATTCTTCCCATGTATTGACTATTGCTATAGCTTATCAACATTACACGACTTTATGTAACCGCTCCTTTATGATTGACGAATTCCCACGGTAGTGAAATGCATCCAGCTATGTTATCAATAGATCCTCTCGGTACATATTAAAAACACCGTATGAATCAGATCACACTTAACTCAGCTCAGATGGGCACTCACGATGAATGATGACCATGTGGATGAACAGGTAGGAGCTTTCAGTTTGTACAAGTGAGGGGATATGAAGGAATTTACCTTAGATGGCCCATGCATGAAGAAGAATCCATGAAGATCGTAGTTGCAACCAGGAATCAAGGGTCAGCCTGACGCCTTACCCAGCCCGAGCAACTCAACCTGGCTTAACCTGATGAAGTGATATCTAACGGACGGTCAACACTTTAATTAGAAAATTTTCATAAATCAGAGATTATATTCATCAAATCAGTTCTATTGGTTTATGACCTATAATTTAGGAGCGATCCAAGTTCATCAGTAGGCCCCAATGTCCATGCTGTGGACGGAAATTTTCTGGCCGTTCATTAAGTGGATACCGCACTAATGAGCGGTTAAAAATCGACCATCAATCAACTTATATGCAGCTCATCCAAAGCCCAAGAAATCCTGTTCAAGGTCAGAGATCATTGCTAGCTAGTCCCACCTAATAAAGGTTGAGATATCACATACATGCCACATGCGTAACAGGCTGACCCCTATCCGCTCTCAAATCCAATAAAGGGGTCCAATCCATTTCAACTGGCCAGATTTACCCGATCAATCGTATACGGTCCACTCCATTGGATCACACCAATGGACCGGTGAATGGGCCTGATCTGTTTTAAAATGAATAATCAACCAATGGATGGATCCAATCAACTGATGAATAGGCCCAAAATGTGATCAATCTCAAATGGCCCCAATCGATCCTATGGATGGGCCCGTTTATTCTCAAAATGCAAGTTCACAAGGGGTTGGATCAGACTCAAGTGGGCTAATTGTTCCGATCAACAAGCTCCATTAATCTTAAATGCACCCGATCAATTTCAAAAGGACCTGAATAAGTGCAACGGGCTTGACTAATGGATGGACCCGATCAATCTCAAGTGGGCCTGATTGACCTAATGGATGACCTCGATCAATCTAAATGGTCAGGATTGATACAGTGAAGGCCGATCAATCTTGATGGATGGGTCCAATCCAGAAATTTTCGTCAACCATGCACTCATCATGATAAGCACACCGTATCCGACAGGTGAAACGCCAAGATTTGACAACAGATCGTGGTGGACCTCACGTTTAGTTGGGCCCACCACATGAGGAGTGTAAAATGAGGATGGATGCATGCATGGCTATTCCATGTAACATGATCCATCTGAGATTCGGATCTGCTAATTTTTTGGTTCATGCCCTAAAATGAGCTGACAAATTGGATGGACGGCTTGGATATAATACACATTCCACATTCATCAAGGTGGGGCCATGGTTAGGGCTGCACCTAATCAGCTCCCTTGTTTAAGATGTTTCCTAACTGCAGCTTAATCAGAACCGTCCAATTGGCAACGCAGTTGGGCCCACTTGATAACGGCTTCCTGAAACCGTATAAATTGTACGGTAGATCCAGGGAGATATGCTTAGCTACTGACAGCGTCAGTAGCCAAACTGAAGTGACGTCACTATGTTCTGTGGCCCTCACATGATGTATGTGTTGTATCCACACCGTCAATCCACTAGGAGAGATCATTTTAATGCATGGGCAAAGAATTTAGTTAGATCCAAAACTCATGTGAGGATTGAGCGCCTACCCACCCACCGTAGAAAACAGTGAGGATTGAACGGCTACTATTAAAAACTTCTTAAGGGTATTTTCCCTTTGTCCATGTGAACAGGTTGGATCTAAAAAAAAGAATATCACGGTGGGCCAAGGAAGGTTTCAACGGTGGGCGTCACTGTCGCCACTGTTTTCTCTGGTGGGGTCACTTGAGCTTTGGATCTGCCTCGACCCCTGAAATGATCTCTCCAAATGGATGGACGGGGGATAAAACACATGCATCATGGCGGTCCGTGACGTCACTTCACTAGCGAAGCGTGTCATGGGCTATTCCGCGACCTTTTTTTTTCCTCCAAATCAAAGATCTTTCCCTCCCTCCTAAACCCCCCCCCCCCCCCTCTCTCTCTCACTCATGGCAGGTTCATTGGTTCATCTCAGGCGCACGCCAGACCATCCACCTTATGCAGAGGTAAAATCTCTCTCTCTCTCTCTCTCTCTCTCTCTCTCTCTCTCTCTCTTATCGTCTCGTCCTATAATTTCAGATGATCTCGGCTGCGATCAGGTCCCTGAGGGAAGAATGCGGATCTAGCGAGTCGTCCATCTCAACATACATAAAATCGAACCACCAAGATCTGCCTGTGGCCCACTCCAACCTCCTCTCCTACCATCTCTCCAAACTCATCCGACTCGGTGAAATCGCCCAGCCCACCCCCAATTCCTACTGCGTCCCTACCCACCCAAATCCCCAAAACCCTAACCCTAACCCTAATCCCTCCCACCCACCTCGCCGTGAACGCCCTCCCCCTAAAAACCCTAAACATAGTCCCTCTCACCAACCTCGTCGTGGTCGCCTTCCCAAGACGGAGACGCTCAACAACGGAGGCAGTGAGCGCAGGAGAGGCGGGAAACCACCCAAGCGGAAGCCCGCTGGGGACGAGATGGTAGATTTGTTGCCGGGCGCAGCTGTGATGGACGGTGGGGATGTGCCGCTGCGACGGCGTCGTGGGCGGCCTCCGAAGCCTAAAGAGGGCTGCGTGGTGGGCCCCGGTGGAGTGGGGTCGGAAGGGGAGGAGGGTTTGGGGTTGGAGACGGGATCTACGGTGGTTAAAATGTCCAGGGTTGGAGGGAGATGGGTTGTGAATTGATGAAATCGCCTCTCTAGTTGAATGGTTTTGGCTCGGATAGCAATTATGTTATTATAGGATTGCGTTTGGGAGGGGTATTTTGGACACTTCAATCACGTTGTTTTCTTTCGTTGATGTATATAGGCTAAAACTGAATCAGGACTTTGATAGGGACATTTTCTCACCTTTATCACGTAACTATTTGAATACATGGAATCCACAGTTTTTTGTTTTTAAATATGAAAAACGTGATGATTATTTATTGTTAATTTCACTATTTATTATAGAAAATTGAATTCTAAATATGGCCCCTGTTTAATTGGAAGTGGAGTCTTCAAATTAATTAGACTACAAGAAAAACAAAAAATGACACTGGAGAATTACCTTGTTTCTTGTGCAAGAAATCTCCATGAGAATTCTTTTTGTAGAATCCGCCAATGAATCCAACAGTCTTGTCAATGAATTAATTTTCACATTGATGCTGTGTATCCAACATGCCTCATGTGTTTTAATCTCAACTGCCAGAGTTAGCTCGTGTTCTTCTTGACCCGAAAAAGCTCCATTTCACTCCGTTTGAAATTGAATTCAAGCAGAGTTGAGCCGATTTTTTTAGCTCGAAAAAATTTCGAGCCGAGTTCGAGCCTGTCGAGCTTGACTCGGATCGAACTTTAACTCGAATCAACTCGGTGACTCTGTTATTTTGATATTGATGTTGCTCGCCAAGTGTTTGATGAAAATGAAGTGCTGTTTCTCTACAGGATCGGCTAGTGGCGAGGAAGGAATGGATATGAAACAAATTACTAAAAAATAAAAAAAAATTCACATTATAAAACTGTCCTTAAATCATGATTTTGATGTTGCCCATCCAGTGTTTGATAAAATGCCACGTAGGCTTGAACTCTCCTGAGCTGCTGACCAACTGAGTTGAGTTGGCTGGTCAGACTTGAGGACGGAACTGAGTTCAAGCTGAGGTTAGCTACTGGCTGAGCCGAGCTGTGCCATGCTCGACTTGGTTTGACTCATGTACAACTCTAATGGTACTAGTGAGTACTAGTGGCAATGAGTCCCCTCGATTGTGTAGCGGGTGTGGGCCCAAGTTAAATAGTTCATTGGTTGGGCTGGGTCCAAAAAATGTGGCTTGGTTAAGTAAATGGGTTGGGGTTTGGTTGAAACCTAGATGAGCCCAATTCAGCCCAGCCATATTGGTTATCAATGGGCTGGACTAAATGACCAAATCCATCCCAACCTAAAATAGAAACAAAGAATCCCTACTATATATAGTGCCGTCTTACAACATATTTCTAGCCTTTGGATGTTCCAAAAACGACATTTATTGAAAGAAATGGGAACATAAGGTATAGGCATTTATGTAATTTGGTAAGTATCCACGGGCTGGCTGTCTCTCTTTCCTTACGGAAATAACTTTGATAATCTGTAGAGTACGATGGTTGGCACAAGCACCAATAAGTTGTATGTTAGATATTAGTAACTTAAATTAAATCATACCCGAATGGTCCAAATTAGTTTGATTTCTGAATTGACTAATTGGTGGAGAACTAATCGCTAGTAAAAGTAGCGATGATAGATGGTCTAAATTCTAAAAAGAAATCTTATTGGTAAGATGTTAGGATGATTAAAAAAAAAAAAAAGAAATAAAAGAAGAAGAGAATTTAACAAATTTAAAGAGAATAAATCATCCTCTTCTTCTAAAAAATAGTCATTGCATCCATAAGAAGAGAAATTTCTAAAAAACAAGGAGAGAAAAATTGATATTATTAATGAAAAGTTTATTTATAAAGTTATTTCATATGATTTATATAAGCACTAAACCTTAAATTTGTTACCTTTTCAAAATATTAAAAATTTCTAAAATAATAAATTTAAACATTAAACAATTTCTAAACTCAAAACTCTCCAAATCTTAAAATATCTTGTGTTGAGGTCAAAATCTGGTCAACTCTCCTCCTCACTTCAAGTACTCCGAACAGGCGTCGAACTAGGAATCCTGCACGTAAACCACAAGCAATGGAGACCCTGGCTAAGCCGGGGGACCCTCCGATGCCTAAGTCAGGACAACAGAATCTGGGTCTAAGTTTAGGAGAAGGGCTGAATATCAGATGTTGCGTACCTTTGCTTATGGGATGGTGTAATATTTATACCTCCTCATTCGCTCGATTTGTGTCCGATCATCTCGGCACAATCAGTGGGATACGTGGGTCGTGGAGATATTGCTCAGAATCCGAAGATCGTGTCCTACGACGTGCGTATCTGCGGGCGAGTTAATAGCGCATTTCTATATATTGCAGTTTCTTCATTTAGCGCGTGGGACCTTTATCCTCGGGGATACCTCGGCTCATTTGGGCCGGGCGGGGACAGCGATACTAATCGAGCTGATGTGGTTTCGTTGAGCCATTCGCTCGGAGTCGATCGTACAACCCAAATGTTCTTTCTTCCGATTGCCCCTGGGAAGAAGCTGATCGAGAATGGGAGCTTCGTCCATCTTAACTCATTCTCCTAGTATTACTCCGAGGTTCGGACTCTCCGCTCGGAGTAATGAACAGTCGGTCCTTCTGCTCGTAATCGGCTCGGATCTTCCCATAACAGAAGCCCCCTACTCTCTGAGGTCATTCATGAGCTCGGAGAGTAATCAACTGGAAGATCAGTCGCCTCAGTTCTTCGGTGCATTTATGGTTCTCGTGTGAAACGTCTCGCACTCGAGATTTAGCGGTTTCGAGCTAACCATGAACGAACACGTGGCGACGGTTGGGATTTCGAATCGTTACCGACTTGTGAGTGATTGCCACGTGCTCTCGAGGCGTCATATCGAGCGCTCTTTTCTGCGCTCGGGTACCGTGTGGATTAACTCACACAATAATCGAGGAGGATATCGTTACTTTTACCATGTTCTGAACCAATGATTTAACGCCACGTCGGACTCGGAGTCGGCCAGCCATGATTCCGACGTAGCCATTATTACAGACCATTCAATGCAGGGCCTTTTTATTCTATAAAAGGCCTAGCCAGGGTCTTCATTCGACTGCTATCGTTTGCATTTGAGTTGTTTAACGGAGAAGGCGATTTCCGGCGAAGGCGATTTCCGGCAGAAGTAGTTTCCGACTTAGTTCTCACGCTTGCTGAGGCCATCTCCGGCGATTGTCGGGTGAGTTTGATCTTTAGCATCCCTGTTCCAAGATGTCTTCCGATAGGGAAATGGCTAGGAGTTACAATGACGACTCCGAGTTGGGGAGTTCTGATAACAGAAGAGGGGCTTCTGAAGGTTCCTTCGAAGCAGTGCCGTTATATCCTCGGCCCCGGAAACAGGCGGTGGCGAGAACTCGGACTCGCCAGGTCAGCAAGAAAGGGGCGAAACGAGCCCCCAGAGTTGCCACCGCCGATGTTCCAGAGATGCCCCCTGGTGGGAGGGTGTCGGAATTGGTTCCAGGGGGCTCTGTAATTACAGAGTCCCAAATGGAATGGATTCGGACGGAATTTGACATACCTCGCTCCGTTCGGATCAGGGCTCCCGAGCCCTCTGATGCTGCTGGCAATCCCGCAGCCGGGGAGGTAGCCGTATTTTTATGTGGCCTATTGTCCGGACTCCGACTCCCGATGCACCCCTTCATTCGAGCTCTAACCGCTTACTTGGGGCTTGGGGCGCACAGACGATTCGCGCCTAATGCTTGGAGAGTGCTAATTTCCGCTTACATTATCTGGCACCAAGTAGGGAACTCGGCGTTGACGCCAGCCGAGCTGATGAACTTGTACCTGGTCAAGCACGAAGGCAACGATCCCTAGTACTATTTCGCGACCAGGGGTAGCAAGGGGTCAGGGCTCATCTTGGGTCTTCCGTCCTCGAATAAGGACTGGAAGAACAAGTGGTTTTGGGCATGAGCGAGTGGGAGGCGCCGGCAGCAGAGGTCGGGGCTTTATCAACTCGGGTTCCCGTTCGCTTCACTATGCCAGGTCGGGTCGAGATTTCTTTTACGCATTGCTTTTTACTTCAACCTCACTCAAGAGAACAATTGTCTTGCAGGTTTCACGAGGGGCGTACCCTTTATTACCTCGGACCAGAAGAACCAGATAGCCAAAGCGAGGGCATATTCGGAGGAGCATCGCCGCTGGTCAGATCTGATTACAGCGGCTAACCTTTATCGATCGGGGCTTTGCAAGACGAGGCCGCATTCTACCTCGCTCAGTGAGTATCCTTATTTTCAATCAGTTTTTTTTTTACAGGTCCGAAGTAACGTTATCTTAATCATTCTGCTGTACAGGCATGGCCGAGGCATCCGGTTCTCGGAGGAGGAAAGCTGCGCTGTCTGCCGAGGAGATGCTGAGGACTGAGCCCCCCGCGAAGGTAGCTCGGAGGAAGAAGGTCGCTCATAGAGTTCATCCTTTAGGTTCTGCCTCAGCGGTTGCGGCTCAGAGGGCGGCACTTCCTCCCCCTATCCCGAACATCTTGGTTCGGGATACATCTCCATTTCCTGCCTCAGCGCCCTTGGTTGAGGGACCAATGCATCTGCGATTGTGTCCCCAATTCCAATACTACCGGGGGCAGTTGCATCTGCAATTGTGTCCCCAATTCCAACACTACCGGGTGTAGCCGCGGGGGCCCCGGTCGGTGTTGAGATGGTCGTATCCTTGCGCGGCCCTAACCTCGGCTCTGCTCCAGCAACGGGGGCAACCCTCCCTCCATCCGTTGCCGCTCCTCCCAGTGAAGGAGCAAGGTTAGAACCTCCGTTGATAGCAGTTCAATCATCCTCCGAGAGGGAGGAAGCCGTTCGAATGGCCGACGCCATGATCACCCAACCGGGTAATGAGGGGGAGGCTATACGTGATGCCGAGGGAGAGGCTCAACTCTCGGCTGGCAGTCGGACGGGAGCCGGAGAAGAGATGGGCTCGGCTCAAGTTGGCATGAGCAGAGGAAGGTTCGAGCCGGGTTATCACATGTCCTGTCTGACAGATTGGGCGGCGAAACATGTTTCGGAGGAATCCATTTCTCGCCTTCTTGATAAACCTGGACGACTGCTTCTTGGAAGACTTGGTGGAGTCTTATCGTGTACTTCTGTCCCTTTGAAGTTGTAACTATTTTTGTGTTATTATTTCCTTCTCATTTCTTTGCTTTGAACCGATCTGTTCGAGGATCCTCCTATCTTTGGGAGAGGGTCCGAGAGCGTCGGGAAAATTGACGCCGAGGTCGAAGCCCTCGGGAGCGAGGTGGGAGCCCTCCGGCGAGAGACGGAGACCCTCCAAACGGAGCGGGAGTCTTACGGGACAAGGCTTCTATTCTTCGGTGGAGCGGAGTGATCTGTGTCACCCGGCAAGGCGGCAGGGTCTCGAGCCCCGGCCCGGAGGGTCGCGAAGGACCTCGAGGCGGGTCGTGATGCGGCGTTGGCTGAGCGGGTCATGCCAGGTCCGAGCTGACATCCTGGCTAAGGAGATTGCCCGACTGAATGAGGATCAGAAGAAGATCAAGGCTGAGGCTGTAGAAGAGAAAAGCAGAGCCATAGCCGCGGCTCTGGAAGCTCAGAAGGCCGAAGCTGAAGCCTCCTTGGCCATGGCAGTTACTGCGGCAATAGATTCATACAAGACCTCAAAGGAGAGGGATGTCGAGGCCGCCAAATTTTATGACCGCGGCTTTGACGAATCCCTTATCGAGGTCCAGAAGCTGTATCCAGACCTTGACCTTGATCCCCTCCTGTCTGAGGACCCTGCCGATGCTGCTGTCGAGCCGACCAACCAGGATCAAGCCCCCGGTTCCCAAGCTCCTCTGCCCTCCTGAAGACTCCGTTTCCTTTACTTGTATTATTTTTTTTATGTACTTTGTTTTTATAATCATTTAATGAGAGAGCCAATTTTGGGTCCCCACTTCTTTTTATTGGTCGTTCTTACTTACTATGTGATGCAGTCGAGCCGAGTCCTTGATTTGTTCGGATGTGGTTTGGGCCTCGGTCTGATCCTTAAGGATCAAGTCGTTTCGCTTTTCAGCGGAGGGCCTTCCGAGTAGGCGGGACCGACTCCCTTACTGGGGGGTCGGAATTACCCATTGGCTTTGCCCACCCGGTTAAGGGGGATGCCTTTGTAGAAATTGGTCCGACTTCCTTAGTGGGAAGTCGGATCGCCTCGTAGTTTTATCTCCTTGGTTAAGAGGAGACGCCTGTAGAATTTTAGCCCGTTTGATCTTTGTTGATGGCAAGGATAAGCTGATCGGATGTGCTTTTATTCATAACCTTAAAGGCTTGTCGCTCGGGGGCGTACATTATTGAATGACCTCAAAGGTCAGTAAGCTGCTCGGAGCGCCTTATTACTGATAGTAAATTTTCAGATGCTCTGCATTCCACGGGTGGGGGAGTTGGCGGTTTTCGAGATCTTCTAAGTGGTAGGATCCGGGCTTAGTTGATCGGACCACTCGGTATGGTCCTTCCCAGTTAGGGCCGAGTGTTCCAGTTCCTGGCTCGGCCGTGTTCTGAAAGACTCGTCGAAGAACTAGGTCCCCTGGTCGGAATCGCCTGATCTTCACTTTAGAATTGTAGAATCTGGCTACCTGTTGATGTCGAGCGGCAGCGCGGAGCTTTGAAACTTCACGGATTTCTTCCAGAAGATCCAGATTGGCAGTGATTTGCTCAGTATTTTGATTTTCATTGAAACTAACCACTCGAGCCGTAGGGAGGCCGATTTCAACGGGCACTATTGCCTCCGACCCATACGAAAGCGAGAACGGAGTTTCTCCGGTGGAAGATTGAGTTGTGGTTCGTACGCCCAAAGGACGAATGGGAGTTCTTCCGGCCAGTTACCTTTTGCTTTTTCCAGCTTCTTCTTGAGGTGGTGCTTGATGACTTTATTTACTGCCTCCACTTGCCCATTGGACTGCGGATGCCGGGGCGAGGCGTAAGCGTTCTTGATGCCGAGCCCTTTACACATACCCCTGAATTTGTCGTTGTCGAAGTGCTTGCCATTATGCGAGACGATAGTATTCGGAACTCCGAATCTGCAGACTATGTTCTTCCAGACGAAGTCAATTATTTTCTGTTCGGTAATCTTTGCGACGGGCTCGGCCTCGGCCCACTTCGTGAAGTAGTCGACAGCGACGATGGCAAACTTGACTTGTCCTTTTCCGGTTGGCAAAGGGCCGATGATGTCGATCCCCCACTGAGCGAAAGGCCACGGACCGCTCATGGGAGTCATTTCTTCTGCCGGTTGTCGGGGCACGGACGCGAAACGTTGACATTTGTCACATTTTCTAACATATTTTTTGGCATCTTCTTTGAGAGTCGGCCAGAAGTATCCTTGCCGAAGCACCTTTAAAGCCAGGGCTCGGCTGCCAGAATGGTTTCCGCAGATTCCTTCGTGAATTTCCCGGATGACATATTCTGCTTCTTCGGATCGGAGGCACCTGAGATATGGCTGTGAGTACCCCTTCTTATACAGAGTTCCATTCAGAATAACATATCTTGCTGCTCGGAGTCTCAGACGCCTAGCTTCCTGTCTGTCCGAGGGGACCTCCCCTGACTCGAGGTAGCTGAAGATTGGGTCCATCCAGCTCGGACTGTTATCCACCGGATTAACCGTCTTTTCCTCTACTCGATCGATGCTGGGATGCTCAATGAATTCTACCGGAACGATCCGCGGAATCTTTCCCTCTGCGGCTGATGCCAACTTCGCCAAGGCGTCAGCCCATGCATTTTCTGTTCTCGGAATCTGGTGAACCGTACAGTTCCAAAACTTCTCGATCAGTTTTCTGGCCTCGTCCAGATAAGCGATCATTCTGTTTTCTTTGGCTTCATAATCGGCGGAGATGTGATTCACGACCAGCTGAGAGTCGCATCGAACTTGGATAGATTGGATTCCGAGGCTGGCAGCCAATCTGAGCCCAGCTAACAGTGCCTCATATTCCGCCTCATTGTTGGAAGCCTTGAAGCCGAGTCGGATGGCATATTGGATGATTGTGGAGTCAGGAGCTATCAAAATGATCCCTGCCCCGGCTCGCTTCGAGTTAGATGATCCATCTACGTAGAGGATCCATCCGGCTTCGGGAATGACTTGTGAGCTGCTTGGGAGGTCAGGCGGAGTTGTCTCATCTTTGTCGTTGATCTGCTCGTCACCCATAACGGTGAATTCTGCAATGAAATCTGCCACCGCTTGGCCTTTCTTCGCCGTCCTCGGCCGGAAAGTAATGTCAAATTCTCCAAGTTCAACCGCCCACTTAGTCAACCGACCCGAGACCTCTGGTCTTTGGAGAATCTGCCGGAGGGGGGAGTCAGTTAACACGATGATCGAATGAGCTTGGAAATATGGACGCAACCTCCGAGCCGAGACGACCAGGCCGAGCGCGAGCTTCTCCAGAGCGGGGTATCTTGTTTCCGCTGGCACCAGAGCTTTGCTCACGTAATATACTGGGTCTTTGTCTATTCCCCACTTCTCGATCGAGCCGAACCGACCGCGATTCTTGAGACCGCGAGGCTGAGGTATAAGAACAAGGGTTCGCCTTCCTCCGGTTTTGATAGCAGAGGCGGTGAGCCCAGATATTGTTTCAGTTGTTGGAAAGCTTGCTCGCACTCGGGTGTCCACTCGGCCTTCTTATGACCCTTCAACTGTTGGAAGAAGGGGAGACATTTATCAGTGGCTCGGGATATGAAGCATCCGAGTGCTGCTACTCGTCCAGTGAGGCATTGTATCTCCTTGACAGTTCGAGGTGAACTCATGTCAAGGAGTGCTTTGATCTTGTCGGGGTTAGCTTCGATGCCTCTCTCGTGACTTGGAATCCGAGGAACCTTCCCGAGCCGACCAAAACGCACTTCGTCGGGTTCAGCTTCATTTGATACTCTCGGAGGACTTCGAAGGTTTCCCCGAGGTCCGCCAAGTGATCGGATGCCTTGACACTTTTCACCAACATGTCATCGACATAAACTTCCATTGTGTGCCCGATCTGCCTTGCGAACATCTGGTTGACTAATCTCTGGTATGTAGCTCCAGCATTTTTCAGGCCAAATGGCATGACCCGGTAACAGTAGAGTCCCCTGTCCGTGACAAAGGTAGTCTTCTGCCTGTCGGAGGGATGCATTGCGATCTGATTGTAACCAGAGTAGGCATCCAGGAAGGAAAGTAGCTCGTGTCTGCAAGATACTGTCCACTAGTTGATCGATCCGCGGTAATGGAAAAGCTGTCTTTTGGACATGCTTTGTTGGTCCGAATAATCCACGCAAACTCTCCATTTGCCATTTGCCTTCCTAACCAGTACCACGTTTGCGATCCATTCTGGATAATATACTTCTTCAATGAAGTCGGCATCCAACAGAACCGAGACCTCTTCCGCAATGGCTCCACACCGCTCGGCATCGAATGGTCTCCTTTTTTGTTTCACAGGCTTATGATTCGGATCCACATTCAACCTATGAACCAAGATGTCTGGAGAGATTCCCGGCATATCCGCGTGAGACCAGGCGAATACGTCTCTGTGTCGTCGCAGGAAATTCAACAGCTCGGAGCGTTGCTCAGGCGTGAGTGATGTTCCGAGCTGGACCGTCTTGCTTGGATCGACTTCGTCGAGTGGTACCTTCTCCAAATCTTCAATTGGTTTGTTCTCGGAGGGTCCGCGCGGGTCCAAGATATTGACAGTGAGTGTTTGCTTTGCAGACCCTTTTTGAACCGCGATGGCATAGCATCTCCGAGCCTCGCGTTGATCGCCTCGGAGGTAACCTGTTCCGCCTTCAGCGGGAAATTTCATCATCAGGTGATAAGTAGACACGACCGCCCGCATTGCATTGAGGGAGGGCCTGCCCATAATCACATTATGCACTGATGGCACGTTAACAACAAGGAAGTCCACCATCAAGGTGACTTGATGTTGCCCCTCTCCCGCAGTCACGGAGGGAGGAAATAGCTCCTTCGGAGATCACTTTTCTCCAACAAAGCCGTGTAAGGGGTCTTCACAGTCGAGCCGAGGCGTGGAATCCCCATTCTTGCGAAGGCCTCGAGTAGATCACGTCGGCTGAGCTTCCAATATCAATGAGAATCCGGTACACCTTATGATTGGCTATGGTCATAGTAACTACCAAGGCGTCATCGTGTGGGTGTTGGATCCCCCGAGCGTCATCTTCTGTGAAGGTGAGGTTACAGGGACTGACGCGCGGTTCTTTGTTAGGCCGCTCGGTGAGATTGACGTAATGCTCCGGGCTCCTTCGGGAGTGAGCTTTTCGAGCTCTGTTTGAGTCTCCTCCTCTCGATGTACCTCGAAGATGGTGCGGATCTCCGCAGGTTCTTCGGTCGGATTTTTGGGGCGTTCTCGTGTTCGTTCCTCTTTCCGAGCGGTTTTCTCTTGCTTGGTATACCGACGTAAGTGCCCCTTCCGAATGAGGGATTCAATTTCATCCTTGAGATCTACGCACTCGTCGGTATTGTGGCCATGATCTCGATGGAAGCGACAATACTTGCGCTTGTCGCGGAGCTCTGGGTCTGCCCGCATACAAACAGGCCAATTGAGAAGTTTCTCGCCCCGGATATCCAGTAAGATCTGCTCGGCGGTAGTGTTGAGAGGCGTATAGGAACGGAATCTCCCTTCTGGCTTTCTGCTCGGCCGACGATCGCGAGAAGAATGATCGTCCGAGTTTTTCCTCGGGGCCTGAGGTTCTTCGTTCCTTGGCCTCTTCCCTTTACCATTCGGCTCGGTTATTTGGATACTCTTGCGAGTAGCGGAGAACTCCTCGGCATGGACATATTTCTGGGCTCTAGCGATGAGCTCGGCTAACGTCTTTGCCGGGTTCTTCCTTATGGAAAAGGCGAATCGTCCCTCCCTCAAGCCGCTACACACTGCGGCGAGAGCCATCTTGTCGTCATAGTCTTCCACCTGCAATGCTTCCTCGTTGAATCGAGCGATGTAATCCTTTAAGGATTCTTTCGGTCCTTGTTTGATGGTAAGCAGGTGGGTATTGGGCTTTCGGCTTCTCTTACCGCTTATGAACTGGGTAAGGAATGACCGAGATAACTCTTCGAACGAACATATGGATCCAGTCTTGAGTTGTCGATACCAATTCCGAGCGGATCCGGCCAGAGTGATCGAGAATCCTCTGCACATCATTGCATCAGTTGCAGTCTGTATCTGCATCCATGAACGGTAAGCTTCCACATGTTCAGATGGGTCGCCGGACCCAGAGTACTGGATGACGGGAGGAATCCGAAATCTCTGAGGCATAACTTCGTTCATAATTTCTGAGGTGAACGGAGGTTTGGTCTCTTCCATCATGGCTTGAACAGCAGCCGGAATTGATGATGGCTGCTGTTGCTTCTGTAACATCAAGACTTGATTATTCAGGTCTGCGAATCGCGACTCCCAGGGATCCCTATTCTCAGCCACTTCTTCCCGAGTGCTTTCCGGCTCAGGCATTCTTCTCTCCCTTCTCCTCTCCAGGGTGTGACGAAGGTCCGTTGGAGCCAGAGCCGAGGTGGCTGGGACGTCCGTCGGGGCCCGAGTCGTCACATTCCTGGTAGGAGCTCGGGGAGGGTTTTGAGCAGACACCGGTGCTCGGGTAGATTGTTGCGGAGATGTCCCGCGCCTCGGACTTCTTGTTGCTGAATGGGCTTGAACGGTTGGTCCGACTTCTTCTGGTACTGGACTTCTCCGCTCAGGTTGTTGCTGGGGCTCGCGCTCCTGCCTCATCCGTTGCAACTCATCGCGCAAGGCCTGCACTTCGCCTTGTAAAGCGCGGTATCTGTTGGAACGATTGCGAGAACGCTGAGATGGGCCCGGAGCAGACTCCGCATGAAGCAGTGATGAGGAGCGGGTCTGCTCCGGTTCCGCCACCACAGCTTTCTTCTTTCCTCTAGCCATAACTTTCAAGAACAGGAAACTGACTTTTTTGTATCAGTTTCCCACAGACGGCGCCAAAAATGTTGAGGTCAAAATCTGGTCAACTCTCCTCCTCACTTCAAGTACTCCGAACAGGCGTCGAACTAGGAATCCTGCACGTAAACCACAAGCAATGGAGACCCTGGCTAAGCCGGGGGACCCTCCGATGCCTAAGTCAGGACAACAGAATCTGGGTCTAAGTTTAGGAGAAGGGCTGAATATCAGATGTTGCGTACCTTTGCTTATGGGATGGTGTAATATTTATACCTCCTCATTCGCTCGATTTGTGTCCGATCATCTCGGCACAATCAGTGGGATACGTGGGTCGTGGAGATATTGCTCAGAATCCGAAGATCGTGTCCTACGACGTGCGTATCTGCGGGCGAGTTAATAGCGCATTTCTATATATTGCAGTTTCTTCATTTAGCGCTTGGAACCTTTATCCTCGGGGATACCTTGGCTCGGCTGGACTGAGGACGACGATACTAATCCGAGCTGATGACTGGTTTCGTTGAGCCATTCGCTCGGAGTCGATCGTACAACCCAAATGTTCTTTCTTCCGATTGCTCCTGGGAAGAAGCCGATCGAGAATGGGAGCTTCGTCCATCTTAACTCATTCTCCTAGTATTACTCCGAGGTTCGGACTCCCCGCTCGGAGTAATGAACAGTCGGTCCTTCTGCTCGTAATCGGCTCGGATCTTCCCATAACATCTTGAAAATAGCAAAAGTGGTAACTTACTAAAATTAGTAAATTTTAACATTTAACTTAGATTTAATTCCTAAAACAAGCTATTCAAAAAAAAAAAAACCTTTTCAGAGGTAAATTGCCTCTGGCATTAGCTAAGATGTAAATCTTGTTAATAGTTTTTCAATAACATATTATATATATAAAATAGATAATCAGTCGTAAGTTACAGCCGTTGAAAGCTATGATACGTCACTTCCTCTCTATCCATGTGTGTTGCATGTGCCATATCTACTTAGTAAAAGATTAGCATAGATGCATACGTATTGCATATGCATGTATAGATGCATTAACTGAGTTGCGCTTTAACACCATCATCTATTTGGGTGGTGTCGGTTGTGTGGTATTGGTAAGCCTAACCAATTTACAATTAAACAAGTCACGTCAGTCTTAGGCTTGATGAATTTTGATGGGATGGTCACGGCCACAAGGTAATCTACCATGGGGTTTGACCAGAATTTTTGGCCCCTTTAGGGGCCACGAGGTAAAAAGTTATGGGCCAGGGTTAGAATTCATGGCCTGTTTAGTAAAGGTTCAGGCCTGGGTTGAGTCAACCTAAACCAATTTATTGTTGGGGGACTGCGGAAGCACATAGAGATGAATCTAGGAGAGTAATCCAATTGCATCAAGAAAACACAAAGATAACACAATGATTTAACGTGGAAAAACCCATGCGGAAAAAAAACCGCGGCATAAAGCGACAAATAAACAATATGAAATCAGAAATTACAAAGAGAAAGAGCTTACTCGATTCGAATAACCTCAAATCTCGCCTTTACTACACCATTTGAAACCCTTTGACAAATTAAAAACCCTAGTACATCATCCCAATCCCGCTTACACCCATATATATATATAGCTTATAGAAGGATCCCAAGCAAAATCAGAAACAAATCCCGCAAAATCGCAGCTCTGCGTAAAATTGCACGGAAACTGTCGATGGCATAAAATAATCTTCAATGTCTTCGAAACTAATTCTTCGATGGCATCGAACTAACACCAAAACAAACCAGATATAAAACATGAAAAAATTGATTTTCTCCGATTGCATCAAGCCATCTTTGATGGCATCAAACTGATCTTCGATGTCATCGAGCACTCATCGATGACATCGAAAAAACACCCAGTTAGTCCAATGACCAACTGGAGAAAATCTAAAAAATCTTGATGGAATTGAGCACTGTTCGATGGCATTGAACAATACGTCAATGTCCTGTATCTAACTTGATATAAGACATTAAATATAACACTTATTGCTTGTTGGGATTTTGGCTTGCGCAATCACACAGATCTAAATCTAGGATAGCAATCCAATGGCACCAAGCACACACAAGAGAACATGCAGATTTAACGTGGAAAACCCTTGCGGGAAAAAACCACGGCATAAAGTGACAGATCTTCACTATGAAAATAGAAATTACAAAGAGAGGACTTACCCGATTCGAACTACCTCGAATCTCACCCTAGCTACACCCTTTGATAACCCTAGAACCCTTTTAGAAACCCTTGGAATCCCTTAGAATAATACCTCCTAATCCCGTTTACACCCATATATATAGTTTTAGGAAGAATCCCAAACAAAATCAGAAAGAATCATAAACGAAATCGGAAACAAATCTCACCCTTTCGCAGTTGCACGAAAAATCTGCGCAGAATATGATTAGATTTAAGATATCAAATATAACAATCTCTACCATGTTTTCAATCTTCAAACGTGTAGCTCTTTGTCCTCTTCTCTTATATCTGTATCACAGTATAGCTTCTCGTGCATACTTAATCTTTCTTTTTCCGTCCTTCTTCTTCGCCATCACCAAGCTCAGAGAAGTTGCACAGAACTTGAACTTCTCTGCAGGAATGTTCTAGGTGAGCATGACTGCCGGATCAGAATCCACGTGCCCAACCACCTTTGCTCCCGTCTTCTCAAAAGGAAAGACGTTTTCTTAAAAGGATAGATATAATCTTCTTACCATCTCACCACTACCCAATATTGCTTGCTGGGGTACTTACTTACAACACTGATAGCCTGTGAAATAACCGGTCTAATACAGACCATGGCATACACTATCAACCGCATTCGAATAAGGCTCATGAGATATATCATGCTTTTCCTCATTTGTTTTAGGACATTTCTTGAGGCAAACTTGAGGAGAGACGCATAGGGAACGCTCTTCGGCTTTGCCTGATCCATCACATCCGCCTGAGATAACCAAAGCCTCTTTCAGTCTCAATGCCGAGAACCATCTTTGCAACCCCCCGATCCTTAATCCTGAATGTTCAACTTAATTCAACTTAATCGAGTCTTCAGTACATTGATTTCAGACATGTCATAATTGGTGATCTACATGTCATCAATTCCTGACTCGCCATGAAGGAATCAAACCACTGCTTAGGCGACAGGTCGAACCACGACCTCCTACAAACTTTTTTCTTAGCCCCTTTAACTTCGAACCGCTTTGGTTGCTTCATGTAGATTTGCTCCTCACTTTTCCTTGCAGAAGTGCAGACTCCATATCCATCCTTCCAACTCAAGATCACATTTGCCAACTAGCGCCAATCACGGATCTAATAGATACCTGTTATACGTGAATATCTCTGAGAAGTCAATCCCTTTTCTTGAGCATAACTCTTTGCCACCAACCTCGCCCTATATCTATGTTGTATCCTCCTGAAGATCCACCTGCATCTAACCACTTTCCGGCCCACTAGAAGCTCCACCAGCTCTCATATGTCAGTCTAGTACAACGAGTCCATCACATCGCCTATAGTCACCTTTCACTTCTCAGCACCAGGTTCACTTAAAGCCGTTTAAATAGAAGATGAATCCCCTGCGATATTGGAGTCGTTCATGTACCTCGCCGATATCTTGCGATCATGCCGTGTGATTCTTCTCACAAGTGACTGCTCCACCTGCTCTGTATCCCTATCCGCACATCTCAGCCTTCCTACCCCGCCCACTCATGTGGCCATGCCCAACATGCCACACACGTGCAGAAGTGAAATTCACTACATCCACTGTATCTCCACCTTTTGAAGTGCTCCCGATCAACTTGTACATGTTACCAAGTCGTTGCGTTTTCATGATTACCCGTGCCTCTTTAGAAACCTTAAGTGCACCATCAATACCTATGAACTTGAAGCCCATTGTCTCAAGTACACTAAGAGAAATCAGATTCTTCTTCAAATCAGGAACGTGCCTGACATCAGTCAAGGTAAGCTCCACCCCATCAACCATCTTGATGCGCATCGAACCAATAGCTACAATGTTACAAGTAATGTCATTGCCCATAAATACCTATCCACCATCGCAATCCCTGTAGCTAGTGAACCAACTCCGATGAAGAGTCATGTGAAAAGATGCTCCTGTGTTGAGCATCCACTCGTCTTTACAATCATCGTATGGTCGCCTGATCATAGACAGACAAAACATTACCATCACATCCACTCGATCCATCTGACGTGGCAGCATTGACCTCCCTGTATGAAGCCTCAGAATTTTCTCTCTTAGATTTAAGATTTGTACAAACCTTCTTCACATGTCCTTCCATCCCACAATTCCAGCACTTTATCTTTCATTTACCCTTGCCTTTAGATTTGGATGTAGAACTTGAAGAACCTGTAGCTTGTTTAGAATTCCTACCCCTTGTAAACAGTGCATCAGAAGATATCCCTATGTTGACATTAAGCTTTGTCATAGCTTTCCCTTGAAGGGCTGAGATAATAGTCTCGACACTTAGGGTTTTATTCGTGGAACACAATGTGTCCTTGAATGACTCATAAGATGCTGGAAGAGAATTCAGAAATATACATGCTTGTTCTTCATCTTTCATAACTTCCTCCATATCCAACAATTTTTAAACTAATTTATTAAAGTTGCTGATGTGAGCCTCCAGATATCCGCCATCCACCATCTTGAAGTTATACCACTGTCGCTTCAAGTGTAGGCAATTTTCAGAGAATTTTTCACATAGACATCCTTTAACTTTGCCCACAACTTAGCCGCAGTTTTCTCCCTCATGACATTGTAGAGAACCTCATCCGTGAGACATAAATGGATTGATGATAAGGCCTTCTTATCAAGAGTATTCCAATCATCATCAGTCATAGTATACTTTCACTCTTCAAGAGCGCCATCTTCGCATTGCTTGATTAAAGAACTGATCATCTTGATCTTCCATAACTCAAAGTTATTTGTACCTGAGTACTTCTCAATATCATACCTTGTACTTCCCATTATTGCTAATCCTGCAGATTCTCATACCACTTGTTGGAATTTTGGCCTGCGGAATCACACAGATCTAGATCTAGGATAACAATTTAATGGCACCAAGCACACACAAGAGAACACATAATTTAACCTGGAAAACCCTTGCGGGAAAAAACCACGGTACAAAGTGACAGATCTTCACTATGAAAATAGAAATTACAAAGAGAGAGAACTTACCCGATTCGAACTACCTCGAATCTCACCCTTGCTAGACCCTTTGATAACCTTATAACCCTTTTAGAAACCATTGGAATCCCTTAGAATAATACCTCCTAATCCCGTTTACACCTATATATATATATATATATATATAGTTTTAGGAAGAATCCCAAACAAAATTGGAAAGAATTATAAATGAAATCAGAAACAAATCCTGCCCTTTCGCAGTTGCGTGAAAAATCTGCGCAAAATTTGATTAGATTTAAGACATCAAATACAACATTGCTCACCTATTGTTTGGATTCGTGACTATATTATATAGACATTATTGGTTTTTTCCTTTTTAAAAATATCCTTTCTTTAAGATGATATCAGGATTGCGGCCTACTTGGATGCACGCACACTCAGAAGGGGTTTTGATACTTAAATGCCGTTTTGGGACAAACCCCTTTCTGAGTTGTGCGTTTGGATGCACTTTTTCAACATTTGTTTATGAAAAAAAGTAAAAATGTCGATTCATTTTTCAGTATAAGTGGACTGAAAAGTCTTTAGCCAGTAAAGAGGTTTTACTGAAGTTACATTCTGATCCAAACAGATCAGGATCTTGCAACTTGTGTGAAGTAGATCTGAGTTGTTCGCTGAGTATCACAATTTATTCCTTGTTACCTGGAATTGAGCCTGAGGTTGAAATTTAGGCCCCTAGGCTAGTCCAGGGCTAAAGAAGAAAGGCTTAGTATGTTGGCTTGATTCAATCATCAATTTCTCCACTATTATGAAAAGGAAACGATGATTAAAAAACACTTTTCACAGGCATATAGCTTAAAAGACTCGATGTTTCTGCATTATGCTTCAATGATCTACCTTTCAAAAAAATAAAAATAAAAAAGTTTCAATGATCCAAATCATTTATAAAATGGGACCGAATTTTTAGATCAGCCCATTTCAAACCTTTGATTACTTTTCCTTACAGCCCTGGCTAGGCTAGTGCTTAGGGAACTAAGGCCTAACTGGGGCCATTGTCACCCCTAAGATTTGTTACCGAAAAGTAAGTGTTGATGCAAAAATTTGGTCCACCCTTTTTAGACCTTTGAGTACCTGCACAGGAGGAAGACAAAGGAGACTGTGGCTAAAGCAAGGGATCCTTTGATGCTAAAGTCATGCTAGGAATCTGGGTCTGGTAGTATCGATGAGTTTTAGGTGAGAGATTTTGCATACCTTTCTTTGTGAAAGGGGCATGTATATATAGGTCCCTTGAAGGCGGTGTCGGGTATAACAATGAATCCGCCATCCGATACCGTATTATACTAGGAAGCTAATTTTGAGGATGCGCGGTTGTTCCTCCGAGATCCATGGAGAAAATCTAGAGGAGCATTTTCTAGTAGATTCCCAGGCGGTGGGCGATTAACTAGGCCGGGGCATAAAGCTGAGCTTGACCTTAAACTTAGGAGGACCGAGATAGAGGTCAAGCTTAAGATCGGATAGACCGAGGTCTAGGTCGGACAGACCAAGGTCGAAGTCAGTTAGACTGATGTTGGTAAGACCGAGGTTGAGGTCAGACTTGAATTGAGGCTACTGTTGATGCTGGTTGAATCTAGGTCGACTTTGAGGTCAAGTGAGTCATGGTTTAGTAAGCCTTTTGATGGAAGTTGTCCTCCCATCTTGAGTCGTCCTGGTTAGTCCATTTACACCCACAACAGTAAGTAAGAAAGAAAAGCTAAACTAATTAGATGATCAAGTGGGAATCAACATTTTTATGGATGGACAATTAAAAAGCGTGTTTGGACTGCCCATTACCATGGTAAAGGTAAAGGTTTAACAATTACAGTTAAGCAGCTGCATAATGTGTTGTCAGAAGATGTCTTAAATCTTCTATCCATGATGCTCGACCAGTCGAGGGACTGGCTCAACTAGTCGAAGCCCGTTTGACTCGAAGTCCAACAATAATGTATTTAGAGTTCCGAGGTGCTCGACCAGTTGGGGGACTGGCTCGACTAGTGGAAGGTCCCTTCGATTGGTCGAAGCCCTCCTTTGACTAGTCGATGGTTATGCAGACGGTGCGTGGTTTGTTCGCAGATTGCGTAAATTTGAGGCGGTTCCTAGGGGTGTGCGTAAGTGGGAGTTCCCTATTTATCAATAGGAGTCCTTAGGGCCATTCTCAGGCATTCTAAGGCTTCCTAAAGGTATTCCAAGGGTTTCTAAAAGGGTTCTAGGGTTATCAAAGGGTGTAACAATGGTAAGATTTGAGGTTGTTTGAATCGGGTAAGTCCTCTTTCTTTGTAATTTCTATTTTCATAGTGAAGATCGGTCACTTTGTGTAATGGTTTTTTCCCACAAGGGTTTTCTATAAGGCCCGTATCATAGTCCATACTGTTCCTTAGGATCCCTTGGTCCTCCCGGTCGAATTTCGGTAATCCTCGACGCGTAGACCACATTTGCAGATGACCCCGAGTTGCACCCTGTCAACCCGAATCGGCTCGACTTAAAACTTATACCCTAGCGACTGCGTCGTCACCGCGGTTCTAATGTCGCATCTCGTGTGCCAATGCAATACCTAGGTCAGGAGTTGTCGACCCACGCTTATTTTGAGGAAAATGCCGCGCGTTGTGAATTCCGAGAGAATCTCTACAACTCATCACATTAATCAATCAATCACAAGTCAAGTACACAACCCACCCTCTCTTATACAAGCCTTACCCAAAGTCAACTCTCTCTCTCCACCTATCTCTCTCTCATCCAAAATTTAACCAAGCCCATACCCTCCATGTCATTTTCTACAACATCCATTCCTTCCATCCTTTTCATCCCATTACCCTCTCTCTCTATCTCATTCCATCCCAAGCTTCCATGAGAGAAAAAACTCAAGAGAAGGTCCACTTCTTACCCCCACATCTCCCATCCTAACCATCCATACTTCATCATCCTCCATCAAAATCAAACCTTAGGAGCCGAGGAGTCCAAGGAGATAAAGAAGAAGACCATTGGTGGGTGTTTTATAGGCTTAAATTTATGTTTTGATGATGGGCCAAGTGGGGCCTACCAATTGATGGTATGGATCCTATTTAGGACCCATCTTAATGTATGTATTGTAATCCTAGGAGGGCCCATAGTGGCGGAGTCCCTCCATCACACACCATCTCTCTCTCTCTCTCTCTCTCTCTCTCTCTCTCTTTTCCTTTTGTATAGTGATGATGATGATGAGGTGTGTGGTCCACCTGGTGTGTGTGTATGGCCCATTATGATGTGTTATATCCATGTCATCTACCTGTGGGGCCCATCTTGCTGGATTGTCCAGCGGACGGGCTTGCTCCCCGACCGTCTGGACAGGTCCAGATGAAGAGAAAATGCAAATATCAGCTTGTCCCAGAGCTGGTGGGTCCCACTCGTGTGGACCCACCTATGATGCATGTCCCTTACATCTATACCATCCGTCCAGTGTCCAGACCCTGGATGCTGGACCTTTAAAAAAAATTATATATATATATATATATATATATATGAACATGGGGCCCACTTGCTGGACGGATTGGTTGGAGTACGTCACACTAGCTATATAGCTGATGTAGTGACGTCAACAAGTTTCGTGGGACCCACCAGATGTATGGGTTTCATCCACGCCAACCGTCCATTTGTGGGCCCTGATCATGAGGTATATGTTATATCCCATCGTCCATCTGGACGGTGGGGACCCACGAGCAGCAATAGCTACTGTATTGACATTTGCAAGTTCTGTGGGTCTCACAGATGTATGTGGGGTACATCCACACCGTCTGTCCATCTGGACGAGGCCCCACATGACGCATGTGTTTTATCAACGCCGTCCACCTATTTTCATCCAGACCATCCATTTGGACGGAGGGCCAGCGGGCGACACACCAACTATATAGCAGTTGTATCACGTCAGCAAGCTCTAAAGGCCCACCATGGTAAGTGTTTCATCAACGCTGTCCATCTATATCACCGTCAGCAAGATCGGTGGGCCTGATCTTGAGGGACGTGTTATATCCCAATCGTCCATTTATGTGGACCCCACCCGCAAGTGCTGTGGGATGCTCCGTGATGCATTTGTTGATCCATACCGTCCGTCCGTTTTGCTGGTGGGCCACATATGTGGACCCCACTAGTTACCTACCTGCTATGTGGACGTCCGCACGTCATGTGAGCTTGAACGTGATGTATGTGTTTTATCAATACCGTCCACCCATCTCGCGAAGGAAGATCTGCCTATCAGGTGGACCACACTGCAAAACTCATTGGAGAATTGAACGTCCACCATTGAAATCCTTTTGGGAGCACAGAAGTTCTGGATCAATATGAAATTGTTTTTCTTCTTAATTCAGGTCTTTGTGACCATATGAACAGATTGGATGGACAATTAACGTTATGGTGGCCCTATGAAGTTTAACAGTGAAAGTCATTATCTCCACTGCTATTTGTGGTATGGTCCAGATGACCTTTTGATATGATTCTTTTTTGGGTAATGCTCTAAAATGATCTTTATACATAGATGAATGGTGTAGATAGTCCCGCTAGGACGATGGGCCCACTTGATGTATATGAGGCCCATTGTTACGGCCCATGTGATGTGGCCCACTTGATGTATTTGAGGCCCATGGGTTGAGGCCCAATGTGATGTATATAAGGCCCATGGGTTGAGGCCTAATGTGATGTATATAAGGCCCATGGATTGAGGCCCAATGTGATGTATATAAGGCCCATGAGTGAGGCCCAATGTGATGTATGTGAGGCCCTTGTGTGAGGCCCAAAGTGATATTCATGAGGACCGATGTGATGTGTGATTCCACCTTGATGTATGTAATAATGTTTATGATGGGCCATGCCTTGGGAGTAATGATGGTTTGATGTCCACATTGTAAGAGCAATGATGATTAAATGTCCACATTGTAACTCTCCCTATGGCCCATTGTTAGGCTCATTCCCACCTCCCCTTAGTGGGCTAACCCAAACCGTTGGACCCCCATAATTGTTAGGCCCATTCTTGATATGAGTAGGCCACTAGGCCTATCCTTGAAATGAGGAGAGTATATCATCATCATCATATAATATGCTTAGTATAGTTTCACGATCCATGCGCATCATATGTATGCTTGATATGAGGAGTGATTGATTATAACACATACCATCGGGCGGATTATTATGAGACTCCCTGATAGAAGGAGTTGCCCACATGGGCGCGCGGTATGCATAGGATTATTGCATGACTGGATAGTATAATTCATGCATCTAACATTTGTATGATATAATTTCTGTACACCCTAGCGACATTAGGGCCGTAGCCTCCATAGGCATATCGTGGATGAAAGGATTGAACACCGAAAATACTATTATTAGCATCGGGGCGCCATAGATGTCCCTGGGTAAAAATTTCTAAACCCAATGGTATGAGAGGATGACTCCAACGTTGAGACCGAGTGGATACATGAGCGCAGGAGGGCCGAATATCAAGAGGCCGCATCTCCCACTGTGTCGTGGTTGGTTGGAAGGGGGTGTGGCCTTACCCACCAGAGGGTAAGGGGTAATTGCTAGGCTGAGTATGAACAACTCGTAAATGGGTTCGCTGTCAATGTGCCGGATAGGTATTGGCAGGTTATTGGCCGGCGGATAGTGAGGTTTCTTACTCTTACTTGGACTGCATGCCTGAGAAAGGGGCAATGTCATTTAGAGTGTACTAAACCCTGGTGATTATCCAGAGTGAGAACTGTACTGATACTTGATATCTAAAGATGAGCTATATTATCATGTGGATTCAGACGAGGACTGGCATACTTGAGTTGCATCTTACATCGATATTCAGGGACATTATAATCATGTGAGACTTAGTTATCAGGGACATTCGAGATAAAAGATCTAGGGGTTGCAAAGAGGGTTCTCAGCATAGATATTCATAGAGACAGAAAGAAGAGTAGGCATTGGATATCATTGACAGAATACCTTAAAAAAGTGTTAATCAAATATGGGATGGACCAAACAAAGCCGGTGAGTGTTCCCTACGCGGCTCACTTTAAGCTTTCCTCATAATAATGTCCTAAATCAAATGAGGAAAAATATGTTATGTCTCATGTGCCTTATTCAAATGCGGTTGCTAGTTTAATTTATGCCATGATCTGTATGAGACCAGATATTTCACAGGCAGTTGGTGTTGTGAGCAGATACATGTCAAACCTCGGCAAACAACATTGGGAAGCAGTAAAATGGCTACTTCGATACATTCGAGGTACGAAAGGCTACGTCTTAACTTTTAAGAAGACATGGATAAAATTGCTAGGGTATGTGGATTCAGACTACACAGGTAATGTGGATTTCAAAAAGTCTACTTCAGGATACTTGTTTGTACTAGCAGGTGGAGCAATCAGTTGGATGTCAAAGCTTCAGTCTATGTTGGCTCTTTCCACAATCGAAGCATAACATATGGTAATGACGGAAGCATTTAAAGAAGGTGTTTATCTTAGAGGCATGATAAATCAATTGAGACTTCAGCAGGAGGCTATGCCAGTTAACTGTGATAGCGGGAGCACTATCAATTTGGCTAAAAATTCTATTTATCACTAAACACATTGATGTTTGTCACCACTTTATCCGACAGGTGTTTGAGGAAGGAGGCATAACACTGGAGAAGATTTACACCAGCGTGAATTCAGCAGACATGCTCACCAAGGTCATTCCTGTAGAGAAGTTCAAGTTATGTGTAACTTCTCTGGGCTTGGCCATGGCGTAAAAGAAGGACGGAGTATGCACGAGAAGCGTTGATTGAAGCTATGATGCGATGCAGAGATAAGAGAAGAGGTCAAAAACCTACACAATTGAAGATTGAAAACTTGGTGGAGATTGTTGTCAAAAGATGTCTTAAATCTTCTGTCTGTGATGCTTGACCAGTCGAGGGACTGGCTCGACTAGTTGAAGGTCCTTTCAACTGGTCGAAGCTCGTTCGACTTGAAGTCTAGTAACGATGTATTTGGAGTTCCAAGGTGCTCAACCAGTGGAGGGACTGGCTCGACTAGTCGAAGGTCTCTTCTACTGGTTGAAGCCCTCCTTCGACTAGTCAAGGGTTACGTAGATGGTGCGCGGTTTATGCGCGGACTGTGTAAATTTGAGGTGGTTCCTAGGGGCGTGCGTAAGTGGGAGTTCCCCATCTATAAATAGGAGTCCCTAGGGCCATTCTCAGGCATTCTAAGGCTTCCTAAATGTATTCCAAGGGTTTTTAAAAGGGTTTTAAGGTTATCAAAGGGTGTAGCAAGGGTAAGATTCGAGGATGTTTGAATCGGGTAAGTCCTCTCTCTTTGTAATTTCTATTTTCATAGTGAAGATTTGTCGCTTTGTGTCATGATTTTTTTCCGCAAGGGTTTTTCACGTAAAATCACTGTGTTCTCTTGTGTTTGCTTGGTGCTCTTAAATTGCCATCCTAGATTTGGATCTGTGTGATTCTATAGACCAAATCCCAACATAATGATGCCGTTTGAATACACCGTGACACTATTCAGTTCTGATTTTGCACAGATATTTGGATATTTGCAACATATGAAGAGACACCCCACCAGATAAATGGTATTTATAGAGTGGAGGCAGTGTGTATTTCAGGTGGCTGTGATTGTGCATGTACCATGTAGCTGCGATGGGAAGGCCATATACAGAACATATCCTTACGAAGATCGAGCTGGGATTCATGTTCCTGCCTGGGTTCATGCTGACGTGAGGGCTCGGTAAAAAGACAGCCCTGATTCCTGGATGTTTCTCAGCAAAAAAAAACATGTGCATGTGTAACATTTAATGATGACCACTTCTCTTTACCATCAGAGAGGACAATCCAAACATGCCCAAAACCAAAACGGTCAAATGATCATTTTACAACAAAAATCCTTTTTCTACTTCAGGTCCAGCTCATCCATTAGAACAATTTAAACCTGGGGATCACAATTGTGGGGCCCATCATTCAAAGTTGCGGGCATCAATTAGTCGGGTTTATTTTGTGTTGGGGGTTAGCTTTAGCCCAACCTGTTCCTTATGGTGTGGCCCACCTGAGTATCAATTGGGCTCATTTCTGGGCTCTGGGCAAGTAATGGACCGGTGCGGTGCAACGAATGGATGAGTGTGATGTCCACACACAAAATTGGTGGGGTCCATTTTACTCTACAGTAAAGGAATCAATGTGATGAGAATTTTCCTCTGCATAGATGGTAGGTACATAGCTATAGTTTTTTCTATTATTTTGTTTGGGGTTAATCATGTACAACCTACGTGGGCACTTGGATGGAGGCTGGTTGGGGTAGGGCTTAACCCTAGTCTGACCAGCTACATATTTAGCATGGGCCTAAACCTGCTTCAGAATAGACCGATTGATAGGTGGGCCGACTTGCGCCATTACAACCCCCATATGAAGGGTTCTTAAAGGGCTTCCAAGTGACGCATGGGAGGGCGTGATGACGTTGATCACTGTTTTCCTTAAAGGGATAACTACTCTGAATCCACGGAGCTTCTCTAGACTCCTCGCAAAGATGCCTCAAATCCACTGGGAAAGATAGAAATTAGAAGTAATTCTAGAAATTAAAATTTCATTACTGGATAATTTTCTACTATGTATATCCTTATTACATCATTAATATAGAAAAAAAAACTCAAAATTCATAATTAACAAAAATAGCAAAATTCTAACTCTAATAAAAATTCGAGTCCCAACATGATTAATTATGAGTTATTCCTAAAAAGAAGAAAATCTGAAACTCTAAAAGTAAAAATATTAAAAAATTTGGAATTACTAAAAATTGTAATTTTTCCTTTAAAATTCGTTTTTAAGCTGAAGGTGCACGTTTTCTGATGAAACGGATAGATGCGATCCACTTTGTAGGTCGGTTTACCTCGAAAGACCCGTTTCAGTAAAGATTAATAGGTTATGCATATAGTAACGATACCCGGATAAAAATTTATGATCAATTTACAGACCACCTTCTTTTAGTCCAACCATGCTAGGAATGTATCTTGACATGTTCTACATTACCAAGGGCTAGGCCAGAGTATATTCCATCCTAGCTTGACTAATAAATGAGTTTGATCTTGTGACCTTAAAATCAGGAAATTTCACTAGAAGCTCTAACCATCAATTTAATTTTGTACACTGTTGCCACATGAGCAGTGAAGATCTAATGGTTGGTTTGCCAAACCAATGGGTCAACTCAGGACCCAGGCAAGTCCACTTGGCCAATCACCAACTGGGTGACTGGTCGAGATACACCTGGATTGCATATGACTTGGGTCCGATTTGCCCGAGTCAATTGACTCAGCCAAGTCAGAGAAGAGAATTTGCCCAAAAATCATGGCCGCTTGCAAGGCTTTAAACACAACCATAGAACTATCTGTGATTCTCCTTAGGGGCTTTGAGTGAATGGAAGGTATGGCTATGGCAAAAATGATCTCGTGAACATGAAGTCATTTTCTGGTTCCTCTTTCAGAAATAAGATGGATGGTGCTAAAGAATAGAGGAAAAACCTAAGAATTGGGAGCAATAACAATACAAGCTTGGAATTTTGTTAATTACTGAGGCATGCAGAGCCCAACAGTTCACATGTAGGCAAACATACAGATATAAAATACGTTTGTGAGATCTTAACTTTTTAAGGTTGGAAATAATACTTATATCTTTCCTAAAGCACCAGACAATTTCACTCAAGTGTTGGAAAATATATTGGAAAACTGAAAAATAAAATTATTTAGTTTTAGCATCAGGCTGAATCACGTATAAATACACTGTACTTAAGCTTGATTCATCCTATTATCAATTGTTGATGTGTTACAAGCCAATTGCTTTCAAGATAAGACAAGCCTTCTTTCTAAATGCTTCGTACAACAATCACGAAGGGATCTACTTAGGAACTCTTTGGACACAGCTAATCGTCTAAAAGATTGGATTAGTGGTCGTCTAGAAAATACCTTAGAAGGAGACATTTTTGTTGAGATTAGATGAATTCTGATGAGATTTGTTGGAGTTTATGATGCTAGACCAGAATGGTCCAGTTTATATAGGCACCAGATGAGTGGACCGTTGATAGGTGGTCTTCAGAACGTTTGTAAAACGTTTCTAATCATTGATACTTAAATTTGGGGCATTTCAAATTGTTGGATCAAACGATCTGACCGTTGGATCATCAAAGCCCGTCAATTTTCGAACCGTTGTGGCTTTTAAGACTAATAGCCGTTCTCATCGTCATTGCACCGTTTCGCGATGGTTCACGAGGGAGCAACTACTTTGCGACACGATATGCACATGCAAAGTGCAAAGTGCACCATCTAGTTCCACTACATCCACATTGCCCTCACCCTCGCTAACACCCGTGCCCGAGTCTGAGCGCATGTGTGTGTGCATTCCAGTGCTACACATTGGAATACACAAACCGAGCATCTCATCCTCCAATTTTCCAAGTAAGAATACTACCCACACAACCACATATAAACCATAAAATTTCTTTATGTGAGACTAAATGAACTACAATTTTTCATTTGAAAATTTCAACATTATTGTTGGCGGAAAAATGAAAATTTTAAAATATTTTAATTTTTTAAAACCAAAATTTAAACATCAAGTGGGCCACATTACATTGTATAAAGTAGATTAACAGTTTGAAAATTTTCTAGCCATTAATTGGTTTTGATATATTTTTGTTAGATCAATGGACACCACGTCCACTTGATCTTGACTGTTCATGGTGGACACCTAAGTAATCCTCACGACGGTTTGCTAATCAAGATATTTAAACTATTTTTTTAATAATATTAATATTACATATGGTACTTATTTTGTAAAATTCATTTTGATCTGTTGAAATCAAGGTTAATGTGAATGAGTGGCTCCAAAGTGTAAGAGGGTGTTTCTCTTTAGACATTGAAGATCCCATCATTATTGTTAAAATTGTGACATCAAAAATCATTTTGAGTTTATTCACTTTTTTGAATACATATGACCTATGTTTCAGGTGCTAACAAGGTCCAATTATTAATGGACCCTAGCATTTTCTTCAAGTTTAGCATTTGTTTCCCCGGCTCTCTTGGGATTTCATTTTTCATAGTAGTGATACAACTTGGGTGGGTTGGTGTTGGGGGCCTTTGCACAAAACCTTAGGATCTAGCCTCTCAAAAACACCAGAATTATGGGATAATAAAGCAATGAAATAAATCAAAGCACAAACCACACGACACAAGAGATTTTTACGAGGAAAACCCTCAAAGAGGTAAAAACCACGGGACCTTGTCCAGATCAACAATCCACTATAAAGTAGAACATTACAACCGATCACAAGCACACACCGCTTGGATCAAACCTTCTTCACTCACGCAGGAGTGGATAAACAATAATAGAATAAAAGAAAAATGGAGAGATCTCACTGATTACGAGGACGTAGAAGCGCTGAGATATCAAGTGCACAATAAATCACTTCTATGAGCATAACCTCCCTTCCACAAGCTTCCTCCCTCTTTTCTCTCTCTCTCTCTCTCTCTCTCTCTCTCTCTCTCTCTCTCACACACACACACATACACACACCTTTGATAGCCTTAAACCCTTGTAAAGATTTAGGAAACCCTCTTGCATTCCCTAGAAAAGCCCTAGGAACCCCTATTTATAGTTTAGGCAACTCCCTTCCGCACCATGGCGAAAATCGCCTCAAATTTACGCAGTCCGCACAAAATCCGAACATGAATCTGTGTAACCTTAATCGGTCAAGCAAAGTCCTCAACCGGCCGAGCGGACCCTCGACCGATCGAGCAGACTCCTCGACTGGTCGAGCAGCACGGAGGATTTAATTCAATTGGTTACTGGACTTTGAGTCGAGCCCCACTTGACTGGTCGAGTACCACCATCGACCGATTGAGCGACGAGGAAAAAATTCCCATCAAATCTCCCTCTTTTCGACTTAGGAGGGATTCACCTTCTTCAAGCCAGCCCGATTTCTACAAACTTCAAACTTTTCCTTGAGCAAAGCCTTGGTCATCATGTCTGACCCATTATCGTCTGTGTGGATCTTCTCAAGCTGTAACACCTTCTGTTCCAAAGTATCCCTGATCCAGTGATACCGAATCTCTATGTGTTTTGACTTGGAGTGTTGACTTGGATTCTTGCTCAAGTATCTAGCATTTTGGCTATCACAATAGACCAGGTACTGATCCTGCTTCACGCTAATTTCCTGTAGGAACCTCTTCATCTAAAGTATCTCTTTACATGCCTCTGTGACTGCAATGTACTTGGCTTTTATCGTCGACAATGCTACGACCTTCTGTAGCTTGCTCTGCCAAGAGACCGCTGCCTCTGCAAACTTGAACATGAACCCCGATGTAGACTTCCCGGAGTCTATGTCACCTGCCATATCGCTATCTATGTAGCCCTCTAACACAGGTTTTCCATCACCATAGCATAAGCTCAACCTGAATGAGCCTCTTAAATATCGCAATATCCATTTCCTACTGCCCAATGTTCTTTGCCAAGATTAGCAAGATACCGGCTGACAACGCCAACTACATATGCTATGTCTAGGTGCATACATACCATAGCATACATCAAACTTCCTACTGCTGATGCGTAAGGTATCTTCTGCATCTCATCCACCTCTGACTTTGTCTTGGGACACTGCCTGTCGCTCAATCTGAAGTAACCATCCAGTGGAGTATTGACCGGCTTTGCTGTATTCATATTGAACCGTTCTAGGACTTTTTCAATATACCGCTCTTGTGACAACGAAAGCTTCCTGCTGCTTCTGTCACGGGTTATCTCCATTCCTAGGATCTACTTAGCCGAGCCTAAGTCTTTCATCGCAAACAACTTGCCCAACTCCTATTTCAGCCTATCGATATTCTTGATGTCTTTTCCCATAATGAGCATGTCATCAATGTATAACAGCAGAACTAAGAAATCACCATCTAAGAACTTGCGCGTGAACACACAGTGGTCTGACTCCGTTCTGTCATACCCATGCTTCAACATAAATGAGTCGAACTTCTTGGACCATTGTTGTGGAGTTTGTTTCGATCCATACAAGCTCTTCTTCAGCCTACACACTATATGCTCTTTGCCCTTGACTTCGAACCCCTCTGGTTGGTGCATGTAAATCTCTTCTTCCAGGTCACCATGGAAAAATGTAATTTTAACATCTAACTGCTCTATCTCCAGATCCATGCTAGCCGCCAACCCAAGCAACACCCGTATGGATATCATCTTCACCACTGGTGAGAATATCTCCTCGAAGTTTATACCTTTCCTCTGACCAAACCCTTTCACCACAAGTCTGGCCTTGAACCTCATCTGTGAATTCTTCTGCTCAATCTCCTTTCTGAACACCCACTTGTTCCTCAAAGCCTTCTTGCCCTTAAGCAATTTCACCATATCATAGCTGTGGTTCTTATGCAAGGATTCCATCTCCTCTTGTATAACTTTCAACCACTCCCCCTTATGCTCATCGGCCAGGGTCTCAGAATAATCTTCTGGCTCTCCTCCATCAGTGAGCATAGTGTACTCATGCGACAAGTATCTCTTGGACGAATATTTGTCCCTAGATGACCTCCTCACCTGTGGCTCAACAGGTGGATCAAGTGGGGGCTGCTCCCTCGGTCCATCTTCTGTAGGAACTCCCTCGTCCTCTGTACCTTACTGTACTCCCCCGTCATCAGGCACCACGGGAGGAATAACCGAATCCATATCCTCTAGTTTACCTGAACTAGGCTGGTTCTTCTCTGGCTTACAAATGTCTTCTATATATTGATCTTCAAAGAAAACCACATCTTTTCTCTTGACGAGCTTCTTCTCGGTCGGATCCCGCAATTTGTAACCGAACTTTTCATCACTATACCCTAAGAACACATATTACCTGATCTTCATATCGAGCTTGGACCTCTCATCCTTTGGTACGTAAATAGATGCCCTGCATCCAAACACCCTAAGATGACTGTACGATGGATCATGTCCAGTCCACACCTTCTCGAGTACTTATCCATTCAACGGGGCTGATGGAGACCTGTTTATCAAATACACTCCCGTGTGCATTGCATCTCCCCAAAACGTTTTGGGCAACTTTGCATGGGATAACATGCATCTGATTCTCTCAACAATGGTGCGATTTATTTGCTCAGCCACACCATTATGCTGAGGGGTCTTGGGAACTGTCTGTTCATGCCGTATACCTAGGGACTTACAATACTCATGAAAGTCGCCTATGTATTCACCACCATTGTTAGTGCGGATGCACTTCAATGATCTACTTGTCTCTCTCTTGACCATAGTATGAAATAATTTAAAAACACTAAAGACCTCATCTTTGGATTTCAAAGCATAAACCTAAACCCTCCTAGATGCATCATCTATAAAAGTGATAAAATACAATGCCCTACCCAAGGTTTTTATCCTCATAGGACCACAAACATTAGAATAAACCAAATCTAATGCATACACTTTATTAATATGAGAAATATATTTAACAAATGAAATTCTATGTTGTTTCTCTGATAAACAATCAATATAGGTTTTGAGAGGTATACCGTCATGTCTGGAAGAAGCCGCTTCTTCACTAGTATCTGAAGCCCCTTTCACTCATGTGGCCTAGACGCCTGTGCCACATGTCAATAGCTAAATCTTCTGCTGCGTTCAACCCACCCTTGCACACACTAACACGTGCCTTGTACAGGGTGCAACACTTCTTTCTTCTGGCTACGATCAATGAACCCTTGATGAGCTTCCAGCGCCCACCAGCAAATCGGCTTTCGTAACCATCATCATCCAACCTTCCCGTTGACATCAAGTTGAGGTGAAGGTCTGAGATATGCCTCACATCCCTGAGAACCAATTTGCAGCCAACATCGGTCTTTACACAAATATCACCGACCCCTATGATCTTTGATACGCCATAATTTCCTATCTTCATGGTCCCATAGTCACTTAACTTGTAGCTTATGAAGAAATCCTTGTGTGAAGTCGTATGAAACGAGGTTCTCGAGTCTATCACTCAGTCGATGTCCTGGCTCGTAGCTACGGGACAAACATTATGATCTGTAGAAAGAATAACTACAACGTCACCATCTGAAGCGATCGCAGTGGAATCTGATTCATCTTCCTTCTCTTTTCATTTTCCTTTCTTATCGTTCTTATTCTTACGACATTCATGCTTATAGTGGCCTTTCTTGCTACAATTCTAGCATTCAACATCCTTTCTGGTACTCGACTTGCCTCTCGATTTATCTCAGGCCTTCCTGCCCTTTCTGTTATTTCCTCTCCCTCATTCTTGTGTCACAAGGGCCTCTTGCTGAGTTGACCTCTAAGACTTCCTCCTTGTCTTCTCATTGAAGAGACAGCTAGTTACCTGTTTCATGGACACCTTTCCGTCTAGTGCGGAGTTACTCAGAGAAACCAGCAATGTCTCTCAACTATCAGGCAATGATCTAAGCAATAGTAACGCCTGTAATTCATCATCTAGGACCATCTTCATAGTGGAGAACTGGTTCAATATATTGCTGACTTCATTTATGTGCTCAGCTACAGAACCACCATATTTGAACTTGAGATTCGTAAGTCTTCTTATTAGAAAAATCTTATTATTGGCTGTCTTCCTCTCATACAGCCCTTGCAGTTTCAGCCATAGGCTAGTGGCTGAGGTCTCTGTAGACACATGGTGGAATACGGAATCATCTAACTATTGTCTAATAAACCCCACCGCCTTCCGGTCCAATTTCTTCCAATCATCATCTGTTATATCCTTTGACCTTGCTGATATGCCTTGAATTGGAGAATATAAGTCCTTGTAATAAAACAAGTCCTCCATCTTAGCCTTCCATATGGTCCAGTTAGAATCATTGAGACTGATCATCCTTGATGAGCCACCTTCCACAATTCAGAACCGATCTCACTCCGTTCAATAAACGTAGCTCTGATACCGCTTTGTTAGGGGCCTTTGCACAAAACCTTAGGATCTAGCCTCCCAAAAACACCAGAATTATGGGATAATAAAGCAATAAAATGAATCGAAGAACAAACCACACGACATAAGAGATTTTTACGTGGAAAATCCTCAAAGAGGTAAAAATCACGGGACCTCGTCAAGATCCACAATCTACTATAAAGTAGAACCTTACAACCGATCACAAGCACACACTGCTTGGATCAAACCTTCTTCACTCATGTAGGAGTGGATAAACAATAAGAGAATAAAAGAAAAACGGAGAGATCTCACCGATTACGAGAACGTAGTAGCGCTGAGATATCAAATGCATAATAAATCACCTCTATGAGCATAACCTCCCTTCCACAAGCTTCCTCTCTCTCTCTCTCTCTCTCTCTCTCACACACACACACACACACACACACACACACCTTTGATAGCCCTAAACCCTTTAGCAAACCCTTGTAAAGCTTTAAGAAACCCTCTTGCATTCCCTAGAAAAACCCTAGGAACCCCTATTTATAGTTTAGGCAACTCCCTTTCGCACCATGGCGAAAATCGCCTCAAATTTATGCAGTCCGCACAAAGTCACATGAATTTGCGTAACCTCGACTGGTCAAGCAGACTCCTCGACCGGTCGAGCAGACTCTTTGACCGGTCAAGCAGCACGGAAGATTTAATTCAATTGGTCGCTGGACTTTGAGTCGAACCCCACTCGATTGGTCGAGCGCCACCCTCGACTGGTCGAGCAGGGCACTCGACCGGTCGAGCGACGAGGAGAAAATCCCCATCAGTTGGATCGTGTTACCTAACCTAATTTGATCTTGACTTTGTTTATGTGATTATTCCCAACCTGACCCTATTTCTCAACCTAAATTCAAATTAATTGGGCATTTTCCAATGCAAACCTAACCCCGGGGACCTTGACAACTCTACCCTACCCAATGAACTTATTTTGGATTGATAGCTCAAACCCAAGTTACAGTTGTAGTTGGAGGAGCATGTCCTAATGTTGGAATGCATCATTTTGATCAATGACTTGGGAGTTGGAACCAGGATCATTGTCACGACCAAAAACAGTAAATACTTGTTTGGTAGATGCCTAAAAATGAAGTCCATGAAAATTTGTTGCTCTAGCCAATAAATTCTTAAAACGGTCATGTTTAATAGATACTTTTCATATTATTTGCATTTGTAAAGTTTGAAAATAGTTTTACATTCATTTTAGAAAAAAAAAAAAAAAAACATCCAAAGAGTTCTTTTTCATTTTATTATTACGCCAGACAATGGATCTTAGGCATCGAAAGTGGGCATCACACGACGGACAGCCCACATCAAGGGGAGCACTAGGTGATGGACGGTCCACATCAACGGGTTTACAACATGATGGACAGCCCACATCAAACGGGGCACAGCATGATGGACAATGGGCACCACATTATGGACAACCTATGTAAAAGCTGGGCACCACGTTATGGACAATTAACGTTAAGGTCAGCCTCTCATGATGAACAATGGACATCAAAGGTCACCCCTTCGTAGGTGGGTGTCGCGTGATGGACGATCAATATCAAAGTGGTCTCATGTGGGTCATGAATGAATCATAGGTCGGCCCTGCATGATGGACAGGCCAAATCAAAGGTGGGTGCTGCATGACGGATGGTCAATATCACGGTGGTCCCATGATGACCACGCATGATGGACAGTCCACGTATATACAAGGTAGGCTCCACATATGGATGTTCCATATCAAGGTGGGTTGAACACGTAGATAGTCCACATCAAAGATTAGCCCAACACGAAGGACAACCCATATTGATGATGGGCCTCACAGGATGAATGGCATACATCAAAGGTGGGTCCCATATGATGGACGGTGAACATCTAAGGTAGGCCCACATAAGAGACAAATGACATCAAAAGTGGGCCTACATGATGGATAGTCAACATCAAGGTGCACCCTGACACGATGGACAATCCATATCAAGGTGGGTTAACGATGGACAACACATATTGATTGTGCGCCTCATATAATGGACAATTGACATTAAAGGTGAACCTTGCGTGAAGGACAACCCGCATCAAAGGTGGGCACTGGAAGATGGATGATCAACATCAGGGTGGGCCCGGAGGATGGAGGACGCATATCAATGGTGGGCCCAGACATTGTACTAGACTCCACATGATGAACAAGGTACATTGATGGTGTGTCCCACATAATGAACAGTGGCCATTAAAGGTGGATCTCACGTGATGGACAACCCACATCAAAGGTGGGCACTACGTAATGGAAGGTCAACATCAACGTGGGCCCTCAATAATAGAGGACACATCAACGGTGGCCCCACGTGATGGGTGATGGACGTTAAAGGTAGACCATTTGCGACACATAAAAGGTAGGCATTGCATGATGACAATCAACATCAATGTAAGTTGATACAATGGACGGTGGACATTATAAATGCGCAGATGACCCACAAAGTTGGACCTTGCATGATGGATGACTCACATTGAAGCCAGCCTACATGATGGACCACCCGCATTGAAAGTGAGCCCCACATGATGGAAGTTCCACCTCAAAGATGTGCCAACAGGATGGGAGACCCACATCGATGGTGGGCCCCATAGGATGGATGACCCACTTTGAAGGGCGTAATGGACGGTCAATATGAAAGGTGGCCCACGTGATGGATGGTGGATATTCAAGTTGGGCCTCACGTGATGAATGGTGGACATCGAAAGTGGCCCTCACATGATGAACAACTCATATTGAATGTGGGGCCCACATGATTAATGGTACAATAAGGTGGGCCCTAAATGATAAATGGACCACATCAAAGTTTGGCCCCGCATGATGGACAATTCACGTCAATGGTGGGCCTTACCTTGTGGATGATCCACATCCAAGGTCTTGTACATGATGGATGACCCACTTCTAAGGTGGCCCCACATGATGGTGTGGACGCTAGACCCTAGGTGGATCGTGCTCACATGGGTGGGTTGATGTTTAGGTGTGGTTGTGAAGATGTGTTTGATTAGAGTTGCCATTAACCAAACAACCAAATTCTGCAGTCAGCTAGACCCTATAGAAACATTATGATAGAGAATATGAGGATTCTTTGTTCTAAGATAACTCCTTAATCTGCGGTTAATGATTCTGAGTAAGGAACCACAGTTATAGAGTGAGAATGTGTTAGGCACCCACTCTCCCTATACAGACATACGCTCTTTACTTCATGAGATCTCACAAACTATTGATGATTATGATTAGTTTTTGCACACTAATGATGCGAGGTGTGTGGAATATTGTGTTAAATATAATGCCCATGACAAGTTATAACCTAGGTTGGATAAATCTTTCTTAACTCTCCCACCTGCCATGCGATAAACCAACAAGTCCAAGTTTCTGATGGACAAGATCTGATTAACTCGGTGAGTCGCAGAGCATACGTTTGAACTGATTAGGGTGCTGAGTGCTATGTATGCAAAGGAATGAATTTATGTATGTAATGCTATGTTTGATGGGGTATTAGATGCAATGCTTATGACGGGTTGTAACCTAAGCAGGATAAATTCTCCTTGACTCTCCCACTTGTCATGCTAAGATTAATCGATTAATGTTTCTAATGGACATGGTCCAATTATATCGGCAAGTCACAAATCATATGCTTGTATTGATTAGGTGCATAATGGAAAGTAAGATTGACAGATGAATGTTTGCACAATGCCAATGCTAAGATAGACAAAGCCGATTGAAGGTCAGGTGGTTGGTTGGACAGTAATATCATAAGGATTGGGATGAGAGGCTTGGATCGAGGCTTTGGTTGCTTAGGAGGCTAAGGATCGGGCTGGACTAAGATTACCTGGGACGAACTCTTTCTTAATACTCTTTCCTCTCCTTGGTGGATGGATGGAATAGGCTAAGGGTGGCTTAGGAGAGGTTTCGAAATTGAAACATGTGTCAAGGATGCTTGAAATGAGAAAGGGAGGGGTGCCGGAGACATGACAATATCTAGTAATTCTTGCAAAGTTCAATTGTGAAAGGGGCTTGGATGGTCTGGATATGAAATTACCACATGACAAGATCTCAATGGGTGGATTAGATGGCATGGATTGTAATTTTGGGACAAGAGGGGTGTCAAAGACATTTCACACTGCCACACGCTTGGACCCTGAACCAGGAGCAACCCCACATGCATTGGAGCTCTCCCTACCAAGATAGGGGAGTTGCCAGATGGTTAGCGGCCTCGGGGTGCCGCCAATGCAAAACGGGGCTACCTGCTTTGGCAAGTGAGCTCCCCTACATGTGTGTTGGTTTTGCTTCCTGAGGTGTTGCATTGTTGGTACCCTAGATTTTGAGTGAGGTTGAGGTAATGGGCATGGTTTAAGTTTAGTTTAGAGCTTGATTTGACTAGGTGGATTGATTGGGTGAATTGACCGATTAGGCCGACTAAGACTTGGCGAGTCGACTCGAGGAGCGATTGGGTTTTGATCGAGTTTTTACTAGGTCCTAACTTGGTTGAACTAGGTTGAGTTTGAATGGATTTGACTAGGTTTTTACTAAGTTGACTCATATTTGGTTATGGTTTTGAGTAAGGTTTAGGGTTCTTAGGGTTGAGGCCTTTAGGGTTAGAGTTTGGATTGGGGTTTATATTAGGGTTACGGTTTCATTTTGGTTTTAGGGTTTGGAGTTAGCCACTAGGTTTGGTTGAGTTGAGTCGATTTGATCCAACAGCTTGTCAGTCCAGGGTGAGGTGTCTACAAATGCCCATATTTGGCAAAGGTTGCGTGCAATCCAAGGCCAAAGCATGTTAACACCCCACCCTTACTAGTCAGCCACAGATTGTGGTATGGATTCATTACCCGCCTTTGTGTCTATTTCAGCTGGTTGCCTGAAAATAGATAGCTTGCACATATCATGAGAGTATGGGAAAAATATTTCAATTGCCCCTGCGCTTTCTACGACACCATTCGTAAGTAATTGCAACCCTTTCACTCCTGATACTAACATTGGAACAACCTAGTATAGTAGTGCCCATGCACTTTTTGCGGTTGTATGGGGATCCCTTAATGTCTATAAACGGAATGTCTGTTGCTTCCCAGATTACCCCAGGAGTACTTGTATTGCTTGATCATCAAAGTAGTTAGCTGCCTGTGCTTTTTACAGCCTTACGAGGAACTCATTACGCCGACTTGGACTTGATAAAGTTTTGCAAGCATCCACTCCTAAGTATGTGTAGGTGACCTTTTTTCATGTAATTTTTTTAGTTTTGACACCTGGGTTACAATTTATCATTTCCACCATTTTGTATGGTTTCTTCTGATCAGGTTTGACCTATCATCTATTCTTACATTAACATTTATTACACTCGTCTTGCCTCTGGAGTTCAGACCAACCGTACTTTGTGTGCATGCGGATCTAACGATTATGAGAAAATCGTGGGTTTCATATCTTATTTGATTTTGTGTTGGCAGTTGAGTGTGAAATATTGCATATTTCCCCTATTTATACCTTGGTTTTATAAACATGATAGTGCTTAATCGATTTAATTATTCATGTTTTCATGTGGGAGGTGATTTCGAGAGCTTAAGGTGAAATTGATGCTAAGAGGAAGATTTATGCTCAAAAGATTACTAAATGAAGATTTGGAGATTTGGAAGTCATTAACGAAGAATTCACATGCCAAAGATCCAAGAAAACCAAATGAGGAATGAAAAGAATCAAAGACGTGAAGTGAAGAAAAAGAATCTTGAAATTGTCCTTAAAACAAACATATTCCTGAAATTGTCTTGAAAAATTATTCTGAAACTCTGAGTCCATTTGGAGAAATTGCGCAAATAAAGTCTATTTTGAAAAACTTTGCAGAGTGAGGTCTATTTTGGGAAACTGCGCAGAGTGCGTAAATTTGAGGCAGTTTCTAGATTTTTTCAACTCGGTGCGAAAGTTGGAGTTTCACAACTATAATAGGACTCCTTAGGATGCTCTAAAGCATCTTCTAAGGTTTAGAAAGGTCTCAAGGAGCATAGCATAAGAGTGGAGCAGCTGCCAAAGAGTTTTTCTTCTTCCCTAATTTATTTTTAATGCTTTGTTTAAGAGATTTGGTTTTAATCATGTCTATGGTTGGATAAACCTCTTAGCTAGGGCTAAGAGGTGAAGCTTGTAGCGTGTTGGGATGTTTATTTTGCTTTGATTTTTGTTCTTATTGAATTTATTGATTTCTAGTTTGATATCAAGGGAATATTTTCAGTTTTTTATGATTTATTGTGACTCAAATTACAATAGATGCTGTGATAGCTTTAGATATCTTCTTTTCCTGTTTTGAGATAGTGAGATTGATAAATCCCATTATTCACCATCGTCTCCTGGGCATAATAGAGTGATGGAATTCCTTCCAACCTTCACAATTCTCCTCCGTTGAGAATTAAGTCAATGAAAAACTCAGATTTGATTTAAATTGCTTTATCTTCCAATTGGATAGGATAAGACTCCAATTTCAATTGTGTTTATTGAATCAAGCAAGGTAGCATCTTGATAGCTACAAGTGGATCCTTGGCACCCTAGTTCCCACCTTTAAATTCATAAGTTTTAATCAACATTATTCACCATTACTCTCAATTATTCAGATTTCAATTTAGATTTTTTTTTTTTTTTTAGTTCTAGTTATTTTCAGAATACGTAAAAGTTTAGTCCCTGTGGATTCGACCTCGGTCTTATCGAGTTATTGCTACATCGCAACCCTACACTTGGGGTTGTGAACAAGTTTTTGGAGCCATTGCCGAGGATTACAGTTACATTTTTCTGGGATTAATTGGTATTAGAATTACGTTAAGATTAGGGTTAACTTTCTACTTTGATTTTAGGTTAAGATTTTTTTCTCTTTGAAGTTATTTTTAGAAATTAACATTGTTTTCTGTTTCATAGGATCCTAACATAGCAACTGCAATCCGGTAACCTCTTTCCAATTCTTTCTTTATTTTCTTTTCTAAATTTCTAATTTGTTTTAGTTTTTCTAGTTTTGTTTTTCTTAGGTTTAATTTTTAGTTATTTGAGGGCTGAGAGTGTTTCATGCCCAAGTTCGTGATAACATTATACATCTTTTGAGTGAAGAAGGATTAGTTCAAGGGTTGCCTATCCATCATAGGATTACACACCACTTAAGACCCTCTGAGTCAATAGAAGTGATGGCTACATATCAACCTCAAGCACCAGTTGACGAAGTTGAAGTTCAAGATGAAAACGAGGTCCATAATGCACCATTGCCTCATACTCTACGATATTATTTACAACTAGCAGGGGTGAGTACACCTTCCTTCATGGTCTTTCCACTTAATGCAGAAAATGTGGATATCAAACCTGAAGTGATACAACTCCTTCCTAAATTTCATTGACTAGATTCTGAAAGTCCATATTTGCACGTCAAAGAGTTTGATGAGATAGTCACCACATTACACTTTTTAAACGTGTCTGAGGACATAGTGTGACTAAAATTGTTTTCCTTCTCATTGAAGGAGAAGGCTAAGACGTGGATGCAATCCTTAAAGCCAAGATCCATCGGCACATGGGCCGAGATGACTCAGAGATTTCTCAAAAAGTTTTTCCCGTTTCATAAGACTAACACTTTAAGGAAGGGAATCATAAACTTTTCCCAGAAAGAGGAAGAGACCTCCCAATATACAACACAATGGGCTTTACTTAAGGGCCACATATACACAACAAGTGGGCCCTGCTCATGGGCCTCAAATACATGACATGTGGGCCCTACACATGGGTCTCGAATACATCAAATGGGCCATGCATTATGGGCCTAATACATATCACAATGGGCCTTGCCCATAGGCCACGAATACATTACAATGGGCCTTGCCTATGGGCCTTAAATACATCACAATGGGCCCATCACATAGACCTTCTATTCATCACATTAGGCCTTAAACACGGGCTGCATATACATCACACAGGCTGAATATACATTACAATGGGCCTCAACTATGGGTCATATATACTTCATATAAGCCTCGACAATTGACCTTGTGTAAGTGGTATAGTTTATATCCCTGTCGGTTGTCAAATTTATGGTGCCAAAATCACTGTTATATAACTTGCATAAGTGAAGCTCTCTCAAGATCAACATTTATGTATAAGCAAACATCACAACAAGCAAAGCTCACAAGTACAAAGATCAATCTTGACTGCATGTACTGCACACAAGACAAGTTTCAAGAATGCAAGACTTCAAGAAGAGTACAAGGTAGTTCGTAAAGAACTCAAGACACTTTCAAGATTGAGCTGCATCAAGACTTCAAGGCTTAAACTTCAAGGTCACTTGTTCCTAATGTTTTCAATGTCCTTACTTCATGATTGGGGGTTTGATTGACCATAGGTTGACCTTAGAAGTAGGTCATTTTAGATACATAAGTCATATGTATATGTCACACGAGTTTGGGCTGTTCGGGGACTTGTCCTAGGCTTTCTTCGACTAGTCCTAGCTCTGCTTCGACCAGTCCAAGAAATTCTACGATCAGTCGTGAGTTTGTTATAAAATTTGGATATTTTCTGTTGGGCTTCGACCAGTCCAGGAATCTCTTCGACTAGTCGAAGGAACAGTGTCGACTGCATCTTCGACCAATCAAAAATCTTCGACTCAAAGTCCAGCGATGAATTACAGGATCTTTGACCTGTCGAAGGAGACCTTCGACCAGTCGTAGAACGGTCAAAGCTTATCGCGCCCGATTTTTTTCAAATCTATTACTTCTTCGACTAGTCGAAGAGCTCCCTAGACCAGTCGAAGACGTGATCTGCTCACCTATAAATAGAGCACGAATCTCAGAAGAATTCAAGCAATTTATTAATCTATTCAAGCCAATCTTCGTCAAACTTCTGAGTGATAATTCAGTGCTCCATCTAAGCTAAGTGTGCTTATTTTATGTTCTCTTTCTTTAGCTTTATTTAATTGATTTTGTTTCTGCTATTCCAATCTAATTTGATAAGAGGAATTGTTATTCCCTTTCTTTGGAATCAAAATCAATTAAGGCAAGCCCTAGTTGGTTTAATTTAAAATCTATTAGATCTAGAACCATTGTAATTGAGTACTGGACATTGAACTTGGACATTCAATCATTTACTCTGATTTGGTTCTACCGGGCTGCTACAACGAAGGAGATAATCAGGTATTTTACATTTAATTGTAAATTCCTTTCTGTTTTGGTTTCTTTCAAGATTTGCCAGAAAAATCTTGTTGTATTGGTTATCTGAGGAGAGCCAGGAAAACTCAGAAGTGGGATTTTTTTTAATTGTGTAAGCCCAGAGACAAAGACACAATTATAAAGGTTTTAGGTGAACCTGTGAAAACCTATTTTGTTAGTGAACGCTAATATCCCCTGTGTGAGGATATTAGGAGTAGAGTAGCATTCTGTGTGGCTGTTGTTTAACAGTTGGTGAACACACAGGCGAACCACTATAATCCCTTGTGTTGAGGTTGAAGGATTTATATTTCTAATCTTTAATTATTTGTTTGTGGGATGTATGTATGGTGGTGAATGTTGTAATCATTTAATTCAAGCTTTGTGGGAATTTTGTAATAGTTTAGAATTTACTTTCTGCTATTCCTTTAACTGCTTAAAATTCAGTTTCCTTTAAAGTTGTTCCAGCAAAGTTGCCCTGCCATTTTTATGGTGTATGGCTGTCCCTAGAACAATACATTTATGATTACAATTTATTTCAGTTTGTACTTATTTCTGTATTCCTCTTTGGTTTGAGATTTGATACAAAGATCTTTCTAGAAATAAGGTTGTCCTACCATAAACTCTGGTTTTTGGTGAAAGGTTGTCCTTAGAACAACATTTGTATCAACCTCTCAAGATCAGATTTTTGAGGTTGTTTTACTTTCCTGCATTGTAATTTATCTTGGCTATCATATTCCTTTTAATTCCGCTGTTGTAAGTTTTATTTGGCATAATCCTATTCACCCCCTCTCTAGGACATATAGCTAAGCATTTTCAAGTGGTATCAAAGCCTAATAGCTCATCCTTATTGCTTTTTATTTGGATTTATTTCCTGAGCTAACGATCTAAGCTATTTAAAATGATGTCAAATTTTGATAGCCTATCAGTCACTAGGCCTCCACCATTTGATGGCTCCAACTATGCCTATTGGAAAGCCAGAATGAGGATCTTCCTAAAATCAATGGATGAGAGTGTGTGGCGAGTCACAGTGATCGAATGAAAAACTCCTACCATTGAAGTAACTGAATCCGATGGTTCAAAAACTATGTCTGTACCTGCTTATTATTTATGGACCACCCTTCGGAAAAGTGAGTATGGTGCCAATGCTAAAGCACTAAATGCAATCACTTGCGCACTATCACCGGATGAATTCAAAAGAATCATATCCTGTGATACTGTAAAGCAAGCCTGGGATATACTAGAAATGACACACGAGGGTACATCAATTGTCAAAAAGTCTAAAGTCCAACTCCTCACAACTAAATTTGAAGAAATTCATATGGAGGAAAATGAAATGTTTATGGACTTTTACACTAGACTAAATGACATTGTAAACTTAATGTGGGGTCTTGGTGATAAAATCCCTGAAAGTAAAGTGTGTGCAAAGATATTACGCTCACTTCCTGAACGGTTCAATTCTAAAGTAACCGCGATCCGGGAACTTCGTGATACGGATAATATGAGGGTAGAAGAACTAGTTGGTTCTTTACAAACCTACGAGTTAAACTTTAAAGCTCCTAAAGGTAAATCTATCGCACTAAAATCCTCTAAATATAATTTAGAAGAAAATTCTGATTCAGAAGATGATATGGCTCTTTTGGCTAAGAAATTCTACAAGATTTTTAAAAGCAAGAAAATGGTTGATTTCCAAAAATCAAATGATAAAAAGAAGTTTAGACCCAAATCTCGAAAATCTTTGAAAGATAATCAATGTTACAACTGTCAAGAATATGGGCACTTAGCAAATAGATGTCCCAAAAGGGACAAACCCAAGAAGAAGGGTATGTTGGCTACATGGGATGAATCATCTGATTCTAAAGCTTCTTCTGAATCAGAAGATTCTGAAACTGAGTCAGGCAATGAAGTTAAAGCACTTATGACTCTAGCCAAATTCACATTTTTAGATAATGACTCAACAAGTGAAGAAAATCTAAGTAGTGAATGTGAAAATGAAGATGATCTTCAAGACGCTTACAATGCCCTATATAAGGAAAGTTGTAAAATTGCTGTCAAACTTTAACTTTAAAAAGAAAAGTTCTCTAAACTCAAAGAATGTTTTGAATCACTTGTCTTAGAAAAATCACAAATTTCAGATTGTTATGAAAAATCTAAATGCGATTTGGAAATCAAAAACTCCCTAATTGTTGATTTGAAATCTGAGATTGAGAAACTCAAAAAGGAAGTATCTTCTCTTCTAAGTCAAAAGGACACATGGAAATATGCCCAAGGTGATCTAAAGTTAAAAAAACTCTTATTCGGATCAAGAAAATGTGGCGATCTATCCGGGTTGGGCTATGATAAAAATTTATCTCCTAAACAAAAGTATACTCCTCCTATGTTTGTGAAAGGAGAGTCCTCAAACTCAAAAGGGAAAAATACTGATCAAGGTTTTTCTAGAAATTCAAAAACTCTTCAAAAACCTAGAAGCAGCCATGTCAACTTTAATCAGAAACAAAATCCACTAGCTGAAAAGATAGTAGATTTACTGAAGGAGCTCCTAAAATCTAACTCTATAGGTTATTCTTTCAACCATAAACAAAAGAAGACCAACTATGTTCTTAAACCCAAAACAGTTTTGAAATGGGTTCCTAAAGTCACCTGCTTGGTTGCTCACACTGCTTTCAAAGCAACAAGTCATTCAAAATGGTACCTAGACAGTGGATGCTCTAGGCATATGACAGGTTACAAAGCTTTATTCACGGATCTAAAAGATATGATTGATGGTTCAGTCAAATTTGGTGATGGTAGCAACTGCAAGATTATAGGCCAAGGTACGGTTCAACTTTTTAATCTTCCTGTGTTTAAAAACGTTTTATATGTTGAAGGCTTAAAACATAACTTGCTTAGCATATCACAAATATGTGATAATAACCATAGTGTTAGGTTCTCTAATCAAAGCTGTGAGATACTAAACAATAAGGGTTCAATAACATTAACTAGACGTAGAACGTCTGAAAATTGCTATATTATTAGTGAATCTAGCTCATCTAATCAAACATGTTACATGGTCCATACAGACGAGACTGATTTATGACACAAACGTCTTGGACATGTACATTATCGAAATTTATATAGATTGAGCAAACGAGAACTTATAAGAGGTTTACCCAAACTTTAAAAATTAGATAAAATATGTGGTGAATGCTAGATAGGCAAACAAATAAGGAACTCACACAAAAAGGTGAATTCAAATACCACATCAAGACCACTCGAACTTTTCCACATGGATCTAATTGGTCCTACCAGAACGGAAAGTCGTGGTGGGAAAAAGTATATCCTGGTAATAGTTGATGACTTTACCAGATTCACTTGGGTAGCCTTCTTAAGGGATAAATCTGAAACCCTTGAAGAAGTAAGAAAAGTTCTCAAAAGAATTCAAATTGAAATTTTTTTTCAAATCAGTAAGATTCGTAGTGATCATGGATCTGAATTTGAGAATAGCAATTTTGAGAAGTTTTATACCGACCAAGGAATATTATATGAATTCTCTGCTCCCAAAACTCCACAACAAAATGGAGTTGTGGAAAGAAAGAATAGGGTACTTCAAGAAATGGCTATTGTCATGTTGAATAGCATGAAGCTCTCTAAAAATCTTTGGGCTGAAGCAGTCAACACAGCTTGCTATATCATTAACCGAGTCTACACTAGCAAAGATAATAATAAAACGGCTCACGAATTGTGGTTCAATAAAAAGCCTACTGTCAAATACTTTCGAGTTTTTGGCAGCAAGTGCTATATTTTACGAGATCGTGAAAATTTGAAAAAATTCGATACAAAGAGTGATGAAGGGATTTTTCTAAGATATTCCTTAAACAGTCGAGCTTATAGGGTTCTGAACAAAAGAACTGGTGTGATTCAAGAGTCCATCAATGTTGTCATTGATGATCACTTAAATACACCAATCCCTAATTCAGATAATGATGATGTTCTAATCAATGATAAACTCGATACTTCATCAAATCAGACTGACTCTGAGTTAAGGACTGTTAAAGATCATCCAAATACTCAAATTCTTGGAAATCCTCTCACCGGTGTTCGCACCCGTAGACAACTTGAGGATATATGTAATTATGTATGTTTTACATCCCAAATAGAACCATCTAATGTAAAAGAAGCTCTTGCTGATGAGAACTGGATTGTTGCAATGCAAGAAGAACTTAACCAATTTGTAAGAAATGATGTTTGGTATCTCGTACCAAGACCTAAAGATAAACACATCATTGGAACCAAATGGATTTTCAAAAATAAGTCTGACGAGTGTGGTAATATAATTAGAAACAAGGCTAGACTAGTGGTACAAGGTTATACTCAAATTGAAGGAATTGATTTTGATGAAACTTTTTCACCAGTAGCACCTCTTGAATCTATCAGACTATTTATATCCATTGCATGTTTTATAAAGATAAAGATATATCAAATGGATGTGAAAAGTGCTTTTCTTAATGGCGATTTACATGAAGAAATATATGTTGAACAGCCAATGGGTTTTGAAGATCCCAAAAATACTGATCATGTATATCGGCTTTAAAAGGCACTTTATGGATTAAAACAAGCACCTAGGGCATGGTATGAGAAACTAACAAAATTTCTTTGAATTCATAATTTTCAAATGAGATCTGTTGATAAAACTCTATTTGTTAAAAAACATAATGATCATATCTTAATGGTACAGATTTATGTTGATGATATCATTTATGGATCAACTTGTACTGACTTGACTACTGAGTTTGCAGATTTGATGAAATCACAGTTTGAAATGAGCATGGTTGGGGAATTGACTTATTTTCTTGGATTGCAAGTAAAGTAACAACCTAAAGGAATATTCATTTCGCAATCTAAGTATGCTTTAAATCTAATCAAGAGATTTGGATTTGAGAATGGTAAGAATTTCGATACTCCCATGAGTACTACCCTAAAACTCTTAAAAGACTCGAATGGTAAAAATGTTGATTCAAAACTTTATCGAAGTATGATTGGTAGTTTGTTATATTTAACTGCTAGTAGACCTGATATTTCTCTAAGTGTTGGTATTTGCGCAAGATATCAATCTGATCCAAAAGAATCTCACTTGATTGCTGTCAAACGGATTATTAGATATGTTGCAAGTACTGTAAATCTTGGTATCTGGTATCCTCATGAGACTAGTGTCCAACTTGCTGGGTACTCAGATGCTGACTGGGCTGGCAATCTAGATGATAGAAAATCAACCAGTGGTGGTTGCTTTTACATTGGAAATTGCCTAGTTTCTTGGTTTAGTAAGAAACAAAATTCTATATCATTTTCTACAGCTGAAGCTGAATATATCGCAGCTGGTAATGCATGTACACAGCTTGTTTGGATGCAACGAATGCTAAGTGATTATGGAATTAAACAGGATTCTATGTTATTACATTGTGATAATTCCAGTGCAATAAATATTTCAAAAAATCCTATTCAGCATTCTCTTACTAAGCACATTGACATTAGATTTCATTATATTCAGGAATTGGTAGAAGAAAAAGTTATATCTTTATATTCCTGTCGAAGATCAACAAGCTGATATTTTCACAAAACCTCTTGATAAAAGCAGGTTTAAAAAGATGAAATTTGATCTTGGCATGTCTATTTCAAAATGATTATTTATGCCTACTTGTATCATAGTGTTTATATTTGCTAGGTTTAATTCCAATTATTATTTTTAATTGCAAGAAATATGAAATTTTGGACGTCCTTCGACCTGTCGTGAGTATACTCGACCAGTCGACCTACGACCGGTCGTAGATATACTCGACCAGTCGTATATCTCGGGAATCACTTAAAATTTGGAGATTTTTACTTTCTTCCTCATTTCGTTTTTCTTTTCTAAGGAGTGGAGCTTCGACTTGTCGAACCCACCGTTCTTGTTCTTCAAGGTTAGTGTTCCATTTACGTTTTTCTTGCAAATCTGTGTCTAGTTACTTTCTTTTCTAACTTGAAGCTTTCTATTTAGGATTTCATTGAGATTTGGGGTTTGGATTTTGAAAAAATCTGTTTTGAGTAAACTCATTTCTCAATCCTTTGCAACTTCTTATTTCCTTCTTATTGTTGTTGCATATGGCTTCTAGAGGTAGAAAAACTACTTCCCGTGGTCCTTCTTCTTCCTCCAGATCGGCCAAGCGTCATCTTCTTATTCCCAATAATGATCCATCTTATGTTGCGGACATTAGATCACGAAATGTCATTGTTGAACATCCTGTTGATATTAATCATATTGCACCTTTTGATATCCTTCCTTTGCTTGAAGCTGTAGGTTGGGTTAACTTATTACATTGGGGTGGGCCTGCATACCGGTCCATTGCCCAATCCATGTTTACATGTATTAGTGACTTTTCATAGGATAATTTAACTTTTAAAATATCTACTAGTGAAGGGCCATTTGACATTGATCGTCATTTAATTTCAGCCCTCATGGACATTCCTGTGAATGATGAGGGTATTCCTATTCATAACTTGACTGATAAACCCTCAGTTTCTGAAAAACGTATGCTCACTAGAGATTTGTGTAACATGGATGTTCATTGGATTAAAAAAGGGAATGCGCTTCCTGCAAGGTATTTGTTACCCAAATACAGAATCCTCCACAGAATCTTTGTGTCTAATCTGTATCCTCGTTCGGGTAATAAAACTGACTTGACTTCGTTTATGGTTCGTGTTATTCATGCTATTTCCAGTGGTACTCAGATTTGTTTGTCATCCTTAATCTGTCATTTCATTCTTCAATTTAGACTCTATCCTGGTCATAGTGACATTCTTTTTGGTTATTTAATGACTGTATTGGCTACACATATGTTAGTCGATATGCCTGTTAATGAGGCACCTAACCATAATCTAATTTTCAACAATTCTAATCTCAATAAGATGAAGCTAGAATTACTTCCTGAACAAGGTGGTGATGGTCATGAAGAAGCTGGTGATGACATTAATATGGATGACATCTTTGAGGAACTGGATTCTGATTCAACAAATGATCCAGATTTTGAACCATCTGATTTTGATGCATGTCTGAGTGCATTAGAGGGTAAAGTTGAGAATATAAATGTAAAGATGGAAAACATGTCTGTTGCTCATGATTTACAATTCAAGTACATGCGCAAATATCTTAGGCGATTGAACAAAGGCATGCACCAACTTGATCCCTCTATTCCTGCTCCGTTATCTGGTTCTAGTTCTGATTAGTTTATATGGATTTTCTGGTCTGTAATAACCTTAAAACTTAGCACTAAGTTGACTGATTTGGAATTGGATACTATTATCTGATTAGTTTTATGCTGGGTGTCTGTTCTTTGTGAAACTATGCTGATTTTAAGTTGAATACTATCTGTTTTGCTGCTATAATCTCCTCATGTTTTTTCTCATATATCCCTTTATTTAGTTCTCCTTTGTCATATTGTGACAAAAAGGGGGAGAATGGTTTGTTCTTAACGTTGTGATTGTGAGAGGAGTAGCATTGGTTATGTTACTCAGGGGGAGTAATTTTTGAACTAGTTGAATGAACTGGTTGAATGTTGAATATTAATTTGATTTGCAGGTAAGCCAGTTAATACTAACTGGTTCATGTTTATTTAATCAGTTGTTCTACTCTATGTTCATCTTGGTTATGTGTTTTGTCACTAATTTGACAAAGGGGGAGATTGTAAGTGGTATAGTTTATATCCCTGTCGGTTGTCAAATTTATGGTGCCAAAATCACTGTTATATAACTTGCATAAGTGAAGCTCTCTCAAGATCAACATTCATGCACAAGCAAACATCACAACAAGCAAAGCTCACAAGTACAAAGATCAATCTTGACTGCATGTACTGCACACAAGACAAGTTTCAAGAATGCAAGACTTCAAGAAGAGTACAAGGCAGTTCGTAAAGAACTCAAGACACTTTCAAGATTGAGCTGCATCAAGACTTCAAGGCTTAAACTTCAAGGTCACTTGTTCCTAATGTTTTCAATGTCCTTACTTCATGATTGGAGGTTTGATTGACCATAGGTTGACCTTAGAAGTAGGCCATTTTGGATACATAAGTCATATGTATATGTCACATGAGTTTGGGCTGTTCGGGGACTTGTCCTAGGCTTTCTTCGACTAGTCCTAGCTCTGCTTCGACCAGTCCAAGAAATTCTACGATCAGTCGTGAGTTTGTTATAAAATTTGGATATTTTCTGTTGGGCTTCGACCAGTCCAGGAATCTCTTTGACCAGTCGAAGGAACAGTGTCGACTGCATCTTCGACCAGTCGAAAATCTTTGACTCAAAGTCCAGCGATGAATTACAGGATCTTCGACCTGTCGAAGGAGACCTTCGACCTGTCGAAGGTGACCTATGACCAGTCGAAGATGACCTTCGACCAGTCGTAGAACAGTCAAAGCTTATCGCGCCCGATTTGTTTCAAATCTGTTACTTCTTCGACTAGTCGAAGAGCTCCCTAGACCAGTCGAAGATGCGATCTGCTCACCTATAAATAGAGCACGAATCTCAGAAGAATTCAAGCAATTTATTAATCTCTTCAAGCCAATCTTCGTCAAACTTCTGAGTGATAATTCAGTGCTCCATCTAAGCTAAGTGTGCTTATTTTATATTCTCTTTCTTTAGCTTTATTTAATTGATTTTGTTTCTGCTATTCCAATCTAATTTGATAAGAGGAATTGTTATTCCCTTTCTTTGGAATCAAAATCAATTAAGGCAAGCCCTAATTGGTTTAATTTAAAATCTATTAGAACTAGAACCATTGTAATTGAGTACTGGACATTGAACTTGGACATTCAATCATTTACACTGATTTGGTTCTACCGGGCTGCTACAACGAAGGAGATAATCAAGTATTTTACATTTAATTGTAAATTCCTTTCTGTTTTGGTTTCTTTCAAGATTTGCCAAAAAAATCTTGTTGTATTGGTTATCTGAGAAGAGCCAGGAAAACTCAGAAGTAGGGTTTTTTTTTAATTGTGTAAGCCCACAGACAAAGACACAATTGTAAAGGTTTTGGGTGAACCTGTGAAAACCTATTTTGTTAGTGAACGCTAATATCCCCTGTGTGAGGATATTAGGAGTGGAGTAGCATTCTGTGTGGCTGTTGTTTAATAGTTGGTGAACACACAGGCGAACCACTATAATCCCTTGTGTTGAGGTTTAATGATTTACATTTCTAATCTTTAATTATTTGTTTGTGGGATGTATGTATGGTGGTGAATGTTGTAATCATTTAATTCAAGCTTTGTGGGAATTTTGTAATAGTTTAGAATTTACTTTCTACTATTCCTTTAACTGCTTGAAATTCAGTTTCCTTTAAAGTTGTTCCAGCAAGGTTGCCCTGCCATTTTTATGGTGTATGGCTGTCCCTAGAACAATACATTTGTGATTGCAATTTATTTCAGTTTGTACTTATTTCTGTATTCCTCTTTGGTTTGAGATTTGATACAAAGATCTTTCTAGAATAAGGTTGTCCTACCATAAACTCTGGTTTTTGGTGAAAGGTTGTCCTTAGAACAACATTTGTATCAACCTCTCAAGATCAGATTTTTGAGGTTGTTTTACTTTCCTGCATTGTAATTTATCTTAGCTATCATATTCCTTTTAATTCCGCTATTATAAGTTTTATTTGGCATAGTCCTATTCACCCCTCCTCTAGGACATATAGCTAGGCCTTTTCACCTTGACAATCGAAATCGGCCTTGATAATCGGAATCGACATTCGGAATCGGCTTCGATACTCGGCCTCGATAGTCAGAATCGGCCTATACAATCGGACTCAACAAATCAGAATCGGTCTCAATACTCGGCATCGACAATCGGAATCGGCCTATACAATCGGCCTCGACAATCAGAATTAGCTTATACAATCAGCCTCGACAAATAGGAATCGGCCTCGGTACTTGGCCTCGACAACCGGAATCAGCCTCGTTAATTGACAATCAGAATCGACCTCAACTAACGGAATTGACCTCGTCAATCGGACTCGACTTCGACAATCGGAATCAGCCTTAACAATCGGCCTCGTCAATTGGAATCAACAATCGGAATCGGCCTTGACAATCGGCCTCGACTAACGGAATCGGCTTCGTCAATCGGATTCGGCCTCGACAATCGAAATCGACAATCGGAATCGGCCTCGACTATCAGCCTTGACTAACGGAATCGGCTTCGTCAATAGGACTCGGCTTCGACAATCGGAATCAGCCTTGACAATCAGCCTCGACTAACGGAATCGGCCTCGTCAATTGGACTCGGCCTCGACAATCGGAATCGACAATTGGAATCGACAATCGGAATCGGCCTCGACTAACAGAATCGGTCTCGTCAATCGAACTTGGCCTCGACAATTGGAATCAACAATCAGAATTGACCTCGACTAATGGAATCAGCCTCATCAATTGGACTCGGCCTCGATAATCGGAATCGACCTCAACAATTGGCCTCGACTAATGGAATTGGCCTCGTCAATCGGACTCGGAGTCGGTGAGAATGGGCCTAACAAGGCTTAAGGGAAGGTTACAATGTGGACATCCAACCATCATTGCCCATCATTGTGGACATTCAACTAACATCGCTCCTAACCAGTGGCCCATATAGAGCCAAACATAAAGTGGGCCCATGGCCTAACACAAAGGCCTAATATACATAACAATTTGCCTTACTCAAGGGTCACATATACACAACAGGTGGGCCCTGCTCATGAGCCTCAAATATATGACATGTGGGCCCTACACTGGGTCTCATATGCATCAAATGGGCCATATATCTGGGCCTTGAATACATCAAATGAGCCATACATCATGGGCCTAATACATATCACAATGAGCCTTGCCCATAGACCTCAAATACATCACAACGGGTCCTATCATATGGGCCTTAAATATAAGGCAGGTTGGCCCCTATCACATGGGCCTCAAATACACATCATGATGGGCCGAAAATATATCACAATGGGTTGCAACCCATGGGCCTCAATATACAACGGGTGGACCCTGCAAGATGGGCCTCAAATATATCAGGGTGGGCCTCATGAATGGGCCACAAAATACATCAAGGGTGGTCCATGCGCACCGTCTAGATGAACGGTGTGCATGTACAACACATGCATCATGCGGGCCCATGCAACACCACCCAGATGGACGGTGTGCAGATACAACACATACATCACAGTGCCATCCCAACGTCCCAAATCAAATGGATGATGGGGATAGAGAATACGTTCATCAAGGTGGCCCATTCCACACGTGTAGCACGTGTGGGGTGGGCCTCACACGCGCCGAACGGGTGGACGGTTTAACACATACCTCATTAGAGACCCACAGAACTCGCTGTTGTCAAAACAACACTATATCACTGATGTGAGACACATCAGCCAATCAGCTTCCCAAGGTGGGTCCCGCATACATCAGGGCCCACCGTAATATTATAAAATATTTTATAAATATCCAGCCTCTAGGTGCATGGAACGGACGACGAGGATGAAGGCCATGCGTCATGTGGAGCCCCTGGACGGCAGGGATGAAATATATATCATGGTGGGCTACAGACGGCGTGGATAGAAAACACTTGCATCAAGGTGGGTCCCGCCACCTGCACGTGCGACACGTGCAGGGTTGGCCGCACATGGATGGACGGTGTGATATAACACATATGCCATGGTCCCATGGCTGCTGGACAGCGTCCACCAGTTTGGACTGTGTATATAAGGTGGTTTTCACCTGAGATTTGAATCAGTTTCAATGGATGGACGGCGTGGATACACACGTCCATCAAATGGGCCACGTTCGATGTACGGATGGTGTGGATTCACGCATAGATCATGGTGAGGTCCATCGTCCAATCAGTTGGACGGTTGGATGAAACACATACCTGATGGTGGGGCCCACAGAACTTGCAAACGTCAGTACACTAGCTATATCGCTGGGTGTGAGGTACTCAGCCATCCAGCTCCCACCGTCCATCACGGTGGCCCCTGCACAGCACCATCTAAATGGACGGTGCAACATACAGATGCATCTCGGTGGCCCCTGCATAGCACTGTCCAGCAATGGACGGTGCAGATAAAAATAAATTAGGTGGGCTCCACTGTCGACGGTGCAGATAAAAATAAATTAGGTGGGCTCCACTGTCCCAGCTGGACAGTTGGATGAAACACGTTGATCATGGTGGCTCCCACGTGCTGGGCTGCAACACGTCAGCAAGAGGGTCCCATGTGGTGGATAGGTGGACGGTCTTGGATAAACAATACATCATGGTGGCCCTACATTACTTGATGACGTCAATGGCAACAGCCCAGCTGCTGGAACTCACCGTCCCTCTCAATGGACGGTGCAGATATAAGGTGAGTCCACACGTGTGGCCCACCATCTGCAAAGAATCAAGCAGATATATGTGTTTCCCTTCCATCTAGCGTCTGAACAGCATGGATGGAACACGTAGATCAAGTGGTTGGGTTCCACCGTCCTAGCTGGACGGTGAGGATACAACATATACATCATGTGTGGGGTCCACGGTACCATCATCACGGTGGACCATCACACAAGGAAAGTAAAATAAATAAATAAATAAATAAATAAAGAGAGAGAGAGATAGAGACACGTGAGAAGGGGAGGGACCCCGCCACTATGGGCCCTCCCTATACAATACATACATCAAAATGAGTCCCACCATGTGGGTCCTAACTCCAAAAAAAATTGAGATTGAATGCTATGAACACCCACCTTTGATCTCCCCCTTCCTTCTTCCGCCAATGCATGGTAGAGCTCCAAAGGAATGATTTCAACGGTTGAGATGAAGCTTGGATGGTAGAGATGGGAGGTAGGAAAGTGGGCCACACTAGCTTCTCCATGGAAGCCATTGACGTTGGGTGTTTGGGTTGCTTGGGAGAATGAGAGAGATGAGAGAGAAGAGAGAGAGAGAGAGAGGGAGAGCGAGAGAGAGAGAGAGAGAGAGGTGATATAAGGGATGAGTGATGGCTGAGTGATGGGTGTGTAAGAGATGGGATGAAAATGTTGACTTTGGGGATGGTGTTGTGTACTTGGGGATGGGATAGGGTACTTGACTTGATGGGTTGTGTACTTTGATTGATTGATTGGATTTATTTGATATTTGGTAGAGATTCTCTTGTGCGTCGTTTTCCTGGAACTGAACGTGAGCCCATATCTCTTGGCCCAGGTATCGCATTGGCGTGCGAGATGCAGCATCGAAACAGCGGCGACGGCGCGGTCGCAAGGGTACAAGTTTTAAGTCGAGCCGACTTTAATACATGGGACACGACTCAGGATTGTGTGCAAATACTGATAATAGATCGTAGGTCCTCGGAATTCGACCGGGAGGACCGCGGAAGCTTACGGATCGGTACGAGCTGGGATACGGCTCTTACATACTTCGATATTATTGAACACTGTTTCGATGATATTGATTAACCTCATTCAATGTTATCGAGGATGTCTTTGATAACATTCTCGATCATGTGACTTTTTCCATTCTAAAGAGGCTTCGAAGATATTGATTCTTGGTCGATTTAATCGAGAGTCCACATGACTTATTGACAGACATATCGAAGGTAAATATTTTTCATTTTTCAGCATTTCGACAAACTTTCATGTATAATATAATATATCTTTGAATCAGACAGTAAACACAACAAAAATTTGTACAAGCATTGTATAATCCAAAATTATAAACATCAAGATGTTTATATACAAAAAGATTGAGGTGAGGGACCTCAGATGTATCATTAAAAGATCAGCAAAATTGCATCTTTTCAACAACTATCCAGGTCTCGATGCATGACCTGGACATGCTTTCCCATGCTCAAATATTTCTAGGCATATGGATTAGCTCTTCCTTTGCCTTTAATAACATAGCAGTGGTTATTTGTATGAGAACCCTTCATTACTGGTTTACCTAATAGGTCTAAGATCTCGCATTCTTCCTTGTTGAATATAACCACATGCTCATTGTCACATATTTGAGAAATGCTGAGAAGATTATGTGTTAATCCTTTTATGCAAAATGCTTTCTCATTTTAAGCGAATTTATCCCTTTGATAATTCCCTGTCCAATTACCTTAGCAGTGCTACCGTCTCCACATGTGACTATCCCATCATTAAGATCTAAATAGTTTGAGAGAAGAGATTTGTCACCTGTGACATGTCTTGAGCAACCACCATCTAGGTACCATTTAGCATCATTGCCTGTTATATGATTTGAGTGAGTAACAAAGCAATTTTTCTTTTCTTTTACTGCTCATTTTGTGACAGGGATAGTGGTAGTTTTTGTTTCTTTAATCAAGTTGGGTAACTGAATCTTGTTTCCTTGTCTTAAAAATTCATTTATTTTCTTGTTTAATTCAGCCACTTGATCCAATAACTTCTTCATCCTGTTAGTCATTATGGGTGGTGATGGATGTGTATTTCTTTTATCCATATTCCTAAGTAGACAACTGACATCTTGTTTTCTGGTTGGTCTGAATTTATCAAAATGATTTTGACCAGAAGTATGTTGTGTCCTCCTAAGTGTCAAGCATTCAAACTTGTAATAACCCGAATCACTACATAAATGACAAACTGGAGTAGTTCTTGTTTTACTTCCTGAAGCAATAAAATTTTCAACCATTGGTGCTGCATCTCCAGATTTTGTTTTAAATTTATCATATCCTAAGCCCACTCTTGCCTTTTTCAGATCTTCCCATACCCAAGAGTTTTTCTAATTTCTCACCACTTTGGGAAAACTTATAATTTAGCTTAGCAAATTTTATGGATTCTTCTAAATCAAACAAGAGTGTGTGATTTTCATTTTGAAGGAGCATGTTTTTATCTTTTTATAGCTCAACCTGTTAGTTTAGTTTTTCAGACTCGGATTTAAGGAAGATGTTGATTCCTTCTAATCTATCATTATCTGAATGACATTACTGTAAATCATTAATTACGTGTGTATCAATTTCTAATATTTTATCCATATCTTTTTTTAGCAATTCCTTTTTGTTTTCAGTTATTCCAAGTCTTTTAAGGATGTTGATGCTATGAATGTAGAGTTGATTGTAAGCATCCTGTAGTTTATTCTGTTCTTCTTCTTCTTCCTTCTTAGTTTCCTCATTATCTGATGGAAATGATTCAGTGGCCTGCGGTTCTTCATCGTTCTCGGCTTCGATGGGAATGGTTGAGGCAGTGGAGACCATAAGAATTTTCAAAGATTTCTGGTCTCCATCGCTCTTTGAGTCACTAGATTCTGAGTTTGACTCATCCGTGTCATCCCATGTGGCAGCTATAGCCTTTCCTTTGATTTTTCTATTTGGGCATTCAGTAGACAGGTGTCCAAACTTTCGACAGATATAACATTGTGGTTCTTTGGACATTTTATCAGATTTACTTGTGAAGTGTTTGTTGTCCTCCTGTCTTCCTTTAAATGGACAGCCACGATTTTTCTGAAAGAATTTTCTGAACATTTGAGTCAACAAGGCCACTTCCTCATCTTCGTTTTCTCTTTCACTTTCAATGTCCTCATTTGTTGCATTCTTTAAAGTTTTGAGGATAGTAGTTTTGGATTAAGGGGTTTGTTTGAAGTGTAGTTCAAATGTTTGTAAGGAACCCACCAGTTTTTCTATTTTCATCTCATCTATGTTTCTATACTCTTCAATGGTTGTTACTTTATGATTAAAATATTCCAGTAATGATCTTAGTATTTTTCTACAGATTTTTGGGATCGAAACTTTTTCACCTAATCCTCCTATGGAGTTACAAATGATGTTCAGTTTTGTGAAAAACTCCATGAAGGTCTCATACTCTTCCATTCTGAGACTTTCAAATTATGAGGTTAGGAGTTGCAGTTTGGATCTCTTCACAGTACTTGTTCCTTCATGGGTTATTTCCAACAAGTCCCATGCTTCCTTGGCTGTCCCACATAAACTGATTTGATTGAAAACTTCATGGGACACAACACAGTAGATTGCATTCATTGCTTTTGCTTCAGCAGTTTGTTTTTCTTTATCGAATGCTGTCCATTTTTCTTTGGGTTTTAGTTTGGATATGGTTGTGCCGTTATCAAGTGCGATTTGTTTAGTTGGCGGCACATATCCAATTTCAACAATATTCCACACATCATGATCTAAAGATCTCAGAAAGTAGTGCATCCTAGCCTTCTAGTATGCATAATTTAATCCATCAAATACTGGAGGTCTAGTGATTGATGAGCCCTCTCCTTTGGCCATATTACCAACTTCAGTCAAGATCACCCTCTAAGCGGTGAAGCCCTTAAGAGAGATCCTCTCTGATACCAATTGAAATTGCGGTAATGACCGCTTTAGTTGAAGTGGAAATATGCCAATATGTCCTAGACGGGGGTGAATAGGACTTTTTAATATTTTAAGGTTATTTAAAAATCCTATTTATCTTATCATGAGTAAATATGCATGCAGCAGGATTTCTTCAGAGTAACTCTAATGACTTTCAAACCAAATAGAGGATCCAGTCATACAACTATTTGAAAGATACACAAGATGCAAATCTTAGTTAATGATGGATGTGACTGTGTGTGAGACGTGATCTCAGATAATTAAATATGAAAGCAATTAAGGGAATCACACCAGTAAATAGAAGACAATAACAATCTCAAACACAGTCATTTTTATAGTGGTTCGACTACTTGTCTACTCCACTTTCGGCGGATGCACTCAACCCTTGAGTGTACCGGATCTCACCAAAGGAGGTTTCACAACAGGTTCACCTCAAATCAGAGGTTTTAAATCAGGTTTACCTCTAACTAGTACAACCTATACTTAGGCTAACACAATGTGTCTACACAAAACACTTTATGCTCCTATGAGCAAGGGTCAACACACAACACCTAAGATTTAGGCCATACAGGCCAAGGATCCACTCAAGAAACCTCACCACTTTATGCTCCCAAGAACAAGGGTTAACACAAAGCACCCAAGTTTTAGACCACACAGGTCAAGGACCTACATAAGGACCTAGAGTTTATGCTCTCCACAGAGCAAGGGTCAACACAAAGCACCCACCACGTACACTCCCGCCGGAGGCCTCTTGCGAGGGATTGCAAGGGGTGAGAAACACCTTAGACCCAATCCTACAGAAGGAATGATCACAAGGGTCCTCTGGACTCTAATGACTTATAGATAAGTAGATGAGCCCCATTTAGCACGTTGTCGAAGATCTCCTCCTTTGTTGATGAAGAGTCTTCTGCTTTCTTGAACCATAACTCAGAAGATGTACTAATATATGGCGACGGGTTAGGTCAAGGCTATGATGGAATTCTACTCTATTAAATGTTTTCCTATAAGGGAGATAGAGTGATTCCAATCATCTATGTATTCAAGGCATCCCAACTTAATGATTTGCCATTAAGGTGGTAGCTACAGGATCCTTGAATGTGAAAGTTCATTCCCCAATCCACTCTATTGAATGTTAACAATGAGGGTGGATTGGAGGATGAACTCCCATAAGAGAAAAGGCTTAGGGTATATGATCTAGGGTTAAACACACAAAAACACTCTTTATTTTCTCTACCAACAACCAAGGGCAAGCTCTCATTAAATAGGCAAAAGGTTCCAACGGATATAAAATGGTCAGATTTTTGACAAAGTTCGATACCATCGAGCAGGGTTGTCACGCCCCAAACTCAGAAACCGGGCTCACTAAATTCCCGATCATCGAATCTGGCGCCGACAGCCTCTGTAGTACCCCATTCTCGGTTCCCTACACCCATACACCAAGGTCCGATCCTGGGATCCTACAAGGATAATTTTCAACATCAATTTAATTCGTAATGAGCATAAGCATAGCATAACCCATGAACAATAACCACAAGAACACTATCACAAAATCCACTATAATAAAAGGCTTTTGAGTAGAAGGCGCATAAAGGGAAATACAATGGTGATAATAACTAATAACTCCTGAAGCTTTGCGGTATGCTCCTACTTCTGCTCAGCTATGACTGAGTCCTCGCGTCACCTGCACGCATCCATCGTGCATAAGCTTATAAAAAGCTTAGAGGGTGGTGAAAGTGTGTGCGCAATATGAGTGCACTCAGAATGCAGAATCAGAGTAATCCAGAATATGCTGGTCAATACATGAATGTTAACAGCTGTACCAAGGCTATGCGATGTAAGGCATGAATGATATCGGCCATATTAAGGCTATGATACGATGCAAGATGCAACTCAAGCATACCAATCCTCATAGGAATCCACATAATCATACAACTCATCTCTGGGGTATCACCGGGGTCTAGTACACTCTACGCTAGCTTGCCACCCCTATCCGAGTACACAATTAGGTGAGTAGAAGAGACCTCACTATCTTCCTGCCAATATCGGGCCCGACTCGTCGATAGCGGACCTATTCCTCAAGCTGGTCAAACTTAACCTAGAAATTGCTCCCTCACTCAAGCGGGTAAGGTCACACCCCTTTTTAATCAACCACGACACAGTGGGAGACGCAGCCTACTGGTATACGGCCCTCGCGCGCTCATGTATCCACTCCGTCTCGATGTTGGAGTCATCCTCTGGTACCATCGGGTTTAGGGATTTTCACTTAGAGATATCTATAGAGCTCTAATGCTAGAAACAATATTTCTGGTCTCCAATCCGGCCATCCACGATGTGTCTATGGAGGCTATGGCCCTGATGTCGCTAGGGCATGTAATCACAATCACACAAATGTAAAGTGTATGAGTCACGCAGTCCAATCATGCACCAATCGTGCACATATCGTGCGCTCATGTGGGACGACTTCGCTTATTAGGGAGTCCCATAAACCACCTGCACTATGACATATACAGTGACCAATCATATCTCATAACAAACATATAGATGATGTGTATGGGTATGTATCATGATGCTATGCTCTCACAAACTCATAATTGGCAACGGTAGTCGGTACCAGCAATTGGCACTGATAATCGGCATCGATAATCAACCTCGATACAAGGCGGGGTCCATAGATGGACGGCCGATGATAAATCAATTAAAATTAATGGGGCCCAAGCTTTTGGGTTAACTTACTAAAGAATGATGAGAATGGGCCTAACAAGGCCTAAGGGAAGGTCACAATGTGGACGTCCAACCATCATTGCCCATCAATGTGGACCTCTAACCAACATTGATCCCAAAGAGTGGCCCTCATAGGACCAAATATACAGTGGGCCCACTATCACACCCTAAACCCAGAAATCGGATTCATAGGAATCCCGATTGCCGAACCTAGTGCCGACAGGCTCCGTAGTACCCCATTCTCGGTCTCCAACGTACATATTTCAGGTTCCGATCCTGGGATCTTACAAGGAGGATTTTTCAACGTACATTTGTCTCATAAGAAGCATAACCACAAGTATACCCAAATCATAAAGGCAACATCATCATCACATATCCACTAATATAATCATTTGAATACAATGTTGAAAGGGGAATACATATATCGAAATCAAAGCTCCAGAGGACAGCTGCACGCTCAAAGCTCAACGCTGCTGCAACTTAATGCCACCTGCACGCATCTATCGTGCATAAGCTTACAAAAGCTTAGAGGGTGGTGAAAGTGTGTGCACAAGATAAGTGCCAAGTATACCATAAAGCCTATAAATTATACATCATCGGAATAAGCGAAAATACAGACAAGATCATGAATCATATGATATCAGAGTAAGTGGAAATATATTGGTATGTCCATGAGTGCTATCAGTCATACCAAGGCTATGTGATGCAAAACATATTAAGACAATAACAGATGCTGAGGATACAATGCAATATGCAAATCTTGACGAGCCACGAATACCATCAACCTCATCTAGGCCATATAAGTGTAAAAACATAGTAACCCAAAATGCTAAATACTACGGATGCAAATGTGATATGCGGTGCGAATGAAATGATCATGCTGGAATGCGAAGTTGGGATGATAGTATGAAGTATCACAAGCTACGGGGTCCATCATAAGAGACTTCTATCCAAACTAGTCTCATACCTAAATTTGGATAGTCAGACACAATGTGGTAAACTCCTGATCTCAGGTTAGTCGGACGTCCAACTGAAATCCTGGCCATGCGATGGTACATGTGACAATTAGTTACGCACCACCAACCTGAGTAGATAATGAATGAATAAATGAATGAATATACAATTTCTGCTCAATAAGTCCACATATTATATGGTTGCTCTCTGGAAAAATCACCGGGATCTATTACACTCGACACCGACTGCCTTCTCCCTAGCAGCGCAGCCCAATGAGCGGAATAGACCTCACTATCCGCCTGACCAGTAGTCTGCCAATACCTACCCGGCTCATCGATAGTGGACCCATTTATGAGCTCGTCATACTCAGCTTAGCTTATGGCCCCCTCACTCGGGCGGATAAGGCCACACCCCCTCCCAACTGACCACGACATAGTGGGAGATGCGGCCTACTGGTAATTATCACTCGGTCGCTCATGTTCCACTTGGTCTAGACATTGGGGCTACTCCTTGAAATAACAGTGAAGATCACTTTAGTTGAAGTAGGAATATGTCAATATGTCATAGAGGGGGGTGAATAAGACTTTTTAAAGTGTTTACGGTTTATTTAAAATCCTATCACTCTAATCCTATCATGTATGCAATTCTCAGGATTACTCAAATGTAACTCTACTAACTTCCAAGCCTTGTAGAGGATCCAATCACAACCTACTTGTAAGATAAACAAGTTGTAGACAAGATTGTGAAGGATATGACTGTGTGTGTGTATAAGGTGTGATCTCAGATAATCAGATATAAAGGCATGTAAGGAAATCACATAAATGAAAGATAATAATCATCTCAAACACAATCATTTTTATAGTGGTTCAACTACTTGTCTACTCCACTTCCGACTGTCGCACTCAACCCTTGAGTGTACTAGAATTCACTATGGAGGTTTCCCAGGGTTCACCTCAAACCTAAGGTTTTAAATCAGGTTCACCTTCAACCCTTACACGGAGGTTTCTACGCGGTTCACCTCAAACTTGAGGTTTTGCTCGGTTCACCTCAAACCCAGAATTTTGCTGGTTTACTCCTAACCAGATGTTTATGCTCTCCACAGAGCAAGGGTCCACACAATGCACTCGAATTTTAGACCACACAGGTTAAGGACCTACATAAGGACCTAACAGTTTATGCCCTACACAAGAATAAGGGTCCACACTATGCACCCACAATGTACACTCCTGCCGGAGGCCTCCTACGAGGGCTTTAAAGGGTGAGAACCACTTAAGACCCAATCCTAGAAAGGAATGATCACAAGTGTCCTCTTGGACTCTAGATACTTACAGATAAGTTGATGAGTCCCGTTAAGCACAACGCCGAAGATCTCCTCCTCCTTGTTGACGAAGAGTCTTCTGCTCCCTTGATCCGCAACACAAAAGATATACCAAGACTAGGCTTGAGGTTGGGTCAAGGTAGAGATGAAATCTTACTCTCTAAAGATTTTCCTATAAGGGAGGTAGAGTAGTTCCACTCTTATGCATTCAAGGCATCCCAGCATAATGATTTGCCATTAAGGTAGAGTTGAAGGATCCTTGAACGCGGAAGTTCATTCCCCAATCTACTCTATTGAATATCAATGGTGAGGGTGGATTGGAGGATGAACTCCCTTGAGAGAAAGGGCTTTAGGTATAGGATATAAGTTGAAACACTCAAAAGCTCTCTCTTCTTTCTCTCGCAGCAACAAAAGACAAGTCCTCTATAAATAGGCAAAAAGTTTCAACGGATATAAAACAGTCACATTTATGACAAAGTTCGATATCATCGAGCGTATACTCTCGATAACATCGATGGTCTGCTCGATGACTCGGACTCGATGTCATACACTTTTGAAACTCTTTGCCAATTGGTCGATGAATCGAAGCTATTGTCGATGTCATCGGATTTCGAACTCCGATTCCATCGATGACAGGTTCGATCCATCGACACTTGAAAAATGAGAGAGACTTGACTTTGAGATATTTTAGGTTTTCATGAATGATCGGGGGAGCCGTCTAGGTCATCAGAATTTGAATGTCGATGACATCGAGATCAGAGTCGAGGCATCGATAAATCCAACTGATTTATCTTTGAACTTGCAGGACAGATTATGGCTTCGTTCGATGTAATCGATCTGGTGTCGATATCATCGATATTTGAATATCGATTAAATTGAAGGGCCTCCGATCATAGTTAAAAATAACCTGAAATAACTGCTGTAAGAAATGCGCGCCCACTATCGATATCATCGATGGACCTCCGATCTTATTGATACTTGATTTTAGATCATATCGGACGGTCATCGATATATCGAAGGAATTTGAGATTTTCATTAAAAAACAGGGGTGCCGAAAATCAGCCTGTTGATCTTATCAAGCCACTCTCGATGGTCTCAAGTTTTGAATATCGATGATATCGATATGTGTATCGATACATCGATAATTCGTCTAGATATATTGTGAAGTTGCTGGACATATCTAGTGCTTTATCGATGATATCGATAGGTGTATCGATATATCAATAAATTCGTCCAGATGAATATTTAGTTGCTGGACATTTTGGTCCTCTTATCGATAATATCGTTAAGGTATCGAGGACATCGACAGTGCAGGTTAATCATATCGAGGGTGCTTCGATAAAATCGACAGAGTGAGAAAAACTTAGAGATTTTCCTATGTTGCAAAAAGTTTTCTCACCATAAAACCCTACGATGTCTATCTTATTTTAAGGGTTTTAATCACCTGGTGTTTTGGGACATGGGATGTGAGGTTATGATTTACCTATTGTGAGCTTCCACACATCTGGTTGAGGCAGACGCTTGAAATAATCTTCCTATCGAGTTTTGCAGCTAGTCTGACTCACCACACACGTAACTTGAAAAACTAGGGCACTAGCAGGTGCACTTTCACTCCTAGCCTCGGAGGTTCTGAGATTTTCACCCAAGGACATCCTAAGTGCCCACAGTGCTAGAACTAAATATTTTCGGTGTCCCATCTAACCATCCACGATGTGCCTATAGAGGCTACGGCCCAGATGCCGCTAGGGCATATAATGATCAAGTTACACATATGCGAGATGCATGAGTCACACTATCTAGTCATGCAGCAATCCTACGCATACCGCGCAATAATGTGGGGAACTCCATCTCATAAGGAGTCCCGTAAATGGTCTGCCCAATGGCATATGCTATGATCAAACATTCCTCATATCAAGCATACATATGATGCGTATAGGCATGAATCATGGAGTTATACTAAGCATGTTAGATGAACTATCTTCACAACAAAGATGGGCCTTGATGGCCTATACACAACAAGTATGGGCTATCAATGGGCCCTAGGGAGAAGTATAATGCGGACATTTAACCAACATTATCCTTACAATGTGGACGTCAAACCAACATTGCTCCCAAGGCATGGCCCACCATAAAGGTCAACACATAAACCACGGTGGAATCACATTACAATGGGTCTCAACCCATAGGCTCTAAATACATCATAATGGGCCTCTACCTATGAGCCCTATACACATCACAGTGGGTCTCAACCCATGGGCCTTTATACATCACAATGGGTCTCAACCCATGGGCCCTAATACATTACAATGGGCCTCAACCCATGGGCCCTAGAATACATCAAAATGGGCCTAATCACATGGTCCTCATATATGTCAAGGTGGCCTCAACAACGGGCCTCCTACACACGATGGTGGGCCTCAATAATGGGCCCTCATACACATCAAGGTGGGCCTCAATAATGAGCCCTCATACACATCAAGGTGGGCCTCAATAACGGGCCCTCATGCATATCAAGGTGAGCCTTAATAACTGGCCACAAATACATCAAGATGGGCCTAATCACATGAGCCTTATATTCATATCAAGGTGGGCCTCAACAACGACCTCATATACATATACTAAGGTGGGGTCCACTTGAATTATAGATCTGTCTTATTTTTAGTCTCAAGCCTGCAAAATGAGCTTTCAAAATGGTTGGACAGTTTGGATGCAACACAAGCATCATGGTGGGTGCCATAAAGGCCCACCATCATATATACATTATATAATATAATATATAAATGATAATACACACACACACACACACACATATATATCACAGGTGCAATGGACGGCATGGATGAAACATATATCACATGGTGGGGTCCCCCTGCCATTCAGTAGCCAGCTAAAATGGTTGGACGACATAGATAAAACACATACATTTAGGTGGGTTCCACCATCCACAGCAGTGGACGGTGTGCATAAAACACATACATCACTGTAGGTCCCACGTGGGGCCCACCATACTCTTTATAAGCCATCCAATCAGTTCATAAGGTCATGTAGACTTGGATGAAGAGTAAAAACAAATTTCATATTGATTCAAAACCTTTGTCGACCCAAAAAGGGTTCCGATGGTTGACGTTAAATCTCCACGATTTCCTGTGATGTGGGCCATTTGAGTTTCAAATCGGGCCGATTTTTGGAAGGGGGCCCACTTCAAGCAGCGGCCCACCTAATGAACGATTTGGATGTCATACAAACATCATGGTGGGGCCCACTTTTGGGGATCCATGGTCGACCAGGGACCGCCCAAAGACATGACGGCGTCTTCTTTGCTCTGTCGATGTGAGCAGTGCAGGTGCCTACTTAGTTTTTATTTTATTTTTATTTTTTGAAAATCATGGTTTTTCCATGGTTTTTCGCACGTGGGTCCCGCATCAAGTGAATCCACCTCAGCCAATGGATTCTGCAGCCCATAACCCATCCATCAAGCCCAATATTAGGCATCTTTCGGTATGTAGAAAAATTAAAGTGAGTTTGAACGGTGAAAATCACTGTTTTCAAAGATGTGGCCCGCCAGAAGATTGGATTAGCTTCATCTTTCGGCTCAACACCTAAAATGAGTCAGCAAATAGAATGGACGGCGTGGATTGAATACATACATCAAGGTGAGGCCTCCATGAGTGGTCCACCCCTAAGGCTTGAACCAAGCTCATATTTGTGTTTTGACTCACGTCCAGCATCTCGGTTTGGGCATGACACATGCATTGAGGTGGGCCCTGCTTAGGTGGGCCACCAAGTGGTAGATGGTGTAGGCACAACACATATACAAGGTGGGGTCCATCCAAGTGGGCCACACGACCTTATCATCACAAAAAGGGAAAGAGAGAGAGAGAGAGAGAGAGAGAGAGAGAGAGAGCTCCACCACTATGAGCAATCCCTTGCAAGAAATCATACATCAAGTGGGTCCCAATACATGTGGGCCTACCAAATCAAGGATCAATGGTGGAGATTCCTTCTCCACCCAAAATGGACGGTCTAGATGACCTCTTTTCATGCAAGGAAAAAATAAACATCATGATGGGGTCCATGGAGAATGGCCTCATCATGGAACGATCATGAGCATCAAGGGGGGCCATCGGCCACACCTAGGGTCCAAAGTGAGATCCATACCTTCAATCGGTAGGCCTCACTTGGCTCATCATCAAAACATAAAAAATCTAGCCCAATGAGCACCCACCGTTTGATCTTCTTGGTCCGTGGGAAAGCCGGTCTCCTTGTGCTCCACTTTGATGGAGGGTGATGAGAGATGCATGATTAGGATGAAGGTTCTTTGGGATGGGAAGGTGGGCCACCAAAATCAATTTTTTTTCTCACTTGGGATGGCTTGGACGTCCATTTTTTTTCTCTCTTTGGTTGCTTGGAAATTGTGTAGAGAAATGAGAGGGAGAGATAGGGTCATAAGGAGAGAGAGTGAGATGGGTTATGGATGTGAGGTGAGTGATGGGTGAGGTGAGAGATTGGTTGACTTTTGGGTTTGCTTGACTTGTGGAGAAAGAAAGCATGGGTTGTGTGTACTTGACATGAGGTAATTGATTGATTGATTGATTGATGGGACATGTTGTAAAGATTCTCTTGGGATTGCAAATCTGCAGTATTTTCTTCGAAATAAACGCCGGCCCACATCTCTCATCCAGGGTATTGGATTGGTATGCAGGCGTTGGAATCGCGGCGACAGTGTGGTCGCAATGATACAAGTCTCGGATTAAACCCACTTAAATCTACAGGGTATGACTTAGGGTCGCGTGCAAACATTGATTATAGGTCGCAGGTTGCTGGAATTTGACGGGAAGGATCGCGGGAGTCAACGAAATAGTACGGACTAGGATACGGGTCTTACACCCACGGCCTTGCACCAGGGCCTAATATACACCATCATGGGCCTCAATTGCATCAAATGGGTCGAATAAAAAAGGGCCAATTTAAATGGGCCGATCAGATGGCCCGAATCAAATGAGTCGAATCAAATGGGCCAAATCGAATTGGCCGAATCAATTGGGCCGATCAAAGGGGTCGAATCAAATGGGTTGGTACAAATGGGCTGAATCAATTGGGCCGATCGAAGGGGCCGAATCAAATGGGCCGGTACACATGGGCCAAATCAATTGGGCCGATCGAAGGGGCCGAATTAAATGGGTCGGTATAAATGGGCCGATCAGATGGGCCAAATCAAATGGGCCGGTTCCAACACACCATTTATCTATTGCTAGAGATCATTTTAGAGCATAAAAGAATCATATCCAAAGGATCATCTGGACCATACCACAAATGGCAGTGGTGATAATGATTTTCACAATTAAATTCCAATAGGCCACCATAGTTTTTATTTTCCATCCAGTCTATTGATATCCCAAAGGTTTTCAATGGTGGGTGTTCATCCCACTGTTTTCTGCAATGTGGTCCACTTGATATAGATCTGTCTTATTTTTAGTCTCAAGCCGTGAGACGAGGTGGCCTAAATAGGTGCATGGTTTGAATGGATCACATCCATCAAAGTGGGGCCATGAACACATCAGATGGATGGACGACAGAGATACAATACATGCATCATTGGTGGGACTGTGCATGACACGTCAGATGGATAAGCAATATGGATACAACACATGCATCATGGTGGGGCCATGCTTGCACGCCAGATAGGTGGACGGTTTGGAATAAACACGTGCATCATGGTGGGCCATGTTGATGGGTCCCACCGTCCATGATCTAGACGGTGTGGATTAAACACATACACTACAGTGGCCCACCGTCCACTTACATCCAGTGGTCCCTTATGGCACCGTCTAGATGGATCTAGACGGTGCAGATATCTCTTGTAGGCCTTAAAGGTGGGTCCCACGTGTGAGTGGCCCACCATATCATTTAGTGAATATGATATATATATATATTGAATATTATATAGTTTAATATAATATAATATTTTATATATATATATATATATATATATATAAACAGAGAGGAAGTTTCTACCTTGCAGATTGCTTATAATAAAGGTGGGTTTCACATGTGAGGGTGGCCCACCATACCATTTATTAATATAATATATTGTATTATATAATAATATATCACACACACACACACACACACACACACACACACACACACACACATATATATATATATATATATATATATATATATATATATATATAAGTGTGTGTGTGGGAGAGTGGAGCATTAGTGCCTAGCGTCCAGAGACGTTGGACGGACGGTCAAAGGGTAAGCCCCACAAGAATGGATGTATGGATGATTCCATGCAACACGGTGGCCCCACATTCAGTGGGCTATGCTGTGGAACAAGTTGATTTTTGTGTTTTTTTTTATTTTTTACTTCATCCAGGTCTGTCACATGGTAGCAAGGTGCGGATACAACGCATCCATCACGGTGGATCTTACCATTTGGACATCATGTGGATCATCCATCAAGGCGGGCCATCACACACACACCAGGTGGGCCACACACCTTACCATCATCAATACACAAAAAAATAAAAATAAAATGGAAGAGAGATAGAGAAAGAGGGAGAAAGAGAGTACGGTGGAGATGGGAGGGACCCCGCCACTATGGGTCCCTCTTAATACAATATATGCATCAATGGGACTCACATCAAGTGGGCCCTAAAATTTGAAATTGACGGTGGATCACCCACCTATCGGCCTCCTTCTTTAGTTCCTTGGACTCGTATGCTCATTGCTTTTGATCTTGATGGAGGTTGATGAAGAATGGAGGGTTGAGATGGGATTCTAGGGGTTAGATGGTGTGATGTGAAGCTCTCAACATGGTTGGAAATGGAGGGAGGCCATGGACGTTGGGAGCTCTTGTTGTTTGAATGGGAAGAAAGAGAGGGAGAGAGAGATAAGGAGAGAGAGAGAGAGCTTAGGTAGGCAATGATGACTTGTAAGAGAGGTATGGGTGGCTAACAATAAGTGCTTGTAAGAAGGGCTAGGGGTAGGGTGGCTATAGCTAGGGTGATGTCATCACCCTCATGATTACCTAGGGATTGGTGCCACATGGGATAGGTGGGTCCCGCAATATGCGGTCCACGACCATTTTAATGCACGGTCCATATCTTATGATCTAAGTGTCGGATTGGTGCATAAGACACGATGTTGGAACTGCGGTAACGGCGCGGTCGCTAAGATACAAGTTTTGGGTTGAGTCGACTCAGGTTTATAGGACTCGACTTAAGATTGCGCACAAACATCGGATAAAGGTCGAAGGATGCCGGAATTCGATTGAGAGGACCACGGGAACTTATGGAATGGTACGGACTAAGATACGGGTCTTACAAGGGTCGAAATCATCGAGCGTATACTCTCGATAGCATCGAATGGCCGCTCGATGACATGAACTCAAATGTCAAATGCTTTTGAAACCTTTTGCCAGCTGGTCGAGGAAATCGAACATGCGTCGATGTCATCAGATTTCGAACTCCGATTTCATCGACACGAGGTTCGATTCCTTGACATTTGAAAATGTGAGAGTACTTGCCTTTGAAATATTTTAGGTGAACGATATGATCGACCATCACTCGATATCATCGGAATTTGAATATCGATGATATCAGGGGCAGTGTTGATTCATCGATAATTCCAAGGAATTTACCTATAAGCCTGTTGGACAGTTTTTATCTACTTTCAATGATATCGACCATGCCTCGATATGATCAATATTTGAATATCGATTTTATCGAGTGACCCTCGATCCGAGAAAAATAACCTGAAAAACTTTGCTGGAAAATGTATGTCTAAATCTGATATCATCGAAGGGCTTCTGATATCATCGAAGTTTGAATTTCGAGGATATCGAGGAGCTCTTCGATGTATCGAAGATTACATGATTTGCCTTAGCAGAACTTGAGACACAATAGACCTGTTGTCGATTTTATCGAGTCGACTTGATGGACTCGAGATTCAAACTTCGATGATATTGATGAGTCCATTGATTCATCGATAATTCAGTCCAGATATCTTTGTGGTTGCTAGACATCTTAGATCCTTAATTTGATAATATCGAGTGAGATTTGAGGACATCAATAGCAAGAGTCGATTTCATCGAACCCTGTATTGATAAATCAACAAAGGTAGAAAACTTAAGAATTTTCCTGTTTTTGAAAAAGTTTCCTAACCCAAAATCCTAGGATGTTCTATCCAATTTTAAAGGATTTAATTACCTGGTGGTTTGGGACATGGGATGTGTGGCTAAGATTTACCTGTGGTGAGTTCGGACAACCATCCAGTTGAGGCAGACGCTTGATCAATCTTCCTATGAGGCTCCTCTGTCTAGTTGACTCAACACTCACGCTAATTGACAAACCATGGCACTTTCAGATACTTCAAACTTTAGGCCCTTAAAGTTTTTAGGTTAGACTTTTGGATATCAACTTATGTAGGAATCTCTTAGAATTGGGAGGAAATAAGAATATAGAAACTCAAGTGTTAGGCTCCTTGAAAAAGTATTTGGATAACTATAGAGCTTAGAAATGATCTAAGGTTCCTTTGAAAATATAGATGCTCAATATTTTAGGTCCCTTTGAGAGTTTTTTGGATAATCTTAGAAATTACGAACTAAACTTAAGTCCCTTAAACATTTTAGGTTTAGTCATTTGAACTTAGAAACAAAAACTTTGGTTCCCATGTAAACTACCAAAATAGTTGTTTGGACTTAGAAATTAAATGTGTACCAAGTACTCATTATCATGCACACAAGGCTACGCAAGGACATTCTAATACTTGACTTCCAAATGAAAACTTTCTAGAAATCTAGGATATGAACATTCCTAAAATTTCATTAGCTACAAATAACATTGTCATAATAATCAGCACATGGAACAGAGTTAAACTTTGTAGGAAAATCCTTACTCACCACTTTACACATCATGTCAAACATGAACACTTCTTAAGCTTAAGAAATCGTAATAGGAATTGTAACTTAAATTTCCTAATGAAAAGGCCGAGGTAAGAGTCCGGGGGGGGGCGGGGGTGAATAGGACTATGCCAAATTAAAAATTAAATGCGGTATTAGACAGATGTAAATAAAGATAACACTTAATAATCCCACAAAGCATAAATGAATAACAATCTCAAATGTACAAGTATTGAGAGGTTGATACAAATGTTGTTCTAAGGATAACCTTACACCAAAAACTAATGGCTTATGGTAGGACAACTTGATTTCTAGAACGGTCTGTGTATCAAAATCCCAAACCAATATAAAAGAGAATAAAAATTAGCGAAGAAAATAAACTAATCTATTACAACATTCCCACACTCGCATAAAAAAGATTATAACGTTCTCCACAAAGGCTTAAAAAGAAATTACAACATTCACACAAAGCCACAATCAACCATCCACCAAATGCCAGAAATTATAGTGGTCGCTTGTGTGTACACCAACTGTTTAGAAAAACAACCACACAACTACTCCACTCCCAATATCCTCACACAGTGGATATTGGCGTTCACTAAGAAATAGGTTTTTCAAGGTTCACCTAAAACCTTCACAATTGTGTCTTTCAAGTTCGCTTACACAATTCAAAAACTCCACACTCTGAGTTTTCTAGATCACCTCAGACAAATCAAAAAGAAGAAAGAGTGATTTTTCTGGCACAACCTCAAAAACCAAAAAGAGATTTACAAAAAAATGTAAATATACTTATCTAGATATTCTCCTTTGATGAAGCCCGGTAGAACCAATTTGAAATAGATGTTCAATGTCCACACTCACTTATGAAAAGGTTCTAAGTTCTAAATGATTTTTAGATTAAATCACCTTGGGCTAGTTTGATTTGATTTTGATTCCAAGAAAGGGAAAAACTTAAATCCCTTCTTCAAATAAGATTGAAATATAGAACTCAAAATCAAATACAAAAAGTTAAATTAAAGAGAATATTAAATAAGCACTAAATAGCTTAAGAATATCACAAACTTATCTCTCAGAGTGGTGTCTTGATTTTGCTTGAATGACTTATCAAACTCTGAAAATTGTGTTCTATTTATAAGTGCAGAAACTGTTTACTCGACTAGCCCAGAGGTTAGCTCGACTGGTCAAAGGACCAACAAAAATTTAAAATTTTGGGCGTGATAAGATAAGACCATTCCACAACTGGTCGAGTGGCCTACTTGACTGGTCGAATAGGACCCTGAAAGGTTACTGGACTTTGAGTTGAGCCTGGTCGACTGGTCGAGCACTATTCACTTGATTGGTCGAGCAATCTCCAGGACTGGTTGAGGGTCCAACAAAAAATCCAAAAATTAGTAACAAACCTTAGATTGGTCGAGGAAATTCTTAGACTAGTTGAGCCAGTACTAGGACTAGTCGAACATAGGCTAAGACTAGTCGAGAAAAAGCCTATAAAATTATATAGTGACCCAATTTAAGTATGCAATCAATATGACCTAATCTATGGTCAATCTAGGGTCATTTATATCTTATATGTGATATTTGAACATTGAAACATCATTCACTTCGGTTGATAGTTGATCTTGAAGTACATGAAGCTTGACATCTCGACATATTTTGAAGCTTAAACTTGAAGTACTTTGAAGATTGAACTTGAAGTACTTTCAAGCGTGAACTTGAAGTACTTGTGACTTGTATTTCATCTTGAGCTTTGAGTCCCAAAGTAAAGCACATTTTCTTGACATAGTTAAAGCTTGAAAGCTTGATCTATCACTTGATGTTGTACTTGAATCTCTTATTCTTACACTTGAAGTTCTTGATGTAAAGACCTTTTTTCTTGTACTTGAATTGCTTGATCTTGAATATGAAGATGTGCTACACAAGATACAGATTCCAAGAAGTTTTGGCATTACAAAATTTGACAATCATAGGAGCCAGACAGAATAGATTTATAATCTCCCCCTTTGTCAAATTCATGACAAAATAAAATAAATAAAAATAAGATAAGTATAATACGCACAATAAAGAATCATGCACCAGTTACAATTTGGTCAAAGAATCATGCACCAGTTACAAACTTGTAACTGGTCAAAGAATCATGCACCAATTACAGACTGGTCAAAGAATCGTGCACTAGTTAAAACCTGCAAATCAATATTCATCAATACTCCCCCTTAATACCTTACTGCATAAAATCCAAGAGGAGAAAAAAAATTGCTACCTATCACATAACCACATTCTTCACAGTTCCACATTCATTCTCCAAATTTATCATAATGAAATAGGCATGTCAGAATAAATTCTCCCCCCTTTTGTCACAATATGACAAAGGAAAGAAAATATAAATGATGATGGAAACACAAGAGTAATGAGAGAGGTAATGTTAAGATAACATAGAGACAAGATAACCATTAAAAACATGTCCACAATAATAAGAAAATATATCCAAGCACAAGAGAAATTCGAGTTTTAAAAGCTATTACATATCAGATACTCAAATACTAATCCGAACAAGAAGAAGGAGCAGGTATCGATGGATCAATTTGATGAAGTCTCTTGTTAATGCGCCTAAGATATTTGCGCATATATTTAAATTACATTTCTTGGGACATATGCATACCTTCAACCTTCTCCTCAAGTGAGCGCAAATGCGCATCAAAATCAGATAGTTGATAATCAGGATCAGCAGCAGAATCAGATTCAATTTCATCAAAGAGGTCATCCATATTGACATCATCTGGAGGCAAATCATCCTCTTCTTCATTTGCTTCAGCAGCTCCACTTGCACCCACATCAACTTGGCCTGGGGCCAACTTTAAATTCATCTTGTTAATGTTGGAGTTGTTGAAGGGTAAATGGTTAATGAAAGCTTCTCCAACAGGCATAGCCACTAAACTATGGGTGGCTAAAATAGTCATAAGATAAGCAAAAGGTATATCACTGTGACCAGGGTGGAGACGGAACTGAATCATGATATAACAAATAAGAGAAGGAAGACACACAGAGACTCTAGAAATGATAGAATGAAGAATACGAACCATGAATGTAGTAAGCTCGGTTTTGTTACCAGATTGAGGATAGACATTTGAAATGAAAATCCTATGAAAAACTCTATATCTGGGTACATAAACTTGGAAGCGAGTGCATTCTCAGTACTTCATTCCGCATCCATATTACATAAATCTCTAGTGAGCATTCGCTTCTCAGATTCAGAAGGTTTTGTCATAAGACAGTGAATGGGAATACCATAATCATTGACAGGTATATCCATTAACCCAGAAATAAGATGACGGTTCACATCAATTAGACCTTCTCTGGTCGTAATTGTAAACGTCAAATTCTTAGAAGAGAAATCACTAATGCAAGCATACATAGCCAGCACAATGGAGTGGTATGTCGGTCCACCCCAATGTAATATGTTATCCCATCCTACAAATTGAAGGAGAGGAATAACGTCAAATGGTGTCAAATGATTAGGATTAACAATCTGTTCTACGATCACATTGCATAAGAGAATATCCCTCACAAACTTGGGATCTTCCTAAGGTGACCGAAGATGGCGCACCGTGATAGGAGCAGAATGTGATGAAGAGGGATCATGAGATCCTTTCTTCTTGGTTCTGCCCTCCATTGCAATAAAGAAATCAAAGAATAAAGAGATTGTAAAAGAGGCAAGAAGGGTTTTTATTAGATCATATTTTTTGATAAAAAACCCACCAAACAATTATAAAGCATGAAATAAACCACACAAATGAAGAAAAGAAAGCGCAAAGAACTTAAATCTAGAAGAAAATAAAAAATAATGCACTAACCACAAAGGAATTGAAGATTAGTTCAACTGGTCATGGTAGGGTTTATTGGAGAAGAAGACCCAAATGAAAGAAAAGAAGATTTTCCCCAAATAAATGGTCAAACCCGAGATTTATGATTGGTCGAGTACATACTCGACCAGTCGAGCCACGATTGGTCGAGTTTGTACTCAACTGGTTGTGCGGCATAGAAAATTTATAATTTTTCGTTAATTTGAATTTTAAAATTTTAAAATAATAAATATACATTATGATACAAAAAAAACACAAATCATTAGTTCATATTGCACATATCAAGATCAAAGTTCAATTTTGCAAACCTGTTTTTGTCGAGCAGTTTTGTGAATATGTCTGCAAGTTGAGTCTCGGTTGGAATATATTCGAATGAAATTATCTTGTCTTCTACCAGTTCATGAATAAAATGATATCGAATGTTAATATGCTTGGTTTGTGAATGCAGAATTAGATTTTTAGAGATATTAATTGCACTTGAATTATCACATTATAAAATCATGGATTCTTGCGCAATTCCGTAATCGCTTAGCATTCTTTTCATCCACACAAGCTGAGTACATGCATTACCAGCAACAATATAGTCAGCCTCAGCTATGGAGAGCGATACGGAACTTTGTTTCTTACTTAGCCAAGAAACTAAATAGTTCCCGATATAGAAACAACCACCGCTTGTCGATTTACGATCATCAATGTTACCAGCCCAATCAGCATCCGTGTAACTAGCTAATTGCACACTAGTATCATGTGGATACCAAAGGCCAAGATTAGTTGAACTAGCGACATATCGCAAAATGCGCTTAACAACAATCAGATGTCACTCTTTAGGGTCAGATTGATATCTAGCAAAAATTCCTACACTAAATACAATATCAGGTTGGCTCGCAGTTAAATAAAGTAAACTACCTATCATAATGCGATACAACTTAGGATCCACACTCTTACCTGTTGAATACTTTGAGAGTTTTAGAGTAGTACTCATTGGAGTATCAAAATTTTTCCCTCTCAAATCCAAACTTTTTAACTAAGTTCAGAGTATATTTGGTTTGAGAGATAAAGAAACCATCAGGGAGCTGTTTGACTTACAACCCTAGGAAATAGTTTAGTTCTCCAACCATGCTCATTTCAAATTTAGACTTCATAAGGTCTGCAAACTTAACAGTCATGTTAGCACAGGTAGATCCATAGATAATGTCATCAACATAGATTTGCACTATTTGTATGTGATCATTATGTTTCTTTACAAACAATATCTTATCAACACTTCCTATTATAAAGTAATGACTTAGTAAAAACTCAATCAACTTTTCGTACCATGCCCTAGAAGCTTGTTTCAAACTATAGAGTACCTTTTTCAGGTGGTAGACATGATTAGTATGCTTTGGGTCTTTAAAACCCATTGGTTGTTCAACATACAATTCTTCATGCAAATCTCCATCTAAGAATGCACTCTTTACATCCATTTGATATATTTTGAATTTTCTAAAGCACGCAATGGATATAAATAGTCTGATTGATTCAAGATGAGCTACTGGGGCAAAGGTCTCATCATAATCAATGCCTTCTATTTGAGTGTACCCTTGTACAACCAGCCTAACCTTGTTTCTAATAATATTACCAAGTTCATCAGACTTATTTTTGAAAATCCATTTTGTTCCGATAATGTGTTTATCTTTTGGTCTTGGAACTAAGTACCAAACATCATTTCTTACAAACTGATTGAGCTCTTCTTGCATTGCTACAATCCAGTTTTTATCAGTAAGAGCTTCTTTTACGTTAGCCGGTTCTATCTGAGATGTAAAGCACACGTAGTTACACATATCCTCAAGTTGTTTACGAGTGTGCACACCAGTGAGAGGGTTTCTAAGGATTTAATTAGATGGATGGTCTTTAATTGTCCTCAGTTCAGTGTTATTTTGACTTGATGAAGAGTCTATTTTATCAATTAAAAAAACTTCATCATTTTCTGAACTTGAGATAGGTGTATTCAAGTGATCATCTATAACCACATTAATGGACTCTTGAATTATACCAGTTCTCTTGTTAAGAACCCGAAACACTCGACTATTCAGAGCATACTCTAAAAATATCCCTTCATCACTTTTGGTGTCAAATTTACCCAAATTTCTCGCTCATGTAAGATGTGGCACTTGTTGCCGAAAACTCGAAAGTATTTAACAGTAGGCTTCTTATCAAACCACATTTCATAAGCCATTTTACAATTTAATTTTCTAGTATAAACGCGGTTAATTATATAACAAGCAGTATTTACCGCCTCAGCCCAAAGATTTTTAGGAAGTTTCATACTATGTAGCATTACATTTGCCATTTCTTGAAGCACTCTATTTTTCCTTTCCACTACCTCATTTCGTTGTGGTGTTTTGGACGCAGAAAATTCATATGATATTCCTTGATCACTGCAAAATTTCTCAAAACCGCTATTTTCAAATTTAGAACCATGATCACTATGGATCTTAGAGACTTGTGATTCTTTTTCCGTTTGGATACGTTTAAGTATCCCTTTTACTTCATCGAGAGTTTTTTATTTCTCTCTTAAGAAGACTACCTAAGTATACCTGGTAAAGTCATCAACAATCACCATAATATACTTCTCACCACCTCGACTCTCTGTTCTAGTTGATCCAATGAGATCCACGTGGAGAAGTTCGAGTGGTTTAGATGCGGCATTGGAGTTCACCTTTTTGTGAGTACTCCTGGTTTGTTTATCAATCTGACATTTGCCACATATTTTGTCTACTTTCTTTACTTTGGGTAGACCTCTCACTAATTCTTTTTTGCTCAATCTATATAAGTTACAGTAGTGTACATGTCCGAGGCGTTTATGCCATAATTTGGTTTCATTAGTATGGCCCATGTAGCACGATAGATTAGATAAGCTTGAATCATTAACAATGTAGCAGTTTTCAGAAGTTCTGCGACTAGTTAATATTACAGAACTATTCTTATTTAAAATTTCACACCCTTGGTTAGTAAATTTTACACTATGATTATTATTGCGTATTTGAGAGATGCTTAATAAATTATGTTTTAACCTTTCTACATATAAAATGTTCTCAAATAGAGGGAGGTTAAAGTGTTGAACCGTACCTTGGACAATAATTCTACGGTTGCTCCATCACCAAATGTGACTGAACCATTAATCATGTCTTTAGGATTGGTGAACAGACCTTTTTCACCTGTCATATGTCTAGAGAAACTACTATCTAGGTACCACTTTGAATGGCTTGAAGCTTTGAAAGCGGTGTGGGCAACCAAACAAGTAGCCTTAGGGACCCATTTCATTACAGTTTTGGGCTTAGAGGTATAGTTGGTCTTCTTATGTTTGTAGTCGTTATAAGACCTACCCACTGAGTTAGATTTTAAGAGCTCCTTAAACAAATCAACAATTTTTTCAGCCAAAGGGTTATAATTCTGATTTCTATAGTTGATATGATTACTTTTAGGATTTAAGGTCTGAAAAGTCTTAGCATTTTTAAAATTATTTTGATTCAGACTTTTTCCTTTTGAGTTAGAAGACTCTTCTTTAACAAATTTGGGAGGAGTATTCTTATGTTTGGGAGGAATACTTTTATCGTAGCCCAATCTAGATCGATCGCCACATTTTCTGGATCTGGATAAAAGTTTTTCTAATTTAGGATCACCTTGGGCATACCTCCATGTGTCCTTTAAACTTAAAAGTAAAGAGACTTCTACTTTTAGCTTTTTAATTTCAGATTTTAAGTTTTCAACTTGGGAGGTTTTGAAATCTAAGTCGCACTTAGTTTTTTCAAAGCAATCTGAAATGTGTGATTTATCTAAGACTAGATTATCAAAAATTTTCTTTAGTTTTAAAAACTTTTCTTTATGAAGTTTTAACTTTACAACAATTTTGCAACTTTCCTTGTATAGGGCATCATAAGCATCTTGAAGATCTTCTTCATTTTCATGATCACTATTTAGATTTTCTTCACTGGTTGAATCATCATTATCTAAAAAAGTGAACTTGGCTAGAGTCATTAGGGTTTTAACATCATTAGCCGACTCGGTGTCAGAATCTTCTGACTCAGAAGAGACTTTAGAGCAAGAAGATCATCCCATGTAGCCAACATACCTTCTTAGGACATTTATTTGCTAGATGCCCATATTCATGGCAGTTGTAGCATTGACGTTAACGATTTCCAATTTTTAGATCTAGGTTTTTTCTTTTCAATAGGTTTTTGCAAATCAACCCTCTTTTTACTTTTGAAAATCTTGTAAAAATTTTTAGCTAAAAGAGCCATATCATCTTCAGAAGTTTCTAAATCAGAATTATTACTATTTTCTTGAGAAATAATTTTAGAAGACTTAAGGGCGATAGATTTACCTTTAGGAGCTTTAAAGTTTAACTCATAGATATGTAAAGAACCAACTAGTTCTTCTACCCTCATATTATCCATATCACGAAGTTCCTAGATCGCAGTTACTTTTGAATTGAACCGTTTAGGCAATGATCGCAATATCTTTGCACAGACTTTACTTTCTGGGATTCTATCACCAAGACCCCACATAGAGTTGACGATGTCATTCAATCTTGTATAGAAGTCCATGAAAGTTTCACTTTCTTCCATACGTATTCCCTCAAATTTGGTTGTGAGGATTTGGACTTTAGATTTCTTGACAATTGTTGTTCCCTCGTGTGTTGTTTCCAAAATATCTCAGGCTTGCTTTGCAGTATCATAGGATATAATTCTCTTGAATTCATTAGGTGATAGTGCACAAGTAATTGCATTTAGAGCCTTTGTATTGGCACTACTCTCACTTTTTTGAAGAGCGGTCCAAGAAAAGTAAGGTGAGACTTTTACAGTTTTAGATCTATCAGTACCAGTCACTTTAGTGGTAAGAGGGGTCCAATTGGTCACTGTGGCTTGCCACACGCACTCATCCATGGATTTTTAAAAAATCCTCATTCTAGCTTTCCAATAGGCATAATTGGAGCCATCAAAAGGTGGAGGCCTAGTGGTTGATAGGTTATTAAAATTTGACATCTTAAAAAGCTCAAATCGATTAGCTCAGGAATTTAATCTAAATAACAAAGATAAAAATGAGCTAGTAGGCTTTGATACCACTTGAAAAGGCCGAGCTAAGAGTCCTAGAAGGGAGGTGAATAGGACTATGCCAAATTTAAAAATTAAATGCAAAATTAGACAGATATAAATAAAGATAGCACTTAACAATCCCACAAAGCAGAAATGAATAATAACCTCAAATGTACAAGTACTGAGAGGTTGATACAGATGTTGTTCTAAGGACAACCTTACACCAAAAACCAATGGCTTATGGTAGGACAACTTGATTTCTAGAACGGTCTGTGTATCAAAATCCCAAACAAATACAGAGGAGAATAAAAAATACAAAGAAAATAAACTAATCTATTACAGCATTCCCACACTTGCATAAAAGAGATTACGACATTCTCCACAAAGGCTTAAAAAGAAATTACAACATTTACATAAAGCCACAATCAACCATCCACCATAACACCAGAAATTATAGTGGTTTGCTTGTGTGTACACCAACTGTTTAGAAAAATAGCCACTAAACTACTCCACCGCTAATATCCTTACATAGTGGATATTGGCGTTCATTAAGAAATAGGTTTTTCAAGGTTTACCTAAAACCTTCACGATTGTGTCTTTCAAGTGGGCTTACACAATTCAAAAACCCCACACTCTGAGTTTTCTGGATCACCTCAGACAAACCAAAAAGAATAAAGAGAGATTTTTCTGGCACAACCTCAAAAACCAAAAAGAGATTTATGAAAAAATGTAAATATACTTATCTTGATATTCTCCTTTGATGAAGCCCGGTAGAACCAATTCAAAGTAGATGTTCAATGTCCACACTCATTTATGAAAAGGTTCTAAGTTTAAATGATTTTTAGATTAAATCACCTTGGGCTAGCTTGATTTGATTTTGATTCCAAGAAAGGGGACCACTTAAATCCATTCTTCAAATAAGATTGGAATATAGAACTCAAAATCAAATACAAAATCTAAATTAAAGAGAATATTAAATGAGCGCTAAATAGCTTAAGAATATCACAAACTTATCTCTCAGAGTGGTGTCTTGATTTTGCTTGAATGACTTATCAAACTCTGAAAATCGTGCTCTATTTATAAGTGCAGAAACTGTTCACTCGATTGGCCCAGAGGTCAGTTCGACTAGTCGAAGGACTAACAAAAATTTAAAATTTTGGGCGCGATAAGATAAGACCATTCCACGATTGGTCGAGTGGCTTGCTCGACTGGTCGAGTGGGACCCTGAAAGGTTGTCGGACTTTGAGTCGAGCCTGTTCGACTGGTCGAGTAGTCTATAGGACTGGTCGAGGGCCCAACAAAAAAATTCAAAAAATTAGTAACAAACCTTGGACTGGTCGAGGAAATTCTTGGACTGGTCAAGCCAGTACTAGGACTAGTCGAACATAGGCTAAGACTAGTCGAGAAAAAGCCTACAAAATTATATAGTGATCCAATTTAAGTATGCAATCAATATGACCTAACCTATGGTTAATCTAGGGTTATTCATACCATATATGTGATATTTGAACATTGAAATATCATTCGCTTCGGTTGATAGTTGATCTTGAAGTACATGAAGCTTGACATCTTGACATATTTTGAAGCTTGAACTTGAAGTACTTGTGACTTGTATTTCACCTTGAGCTTTGAGTTCCAAAGTAAAACACATTGTCTTGACATAGTTGAAGCTTGAAAGCTTGATCTATCACTTGATGTTGTACTTGAATCTCTTATTCTTGCACTTGAAGTTCTTGATGTAAAGACCTTGGTTCTTGTACTTGAATTGCTTGATCTTGAATATGAAGATGAGCTACACAAGATACAGATTCCAAGAAGTTTTGGCACTCCGAAATTTGACAATCATAGGAGCTAGACAGAATAACATTTGCACTTAATACGTCTCCTTAATTGAAAATAATATTTCCCACAAGTCCCGGCTCATAAGATCGGATAGAAATGAAGTTATAGGATTTTAGGTCAATTTTCGACCATAGACCGAGAATGTCAAGGCCATATCTGAGTGTGTAGATAGGTTTAGGAATTTCAGACCTCAAATCTCAATGTAGGGATTTTGGTCCAGGAAATTTTAAGTAGTGCATTAGGTAACTAGAGTGTGCAGCGGAAGTGTGATGGTCGTTTGGGTCTATTCATCTAAATTTCGGGCACTCTTATTGTCAATTTAGAAGATCACATGATATTCCTTGGGAGTCTAAAATGATCGGAATCACGGGTTGATGAAACCATATTTAAGCGAAGTTGCATTGTTTGATCCAAATTCCATATCGTAGCAAATTCTAATGATCTCAATTCCTTGATCAGGCAGAAGATTGAGATTTACCAGGATTAAGAATTGATACAAAAAATCCTCAGTTTTACATAGACAAAGGATCGATGTATCGGGCTTAAACCTACTACGACCATCTATTCGTGTTACCCTGGACACTGAAAAATAAGAAATTGGTAATATACCTTGGACAGCTGGGAACTATCATTAATAGTCAAAGAAAATAAAGAGGAAGATATAAAATTCTTAGTTCTCACTTAAAGGAAGTTGTAATCCTAGTAAATACCATAGGATGCCACGATGTTGTTAGACATTAAACCAAACGCCTAGTTTTTGTAGGTCTTGAAAGGGCTTCTAACAATCTATAGAACCTAGAAATGTTATTTGATTCTCTAGGTGAAAGATACAAGGGTTGTGAAAGATCTAGATATAATTTATCAAAGACTAGGTGGTACCAACACACTTAGACATATCGAGAATACGACATGCCACTAGGATAATTCTCCTACACTAATGACCAGGATGAGCATTATTAAATCCCGATAGTAAAAACCTTCTTTAAGGGGGGTAGATGGTAATGACCCTTGTTCTAGTAGTAAGTCATGAGCACTTGCATATACAAATGAACTTAGTGTGTGTTAAGCCATAAAAAATATTCCAATTTCATCTCATGCTTATTACATCAGCAAAGGAATTCCATTTGGCAGATCCTTTCTAGGGTTGCGTGCTCATGATAAGTATAGAAGACTTATGAAGCATTGCTCATGTTAAAAGAGGTTGTACGCTCCACATTCTAATGTAGAAGAATGGATGGACGTCATCTGATATAGAGGAATGGTGTAAGGCCTGTATCCTAGGCTGTACCGTTCTGTAGGCTTCTGCGGTCCTCTTGGTCTAATTCCGGCGACCTACAATCTGTTACTAGCATTTGCGCTCGTGTCCCATATATCAGAGTCGACACGACCTAAGACTTGTACCCTTCCGACCGTGTTGTCGCCGCGGTTCTGATCCTCGTCTCGCGCGCTGGGGCGATACCTGGGGCAGAAGATGTGGGCCCGCATTCAGTTTAAGGAAAAGCATCACATGTTGCAAAACCCAAGAGAACATCAGATCAAATCCCATCAATCCCATCAATCAAGTACACATCACCTCACATGTCAAGTACAACCCCATCCCCAAGCAACCCAAAAGTCAACTCTCTCTCTTACACCCAAGTACACCCATCACTCACCCATCCCTCACCCATCACTCACCCATCTCTCTCTCTCTCTTACGCCTCTCTCTCTCATCTCTCTCTCTCTCATTTCTGCCTAAGCAACCCACGTCCATGGTTCTCCATGGGAGAAGCTTTGTGTGGCCCACTTTCTATATCCCATCTCCACCATCCAAGTTTCATCTCAACCATTGGAATTGTCCCTTTAGAGCTCTAGCATGCTTTTGTGGAAGGAGGAGAAGATTATAGGTGGGTGATCTTGGACCCACATTTGCATTTTTATTTTGTGATTGAAGGGCCCACATATGGCGGGACCCACCTTAATGTATGCTTGTATCCATGAGGGGCCCATAGTGGCGGGGCCCTTCCGTCATCACCAAGCTCTCTCTCCTGTCCTCTTTCTCTCCCTCTCTTTCTTTCTGTGATTAATGGCCCACCTATGATGTGTGTATGTTATCCACGGTGTCCAACAAGTGGGCCACCTTGATTCTGGTTGGGGCTTACATGACCAAACGGTCACACAGGCCCGGATGAAAGGTGAAAGAAGAATATCAGCTTGATCAAAATCCCGTGGCCACTCATGTGGGACCAGCATGATGCATGTACATCATCCAGCACCGTCCAGCTTGCTGGATGGTGACTGGATGCTAGATATATATTATACTAATATATGTATATATATATGGTATGTGTAATATAATATAATATTTCATATTATATGATTATAATTTTATATGATATTATATATATAAGGTATATATGCATGTACGACTGTACGTGTGGGGCCCATGTAGGACCCACCTATTTTGAAAATAGATGGCTGGCTTACGCTGGTCAGCAGCCAACCACACACTGTTGTCTACAACAAATTGCAGTAGGCCGCACCTGGCACCCACCTTGACGATACGTTGTATCCACTATCTATCTCGTGGATGGTGGATCCCTATCATGATGCATGTGTATCATGCCATCCAACTATTTTAATGGGCAGACCCACCTGCTGATTGACGTCAGCACATTCTGTGGGTCCCACGTGATGTATATTTACATCCAAGCCGTTCAGATGGTGGGACCCACTTGTTGTCTGACTTCAGCGAGTTCTGTGGGTCCCATGTGATGTGTATGTACATCTCAACCATACATTGAAGTGGGCCCCACCATTTTTTTGTGCTGAATGCACATTGTCTAGCAGCAGTCGCTGCTGGACATAAGTAACCACAAATGTCAGCTTCCTCCAAAGCTGTGGGTCCACACGTGTGGACTCACCTCATATGTATGTGTTCTATGCACATGGGACCCACCTTACATCCTGACCGTCCATCTGTTTGAACGATGGGTCCCCACCATGACGTGCACATGACATTTGAGTTGTCCAGATGGTGGGACCCATCTGCTAACTGATGTCAGCAAATTCTGTGGGTCCCACGTGTGGATGTATTCCATCCAAACCATCCATCCATTGGCAAGCTCATTTTAAGACTTGAGACTAACTGAGGCAGATTCAAATCTCTAGTGGGCCACCACGTAGACACCACCATGATGTATTATCATCCAGATTATGTTGGATGGTGCTGGACAATGTTGGACGGTGATGTCTAATGTTTGGATGGTGCTGGTTTACATGGACAATATTTGGGTGGTGCTGATTTACATGGAAAATGTTTGGTTGGTGCCGATTTACCTAGGCAATGTTTGGACCATGTTGATCATCATTAGTGGGCCATGTGCCCCATGAACTGATAGTGTATAGTGATCATCATTAGTGATACACACGTTACACCGACAATGGTTGAAATGATTTTTGGTGTGGTCCAAGCCCACTTGAGGCTCATTGGTGCGACCCATCCATGAGGCCCATCATGATTTATTTTTGGCCCATGTGCGGGGTCAACCTATTTGTATTGTTAGGCCCATGTCTTGTGGCCCATTTAATGCACAGGAGGCCCAAGCTGTGCTGCCCACTTGTTGTATAAGAAGCCCATGTATTAGGCCCATGGTGATGCATTTTCGACCCATTTGATGAGTCCCATTGCGATAGATTAGAGGCCCATGGGACGAGGCACATTGTTATATATCTGAGGCCCATGGGCGAGACCCAATATGATATATTCAAGGCCCATGGGCGAGGCCCATTGTGATGTATTCAAAGTCTGTGGGTGTGGCCCATTGTGATACATTTGAAGCCCCTATATAAAGCCCAATGTTATGTATGTGAGGCCCATGAGGGAGGCCCAAGGTAATGTATGTGTGGCCGTTACATTGTGTATGAATCCCTTATGTGGGCCACTCCTTGGGAGCAATGTTGGTTAGATGTCTACATTGATGGACAATGATGGTTAGATGTCCTCATTGTGACCTTCCCTTAGGCCTTGTTAGGTCCGTTCTCATCATTCTGTCAGTGGGTTAACCTAAATAAGTGGGCCCCATTCGCCATAGACAGATGGCTTCGTGCCACCAGATCTGATATAACCATGCCTAAGGGCCAATTTTTATATTATGGTTTGATCAACCATTTATATATGGATCCTGCCGTGAATATAGGCCGAGTATCGAGGCCGATTCCGATTGTCGAGGCTGAGTATTGAGGCCAATTTTGATTTGTCGAGGCCGATTGTAAAGGACGATTCTGATTGTTAAGGCCAATTCTGATTTTCGAGCCCGATTGTATAGGCCGATTTCGATTTGTTGAGGCTGATTCCAATGGTCGAGGTCAAGTATTGAGGCCAATTCCAATTGTCGAGGCCGATTCCAATTGTCGAGGCTGAGTATCAAGGCCGATTCCGATTGTCGAGGCTGAGTATCAAGGCCAATTCCGATTGTCGAGGTCGATTGTATAGGCTGATTTCGATTTATCGAGGTCGATTGTATAGGCCTTTTTTAATTATCGAGGTCGATTCTGAGTGTCGATTTCGATTGTTGAGGTTGATTTCGATTGTTGAGGCCGATTTTGATTGCCGAGTCCGATTGTGGAGACCTATATGATGTATATGCGACCCATAGTTGAGGCCCATTGTGATGTGTATTCGGCCTGTGTGATGTATATGCGACCCGTGTTTGAGGCCCAATGTGATGTATATGCGGCCCGTATTTGAGGCCCATTATGATGTGTATTCAGCCCGTGTTTAAGGCCCAATGTGATGTATATGAGGCCTATGTGATGAGGCCCATTGTGATGCATTTGAGGGCCAGGCGATGGAGTCCATTGTGATGTATGTTAGGCCCATGTGAAAGGCCCATCGTGATGTGTATTAAGCTATTGAGTGAGGTCCATGGTGTTGTTTATCAGGCCTCTTGTGAGGCCATGGGTCCACTATATGTTAGGCTCTATGTGGGCCACCCCTTGGGGACAATGTTGGTTAAATGTCCACATTATCGAGGCTGATTGTCGATGCCGATTGTTGATGCTGGTTATTGACACCGATTATAAGTATGTGACAACATAGCATCATGATACATGCTCATACACATCATCTGCATGTTTGTTATGAGATGTGATTGACCATTGCATTGCCATAGGGCAGGTTGTTCATGGGGCTCCCTGATAGGTGGAGTTGCTCCACATGAGCACACGGTATGTGCAGGATTGATGCATGATTGGACTGTGTGACTCATGCATCTCGCATTTGTGTGACATGACTACCATACGCCCTAGCGATATCAAGGCCGTAGCCTCCACAGGTATTTCACAGATGGCCAGATGGGATAATAAAAATTTGTTCTACATGGGGTGCTATAGATATCCCTGGGTGAAAGTCCCTAAACCTTCTTGGTTCTAGAGGTTGCTCCAATGTCTAGACCGAGTGGATGCATGAGCACATAAGGGTCGTATACCGTTAGGCCGCATCTCTCACTATGTCGTGGTTGGTTGGAAGGGGGTACAACCTTACCTGCCTGAGAGGAGGGGAGCAATGCTAGGCTGAGTCTGACCAGCTCGAGGAATAGGTCTGCTATCGACGAGCCGGGCTCGATATTGGTAGGCGGATAGTGAGGTCTCTTCCACTCACCTTATTGCGCGTGATGGGGCGGCAACCTTGTTTGGAGTGTAATAGACCTCGGTGATTTTCCAGAGAGGAACCGTACTGATATGTGGACTTACCGAGTAGGAGTTGCATACTCATGCATTCATTTCATTCACTACCCACTCGGGCTAGTAGTGTGCAATTAATTATTGTGTACCTTTGCATGACCAGGATTTCGGTTGGGTGCGCGACTAACCTGAGATCAGGAGTTTACCACATTGAGTTTGACTATCCAAATTTAGGTATGAGACTAGTTTGGATAGAAGTCCCTTGTGGTGAACTCCATAGCCTACGATACTACGTACTATCATCTCGACTTCACACTCTAGCTTGGTTATTTCATTCGTATCACATATTGCAATGCATCCTAAGCATATAGTATTTGGCTTACTATCTCTGCATCGCATAGCTGATCTACATTGCTTCCTTAGTATATGATATTGACTTATTATATTTTTGCATCACTTAACCTGGATAAGGCGGATGGTATTTATGGGCCTATCAGCATCTCTTCGCATTATTCTGATATTGTATGATTATGGGCTTGTCAGTATTTCCACATGCTCTGATTACTCTGATATTGCTTACTTGGCACTTACCTTGTGCACACACTTTCACCACCTACTAAGCTTTCTATAAGCTTATGCACGATAGATGCGTGCAGGTGGCGTTAGGTTACAGCAGCGTTGAGCTTGGAGCATGCAGCGGACCTCTGGAGCTTTAATTTTTGATATATGTATTTCCCTTTCAGCATTGTATTCAAATGATTATATTAGTGGATATGTGATGATGATGTTGCCTTTGTGATTTGGGTAAACTCGTGGTTATGCTTCTTACGAGATAAATGTACGTTGGAAAATCCTCCTTGTAGGATCCTAGGATCGAAATCTAGTGTATGGGTGCTGCGAGCCGAGAATGGGGTACTACGAAGGCTGTCGGCACCGGATTCAGCGATCGGGATTCCTATAAGTCTGATCTCCTAGTTTGGGGCATGATAAATGGACAGACATCATCTGATATAGAAGAATGGATGGGCATCATCTGATATGGAGGGGTGCATGGGTGTTATTTGGCAAGAGTAAGGGATGGACGTTGTCTTATATGAAGGAAGAAGTGGGTGGTCACCGCTATTTAAGGGAGAGCTCAGTGAACACCATTGTTTAAGAAAGGAGGTTAGATGTTGTATGAAGGAAGAAGTGGTGGTGATCACCACTGTTTGAGGACCTGGGAGGCCTATAAATACCCCTTCCCATTACTCAATTGAGAGGATGGAAGTGAGCAGAGCATTGAGAGGAGACTTGCGCCAGGGAGTTACGCCTAGGAGTAGCGCGAAGGAGTTGCACGCTACATAAGTTGTGTGCCATTCTCAATGGGATGTTGTCCTAATAAAAGGCCTTGTGCACCACTTTTTGTGGAGCCCAAGGAGATTTGCGCCATTTTGAATGGTCTCTTGTCCTAAGAGGAGGAGTTGTGCGGGCTCTTGTCCTGAAGAATGGAGTTACGCCGTTTGAAGTGGAGAAAGGAAGAAGGAGTTGCGCGCTACTCTCTCCCATGTCCTGAGGATAGGCCTCCTACGCCTCTTTTCTCTCCCTCTTGTCTTGATGCAAGGTCTTGCGCGGTTGCCGCAACTCAAGGGGACAAATGGGATTGCGCCACTCTCTATGGAAGACTGTCTTAAGACAAACCTCTTGCACCACCTCTTGAGGGATCATGTCCTAATACAAGGCTTCCTGCGCCATTTCTCTCTCTCTCTCTCTCTCTTGTCTAAATGCAAGATGAGTTGTGGGGAAGCGCGTAACTCAAGGAGAGTTGTGTGCATGTTTGTCCTGAAAAAAAACCTTCCTGCGCCACCTTGAGAGTAGTTTGTCCTGAGGAACTCCTTGGTGCGCCGCTTCTGATGGGAGTTTGTCCTGAGGAACTCCTTGGTGCGCTGCTTCCTATAGAGTTTGTCCTGAGGAACTCCTTGGTGTGCCACTTCCTATGGACCTTGTCATGAAGGCTGGCTTTTATGCTAGTTCTCATGGAAACATTGTCCTAAAGCCTGGCTTTTGTGCCACTTCTCATGGAAACATTGTCCTAAAGCCTGCCTTTTGCACCATTTTGAGAGGAAGCTTATCCTAATGCCTGGCTCTTGTCCCAAAGTAAACCCTATACACTCCACATTCCCTGTCTAAGCTTGTGCAGTCTATCTTCAGGTAGATGACCTCCACACCCATTGAGCCTATCCATGTGATTGGAAGAATGAATGGAAGGACGATCAATGTCTATTGCATGACCAAATCAAGGGTTCTAAGTTTGCATAAGGCTTCAAACCCGCACAACACATCTCTCCTGGAGATATGATCAAAAAGCGTTGAAATGCTGCCGAAATTGCCATTGCGACTATCTTTTCTCATTCATTGCGATGATTCATTGTACTCTGTTTCAGAATCGAGGGAATCCGAGGATGTAAAAGAACTCAGACTGAATAAAATACTCTGTGACATCTGTTCTCTCATGCTTTCTTTGTTTGCATTGAATAAATTCCCCCAAATCAAAAGTTTGAAACAAAAATGGCGACTCTATTGGGGACTTTTCAATGATAACTTAGAAAATATTCAGAGAACTTTTATCACTTTTTAGCGTTGTTTAAACGCCAAAATGGCAACTCTCGATGGGAACATCCTCCCCTTCATCTCTGAAACATAGTATAATTTTTTATTTGATCAAAACAACTAACACTCTGTTTTAAATAACAGGTACACCGCGATGACTTTTCTCCCAAAAAACGTGGTTGTCTACTTCGCACCAAATGGTTTCTGCTTTACTGACAACACAATAGGACAAACATTAAAGAATGGATGGTTAGGACCTCTAGAAGATGACGAATCAATTGATGAATCCATCAATCAATGGAAAGATTTGGAGGCATCATGTCAATATCTTTAGGGAGAATCAAATCAGGTTAAGCTATGCTTAGAAGGTCAACACAGGGGCCATAATCATTGCCGTGATAGAGCTATTACATATTGACACTTAAGCACGGGGTTATTATTGCAATTGGATTATCGCTGTGGCCTTCAAAAGTATCTTCAAAGTTATATACTTTGAAAAGGCTATTGCAAAACTATTTCTAAGCCTTGGCCGATTATCTGTAAGATTTATGAAGCGACAACTATGTCCAAATTATCGAATATTCTACAAACATGACTGATGATGGTGAAATTATCTTAAGGAAGACATGAAATAAGAAAGAAACATGAAAGCCGTAAGACAAGCATATTCACTAGAGAAGTAAATTCTCATCAATATATATGCCGGTCAATGCCCGTTTCATCAAAATATATTGTCTTTAACTGTACGTGAAGTTTTGATTCAGAAGATTTATTGCATAATTCTTCTTAATTAAAAGGGGGCAAGGTAGGTAATAAAAAATGAACTCTGTATTTCCTTCTGATATTGTATTTCTCTTTGAATACTAATGAAATGAAGGTCTTCAAAGCATATCAAATCCAAGCAAGTCAATATGAAGCGCCAATGATTATTGCCATATCGCCAAATGCAAATCGCCAATGATTATCGTCGAATCGCCAGATCTGTTATTATTATCATCATCTTGCTAGCTCAAGGCCATTTAAATTTATCGAAATCAATAGCACCGCTAGGCTAATATACCATCTTAACTGTAAAATTTTGTTTCATATCATCAGCAAATGTGGTATATTAATTTCGATTCATTATCCCATCAAGGCCGATTCATCATTTGCAGGTGGCAGAATAAGCTTATACAGTTGAGTACGAGAATCATGACAACAATGATGTGGGCGATGGCGATATGGCAGAACTATATGGGCAGCGGTGTCGCTTGTGAAATTAAAAAGCCTGGATAGAGCATCATACGCACCCATGCGGGCAGTGACTTATGCCGTCTGTACAGCTTCAGGCAGCATCACGTGGGCGGTCAGAGAGTGCTCCCTCGTGAATGGGTCTAACCTTGCAGGTGAAGGAAAAGTGAGTTTCCGAAGCAGGATGACTCCCCAGATCCCTGGTTTGATTTCAGTAGTAACTTATGGGCACAAGTCTCTGAAGCACGATGACAAGTCTCTGAAGAAAGAGACCCCTCATTGTGGACTAGCGGCCTTTGATTTGGTACCCCACGATAGCCTTACGCGCCCTGCGAACTCTAGAGAGTTACTGTGGCCAACCTTGTGCGTAAATCTTATTGAGTTCATTGCCCCGATAGCTTCACTGGGCTCCTCTGATGGATCGAGGTTTGTGAACTCCCCGGCTATGATAAGCCCAGTGAACTTTAGAGCGTTACAATGGCCATTCGTGTAAGACCCAGCTCCAACTACTTACGAGCTTAAACTGTGTGTGAGAGTCTAGTCTAGTCTAGTTAAGTTTAGTCTAGTCTAGTTAAGTCCAATCAAGTTTAGTCTAGTTAAGTCTAGTCATGTCCAGTCGTGTATAGTCAAATGTGTGCAGGCAGTAATATATTTATCCCTTCGACAAGAGCCGCGGGATCTTTCTATCTCTTATCTTCTTGATGACGAAGAAATATTATCTTGCAAAATCCTCAAAAGCAGTAGAGAATAAAATAGCAACAAATTATCATTTTCTTCCGGACGGCTTGATGACTCGGATATATATATTCTTTAAATTCCTTAAAGGAACACTGAGTGCTATCCATCTTTCAAGAATAGCAGCATGCTTTACTTCGTAAATCTTATCTTCCAAAGAATTTTATACTTTGGTCTTTTTAACAATTTCTTACAAACGGTGGAAGAATATATACCTGAACAGGGGGCACGTAATCTGTCTCTCCAAAGAAATCCTATACCTTGGTCATTCTGACAATTTCTTACGAACGGTGGAAGAATATGTATGACATAGTCTACTGGCACACCAACACATCCAGCAATAAGAAGTATCGTGTAACATCCCAGAAAAATCCGTATAAAGACCCGAGTGCAACCTCAGGCGAAACAACCCAAGGACCGCACTCGGTTGTATAGTTTAGGTAAGATTTAGTTAAGTGCTAAATAATCGGTGGATTAAGCTTGGGCCACCATTTTCCTAAATGGGAAGGCCTAGAATTAGGAATACCACTGGCTCAATGTTATCTTAAGACCTAGGAGAAATTCCAAGGGCTTGTCGCTCTCGGGAGTACATTGAAACTCTGTAATAGACCTAGACCGCACGTCGAGGGTCCGATGACAATGAAATTATAGGAGGATGTCCGTCCTGCTGGGCTTGATAACCATCAAGGGAACCAAGCCCAGATAGTGTCCAGAAATGCCCAACTTAAGCCATGAGTTAAGTGCATGGGAAACGCGAATATCCTTAGAAAATTAACTGAAAGTTAAGTGAATTGGGTCGTTCGCTCTTACGCGAAGTTGATGAGTTCGGACCGTTAGTTTATGACCAAACTTTACACATGAAGAAAGGAAATTTTCCTGCACACATCCGTATAACCGTGGCCCTCGATTGGACACGTATGATCGTTGATCTGACACGGGCTCTCCATGGTCGATCGGCTCATCCGATCATACCGAAATCATGGCCTGACATGGATCCATTGTCAGGGAGAGTACCCTATGACGTAAATGAACCGTGGGCCTCCCTAAGAGCCCTGTTCGTTGGAAACGGCCGCCCACAGGGTATAAACATAGTATAAGGTGGCCCCGCAGTTATTTACACCCCATTTGGGGCTATAAACAGCTCTCATGTTACCCCCTCTCTCCCATAAACGAATTTCACAAACCCTAGAGGGAGAGAGAGAGGAGAAAAGAGAAAATAGAGAAGAGGAAGTTTGGGAGATCGCTGCAGGAGATCTTCTCCCATAAATCCACGTGCCTAATCACCATTCCTTTGCACTACCAAACCTCTTTTGGCTACGATTTCGGGTAAGAAATACCAACCCTAATGTCGATGTATAGCTCCCAGATAGTTTTTCGTCAACCTAGCTAACCAGTTTTGTCATTTAGGTGCCCGACGTTTCATTTTTGAAAATGTAGAATTTGGACCAAGTCCGAATCGAGCGTGTTGCCGCAAGGTGCGGACTATAAACGCTTAGGTTATGGTTTATCAACGCTTTCATCACAGCTAATGATTTATGCTTGCCTTGGTTGCTACTGTATTATCTTAAATACATTGATTTCTGTATGAGATACACTTATGAACTGTGATAAGCAAATGATGCAACCTATGTGTTTGTTGAAATGTTTAAATGAGAAATAGAAAATGACTAGTGCTTGCCATGATTACTAAGAGGCCACGTGTGAACTCACCTCCCAAATTGATGGCTTCGTCTACCCATCAAAGGCGTTCTAATCGCACGCGCACTTACTACGGCAGAGTGGGTCACACTGACCCCTTCTGCTTTACCAAGATGAGGGATAACGGCTACACGCCGCCTTAAAGGGTCAATCGCCAGCCCCCGTATGTTATTTCAGCCCCTCCTTTACGATCTGTGGCACTGTCTCAACCATACAACCGGCCTTCTACATTCCAAAATAGGTCGCCTCAATGGCCTATGACAGTGCCACCTAACCGCCTGCAACATGCTCGCGTACATGCACTTGCCGTCGAAGTAGCAGAATCAGCAGTTACAGTACCACTAGCATTTGAAGTCACTGCCCATGTCCAAGGTACACCTGTATTCCTTTTAGTGGACATCGGGTCTACTATTTCTATGGTAGCATGCTCTGCAGTTAAGCGTTAGGGTTGGACACTACCCCTATGACTAGGGTAAGAGTCATCGTCGCAGTAGGAACCTTTTTAGATGCCATTAAGCTTTGTAGTAGTTGCCCGATAGACTTAGAGAGCAAAGTGGTGCACATTGACCTGATTGTAACCAAGATTTATCATTACGATGTCATCCTTGGCATAGATTGGCTCACCAAAATGAAGGTGGAGATTGACTGTGAGACCAGGTTGGTGACATCCCATGAGCCCAAGGGCACGACCTTCACCTTTCCAGTTTAGGTCTGTTGTCCTTTCTACATTCGTTGTTATGCTTCCCTGCTAGAGAATTATGATGGTCTGTCACTTGGGGACACGGCAGGGGTCCAAAGATTTCATAGACGTGTTTAGAACGATCCCTGGATTTCCTTCTTAGCGCGAGATCGACTTTACCATTGACCTTGTGCCAGGTGCGACACCTATCTCTTTACTGATGTACCACGTGCCTCCATGTGAAATGGAGGAATTAAGGAAGCAAATCGATGATTTATTAGACTCGGGTTTTATACAACTAAGCGCATCTCCTTGGGGAGCTCTTGTGTTATTCGTAAAAAAGAAGAATGGATCACTGCGATTGTGTATAGACTATTGCAAATTAAACCACATTACAGTAAAGAACAAGTATCCTCTGCCCAGGATAGATGACCTGTTTGACCAGTTGAAGGGGGCGCAGTATTTCTCTAAGATAGACTTATAGTTCGGGTATCATTAGTTACATGTCAGGAATGAAGACATATAGAAAATAACTTTTAGGACTAGCTTTGGGTACTACGAATTCCTCGTGATGCCATTTGGACTTACACATACACCGGCTGTATTCATCGATCTCATGAACCGGGTGTTTCAGTCGTATCTTTACCGATTCGTCATCGTATTCATAGACGGCATTTTAATATACTCAAAGAGTCAGAAAGATCATGAAGAACACCTGTGATTAGTCCTTGATACTCTTAGGTAGAATCAGTTGTTTGCACAGTACCAAAAATGCGACTTCTGGAAGGAAGAAGCCAAGTTTTTGGGACACGTAATTTTCAAGGAAGGAATCGCCGTGGACCTTTCCAAGGTGATTGCGGTACAAGACTAGGAGCAACCCAGCTCAGTTACAGAAGTGAGAAGTTTCCTTGGGCTTGCTGGCTATTATCGTCAATTCATTAAAGATTTCTCCAAGATAGCCTGACCACGGTCCCAACTCACTCGGAAAGATCTTAAATTTGCTTGGAATGAGAAAGCGGAGACAGCCTTTCAGGAATTAAAGGATAAGCTGACGTCTGTGCCCGTACTAGTGCTGCTAAAGCAAGGGGTCAAATATACTATTTTCACCGACGCCACTCATGTCGGTTTGGGGTATGTGCTTATGCAGAAGGATAGGGTGATCGCCTATGCCTCTCGACGGTTGAGGAAACATGAAGAAAATTACCCTACTCACGATCTAGAGTTGGCGGCAGTCATTTTCACATTAAAACTTTGGAGACATTACATCCACAGGGAGGAGTTCGAGCTCTTTTGCGACCATAAAAGCCTCAAGTACATCTTTACACAAAGTGACCTGAATATGAGGCAACGCCATTGGATGGAGCCTTTGAAAGACTTCAAGTTTGAAGTCTCATACCATCCTGGCATGGCCAACCTTGTGGTTTATGAGTTGAGCCACAAGAAAACCACGGAATTTATAGGCCCGCTAATGGTTAGAGAGTGGCACATGATGGAGTTCGTGTGAGATTTCAAACAGAGGCTGATAGTGGAGGAGCCATTCAAGAGCGTCGCACAGTTCCACGTACAACTACTTATTACGACCGAATCATTATGGATCAAAAGGAAGATGAGCTATTATTGAAGATGAGATAGCGTACAAGCGACAATGAAGAATCAGAATGGAGGATTAGCTTATATGGAGATTTATGGTATCGTGGCCGCCTATGCGTCGGAACCTTCACGACTTGAGGAGAGAAGTTCTAGAGGCCGCACATAGTTCAAAGTTGGTGTGCATCCGGGTAGTACAAAAATGTATCGGGACGTGAAGCGTTCATATTGGTGGGACAACATGAAGGCCCAAATAGCAGACTTTGTGTCCCGATGCCTCACGTGTCAGCAAGTCAAGGCCGAGCACCGCCGACCCCTGGGTTTACTTCAACCCATGCCCATAGCCAAGTGGAAGTGGGATTTCATATATATGGATTTCATTTCTGGATTACCGAAGACGAGAAAGGGGCATGACTCCATTTGGGTGATTTTGGATTGGTTGATGAAGTCAACCCATTTCCTCCCGATTCAGATTTTTAATTCAGCAGATGACCTGGCCAAGCTGTACATTAAGGAGATATTACGACTGCATGGAGTTCCTCTAGAGATTGTGTCGGATCGAGACACACGATTCATGTCCATGTTCTGGACTCGATTCCAAGAGGTGATGGGGGTGAAGCTGAAATTTAGTACATCATTCCACCCATAGACCGATGGGCAGACGGAGCAGGTAAATCAGCGTTTCGACAAGAAAATAAATGCGTTTGGTTTGGGGGATTTATTCCGTGATAATAAAGAATTCAATAAGAGAACATTGATCACATTTATTCTAATTTCTTTTACATCCTTGGATTCCCTTGATTCTGAAAAATAAAGTGCAATTAATGTAATGCAATGAATGAAAGAGAAGACAGTTAAATAGAAATTTCGGCAGCATTTCGACGGTTGTTTCAGTCATCTCCTAGGACTTAGGAAGAGTATTGAATTGATCAACCAATCTCCAAGGAGATGGAGTTGTGTAGGCTTGAAGATTAGTTCTGAGCATACTTCCAATCATCCTTCCGTGAATCCTCCTTGAAATGTGGAACGGTCCGTTGAAGTGTGGCACTGAGGCAATTAGGGGACTGAGATCAATGAATTTACAAGGCCAGGATACGAGAAAATTAGGCCGTTCATGTCAAACGGGCCTAAAAAGTCGCCTAGAATGTAAGGTTACCAGGTTGCCACCATCCGATCTGCTTGAAACCTTATATACAGCCTTGGGACCACAATTAGCCGTTCATGTCAAACTTCAGCTCCTGGATCTTTGTGGAAATGGCTAAACAGACAGATCAGCCCCTGAAATCCTGATCTGGGAGCCCGCATAATATCTGGATATGCTTTAAATTCGGTCTCAACGTGTTAAATGAGCTGACAAAACAGATGGAAAGAGCGGATTCTTCAAGACCATCATGTTGGACCCTACATGTACATTGCATGTACATGGTGCAGAAGTGCACCGGCCGTGCGTGGAATTCCCCAAAGTCGGTCAGTGCATGCTGACGGACTCTTTCTTCTCTAATTCACAAAACGCAACATCGTTCTCACTATATCCGTCAGTTTTGAGTAGTGGGGCTCACTCACTGCTCCATTGAATGATCTGAGCCGTCCATTCACTCTAGAGGGTGGGTATTACCCTCGCCTAGTTGTCCTTTTGCCACCATGTAAGCTCTTGTGAAATCTTAGCCGTTAAATATAGGATGAATGGCAGAGTAGATAACCTTGCGGGCTGCACCGATTTCTCTCCAAAAAGGGTCCTTCCCAGATGGTTTTTTGCCTTGAATCCAATGTACGTAGTGGATTTTCCACTTAACTTCAATAAGTGGGCCATCACGTTTCACAGAGTCGACATACGTCGACTTTGTTGCGAAATAGAGACTCCGTTTACTCGTTGTGGGCCACCATCATGAAGCAGAAGATGGATCTGAACTGTCCATCAGGTAGAGGGAGAAAAACCATTTGAAACCATGTTGATCCTTGATGACCATGCTCATTCACATGATCGTTATATCGATCGTAAGAAGATCATTCAGCTGCTGTTGCAGCCTGATTATCTCAGTGGACCACATCATTAGATGACCAAAACAGGACATTCATGGTCGAAATTTCGAGAGGAAGACGGTGGATGATGTGGATCTCTCAAAAGTCTACTGTAATGGGCATCACCAGCAACACAGTGAAAGGTAAATGGCCTTCTTCCTTTGTTTACGCAGACCGAAAGAGTTTCTCCAGAATGCTTCGTGCGGAGATGCTGTTGTGCAGAGAGGCTTTGAAGATGTTGTTGTGTGGAGAGGATTTGTGCGGAACTGCTTTGAAGATGGCTTTGTGCGGAACTGCTTTAAAGATGGCTTTGTGCGGAACTACTTTGAAGGTGTTGTTGTGCGCGAACTCCTTTGTGAGGAGATCGGGTTATGCGCGCACAATCCTTCTAGCATACAACCCCTTAGCTCCCCTCTTTCTTCTCCCTACTTCTCTCCCCTCTTGTCTCTCTCTTGTATCTTGGCCCACCAACTGATCCAAATCCCTCAAATGAGGCAGAGGAGGGGGTATTTGTAGGCCCTTGCTCTCTTACAAGGTGGTGATTACCACCACTTATCCCTTCACATATGTACATCTACTTCTCTTAAACAATGGTGTCCACTAAGATTCTCCCTTAAATGGTGGTGTATAACCTCTCTCCATTAAAATAACACCTACGCACCCTTTATTTCCAAAACACCCTCTTTATTGCATTTTACTGAAATACCTAAACTACCTCTAGACACGAATTTTTACCAAAATATCCTTGGACACGAATTTTTCCCAAAATACCTAAAATACCCCCGGATGCAGATTTTTACCAAAATACCTAAAATACCCCCGGACTCAAATTTTTACCAAAATACCTAAAATACCTCCGGACATGGATTTTTGCCAAAATACCTAAAATACCCTCGGACATGGATTTTTACCAAAATAAGGAGTGAATGACCCTTGGAAAGATCTGCACCATAGAATTCTCTGACCAATGCAATGCAATATATTTTTTTATGCCTCAACAGATGCCCCCTCGATCCTTCTTTGATTGATTCCTGAAATCAAATGGAGGATCAATCTTCCACCGCCCGAAGAACTTGAATGAACTGTAACTGAAGGATGACTGGACGATCATGCTTGCCTAGAAGACTGGATGATCGTGTTCGAATGGAAGACTTGAATGATTACGCTCGAACGGAAGATTTGAATGATCACGCTTGAATGGAAGATTTGAATAATTACTCTCGAACAGAAGACTTTAACAATTGCGCTCGAACGAAAGATTTGAATGCTCACGTTCAAACGGAAGACTTGAACAATTGCGCTCGAATGGAAGATTTGATCAATTGTGCACGAACGGAAGATTTGAATGGCCCCTATTAGCATTGTCGAGCAGATGCTTCACTAGAGAAGATAAAATTCTCTTTTCATTAAAACTTGCCATTGTAACAGCTGTGACAACTTTATCTTTGAGCAACTTGATCAGAGAACTATCTTTCAACACCATTGCTGCTGCAACGGTCTCTTTGATCAACTCCAGCGACTTTTTTCCTTCAATTCTGTGTCTAAAAAGTTGTTTATTTAATGCTGCTCCTGAAAGTGCCCTGGTTTGTCAAGTTACGTGAGTGTTGAGTCAGATTATCTATAGAGCTTAATAAGAAGATCAATTCAAGCGTCTGCCTCAATCGGATATGTGTAAGCTCGCCACAGGTAAATTTAAAGCCTCACATCACATGTCCCAAAACACCAGGTGAATGAAACCCTTAAAAATAAGTTAGAAAATCATAGGGTTTTAAGGTGAGAAAACTTTTTTCAAAACAGGAAAATCTCTAAGTTTTTCTTGCCTTGTCGATTTTATCAAAACACCCTCGATATGATCGACCTGCGTTGTCGAGTTCTCGATGCTTCATCAATACCATCTAAAAGAGGACCAAATATGTCCAGCAACCTCATAACATATCTGGCCGAATTATCGATGTATCGATACACCTATCGATATCATCGATACTCAAATCTCGAGCTCATCAAAAGTGGCTCGATAAGATCGACAGACAGATTTTCGGCGCCCCTATTTTTTAAAGAAAATCTCAAATTCCTTCGATATATCGATGCGCCTTCTGATATGTTCTGAAATTAAATATCGATAAGATCGAAAATCCATCGATGATATCGACCGTGGGCGCGCATTTCTTCCAGCAGATATTTCAGGTTGTCTTTAACTTTGATCGGGGGTCATTCGAGGAAATAGATATTCATATGTCAATAATATCGAGGTCGAGTCGATTATATTGAAACTAGACACAAATTGTCCAGCAAGTTTACTGGTAAATCTATTGGATTTATCGATGCATCCACACTGCCTTCGATATCATTGATAGACAAATTTCGATGACATCGGCTGACCCTCGATCATATCCTAAAAAACCTGAAATATTTCATGTCAAGTCTCTCTCATTTTTCAAGTGTCGATGGATCGAACCTATCATCGATAGAATCGGAGTTCGAAATCCGATGACATCGACAGTGGTTTCGATTCATCGACCATTTGGCAGAAGGTTTTAAAAGCATATGACTTTGAGTTTGAGTCGTCGAGCAGACTATCGATGCTATCAAGAGTATATGCTCGATGATATCGAACCTGCTCGATGATATCGAACTCAGTCATAAATGTGACCATGTTATATCCGTTGGAACCTTTTGCCTATATATAGAGGACTTGTTTATTGTTGCTGGGAGAGAAAGTAGAGAGAGCTTTTGAGTGTTTAACCTTAGATCATATACCCAAAGCCCTTTCTCTCAGGGAAGTTCATCCTCCAATCCACCCTTACCATTGATATTTAATAGAGTGGATTGGGGAATGAACTTCTGCATTCAAGGATCCTCCAGCTACTACTTTAATGACAAATAATCATTAAGCTGGGATGCCTTGAATGCCTAGATGATTGGAACTACTCTATCTTCCTTATAAGAAAAACCCTCAGAGAGTAGGATTCCATCATAACCTTGACCCAACTCGTCACCATATATCGGTTCATCTTTTGTGTTGCGGATTAATGGAGCAAAAGACTCTTCGTCAACAAGGAGGAGGAGATCTTCGGCATTGTGCTAAACGAGACTCATCAACTTATTTGTAAGTATCTAGAGTCCAAGAGGACACTTGCGATCATTCCTTTGTAGGATTGGGTCTTAAGTGGTTCTCACCCTTTGAAGTCCTCAAGGAGGCCTCCGGCAGGAGTGTACGTATTGGGTGCATTGTGTGGACCCTTGCTTTGTGGAGAGCATAAACATCTGATTGAAGGTGAACCAGTAAAACCTTAGGTTTAAGGTCAACCGCTGTGAAACCTCAGGTTTGAGGTGAACCGTGTAGAAACCTTCAGTAGGATCTTATGGAAGATCCTTGGCCAGTATACCTAAAAGTAGGTGCGTTGTGTTGATCCTTGCTCGTGAGAGCATAAACAGTCAGCCTCAATGTAGGTTGTAAAGGTTGAAGGTGAACCTGATTTAAAACCTTAGGTTTGAGGTGAACCGTTGTGAAACCTCTTTAGTGAAATCTGGTACACTCAAGGGTTGAGTGCGGTTACCGGGAATGGAGTAGACAAGTAGTCGAACCACTATAAAAATGACTATGTTTGTGATTGCTCTTCTTCTGTGTTTGTGATTTATGTCGATGCATTCATATTTATATATCTGATCACACCTCACACACATTCACAGTCATATCCATTATAAACTAAATTATATATTGCTACTTCTTGAATAGTTTGTGATTGGATCCTCTACCAGGCTTGGAGGCCAGTAGAGTTACATTTGAGTAATCCTAATATTTGTCTGTTGTTAGGATTAGTGTAATAGGATTTTAAAATAGATCATAAAAACTTTTAAAAGTCCTATTCACCCCCTCTAGGTCATATTGGCGTATTCCTTCTTCAACTAGTGCGGTCTTCACCGCAATTTCAACTCATGCCGTAACAACTTTTTCGACTATTTCCTTTATTCATGATCTGCATAACCCAACCTTTCAAATGATGATCTTTCCTGCCAAATTAATCGGAATTAGTATTTCAAGACATTATAATTTTCCAATTTAACTTCATGAAGCATTGATAATTCTAAAATATATTGAAAGCTTCTTCTCTCTTTAGGTTGATTGTGATATTCGCAATATGATAAAGATTTAATCATTTTATCTTTGCGCTTGTCATCATGCTTCACATTGTATTCTTTTCTCATTATATCGCACTCTTGGAGATGTCATCTCTAGCTCCAAAGGTTCAACCGCTGAGTCTTTTATAGATTGTGATCCTTGACATATACTTTTCATTAGATTTTTGTTGACTTTAAAAAATAGATAAGACTTCTTTCAGTTTCCATTTAATTGCTTTCCAAAGGTCATAAAAGTTACTGATGATGATTCCATTTGTTCTTTGTCTCCATCAGATCTGATACTCGGAGACTTGCGATATCTTTATTAGAATAATGAGAAGTTACGACATTGGACCATATAACTGGGCTTTAATATAGAAGCAACTTTTGAACGTTCACACTAAATCATGCTTCATAATTCTCAGTATATGAATTCCTCCACTGTGTATAATAGATCATCAGAAAGACTAAGGCATGGTTTACTTTAAAGAAATATATCATGCCCCCTTTCCAGGTCAATGTCACATAAAGATTTCTTCAGAAAATAATACTTCTAAAGTGAAGCCTGTTGATACCCTTGAAGGATGGATAATCTTTGTTACTCCTTTAACGAATCCAAAGAACATATCTAAATCTTTATATTGTCTGGAAGAGAATGATAATTCTTCACTAGTTTATTTTCTGCCACTTTTGAGAATCTTGTGCGATAATATTTTTCTATTATCAAGAAGGCGAGAGACAAAAAGACCTTACGACTCTTGTCAATATAATAATTGACCTTGAAGACTTGAACTTTTCAATAAATAATTGCTAATATCTTGAAGGCATTTAGTGTTGCTGTAATTTGAACCTGATTCAAGAGAAACGCATTTTTGCATGTTGTTTACTCAACATTTAAAATTTTTACAGGTAATTGCATATTTGAGTATATCTAAAGTGAAATATGTATCTACAACATTTTAAATGCTACGCATAATTTATGCTTTTTTTGAGCAGTGGAGCTAGTGTACTTTTGACTGACCATACTTTGACTGGACACGACTTGACTAGTCTAGATTGAACTAGACTGGACTGACACTACTGGACTTGACTGGATTGACACTACTAAATTAACACTTACACACACAGTTTAGGCTCTTTGATCAGTAGAGCAACACACAGTTTAAGCTCTTGAGTAGTTAGATCAATCACGGCCGTGAATGGGATTTACGCACAGGGATGGCCATAGTAACTCTCTAGAGTTTGCATGGCTTTACCTGGTTACCTTGGTACCAAATCCAAGGTCACTAGTCCATCAATGAGCAGGTTTAAGCTAGCCCTTCCCCATGAGTTAATACCAAAATCAAACCAGGGATCTGGGTTTTCTTCGTTTGTGAGTTCGGACCCATTCCTGGGAGGGTATTTTCCTCCTTGTCTATGATGCTGTCGAAGAGCTCACAGATGGCATTGGTCTTACGCGTGACTGGCCATTAAGGACTTTTGGCCTTTTAAGGCCTTTAGTCTAGCTCCGTCAGCTGCCCGCTTAGGTATGCGTATGATGGCCTTCATGGGCTTTTTAGGGCCACTGGCTTCTCACCGCTGCCCAAATGGTGAAAATGATGGGTCTTATGCGTAGCTGGCCATTTTTTTAAAAAGGCTTGACTAGGTTGCCTTCAAATGATAAGCAACCATCACTGTCGTCAACTTTATATGTGGTTGGCTATATAGTTTTTTCCATTGCCAAAAGATGGTGGATCAATAATTGATATTTTGTCGCTGCTGATAATGTTATGAGAACATTCATATCATGTTTAAAATAGCGTATCAGCTTGGTGATGATAGCAATTTTGATAAAATGAGTTTATATGAGCGATTGATGGCAACAACGATAGTTGATAATTTTGGCAATAATCATTGGTACCTGACGATTCTGATGGAAATCTTTGGTGTCGGCAACAATCATTAATGCTTGACAATAATATCAATGCTTGACAACGATCATCAATGCTTGACAACAATCATCAACGCTTGTATTTGGTGATGACTTAATATGCTGGAAAGCCTGCATTTTATTCATATACACAAAAGAAATACATTATATGGTGAGAAATATATTTCACAGCTTTTACTCACCTGTCTTGCCCCCTTTTAATTAGGAAGCATTGCTCTGGGAAACTTCGTAATCAAAATCATGATGTCGCAACCTTTAACAAATATACTGACGCCGTATCATCCCCTTTTTTTTTCGAAGATTAACTTTGCCCCTAGTCTCGAACTAATTAGGCCTTTGTACTCTTATTTCTTCTCTTATGTAGCACACCTTAACAATCTCACCTTTATCAATAGTCTTCTGTAACTTGTTCTTTAAGCCATTCGCTTTTCTTTCTTCTTTAATTGTATCTCCTAAATTTCTCCTGAGATTCAAAGTTGATTGAAAATTTACGCTTTTATTCATTTGCATGAGGGAGAGTACATGACTTTTTCTTTCGCAATCCTTTTGCTCCTTTACTTTTTGGTGACAATCGTTAATGCTTGATAATAATCATCAATGCTTGCAATCGTCAATGCTTACTTTTGCCCCAACTTTGACCTACAAAAATTGATATAGACAATTATCATCTCGGGGAATCAACGATTACCTCATTTGAGGTTCTGAGATTCTAGCATTCTAAGACTTTGCTGGTTGGCATTCTGAGATTGCTTATCTTGCCCCCTGAATAATTGTGCTATGAATATTCGGAGTCAAAACGCTGTGAATCTTCTCGGTCAAAACACTGTAAATCTTCTCAGTCAAAACATTGTAAATTTTCTCGGTCAAAACGTTGTAAATCTTCTTGGTCAAAACGTTGTAAATCTTCTTGGTCAAAAAGTTGTAATTCTCCTATCAAGTGACTGTTTTCCTTTGGGATCATATGTTATTACTCTCTCTTTTATTTCTTATGTCTTCTTTTATGACAATTTTACCATTGTCAATCATCTCCTGTAGAATATTTTTTTCTTCTTTGCTTCATTTCCTTTGAATACCGTAACCATGGCAGTTTGATTACCTCTGCAGCTAGCGATTGATTCCTCATAAGCAGTATATCGACCTTCTTTGACTATAGGTTTCCCCTAGTCCTTGAATTGTCCAAACTCTTCCTCTACTTTCTTATATGTAAAATTGCCGATGTTTTCTTCATCGGAAGATTCAATCCTTTACTTTTTTATAATCTTTTGTTTTGCTTCCTTTCTTCGGCAGTATCTGCTGCTATTCTCTTATGACTTTTAAATAACTGATTCATATGGGAGTTGAGCAGCTTCACTTTGACTCACTCTTCTATTTTGGAAAGTTATGACGATGCCCCCTGGATTCTCTATTGACTAATGAATTCGTTAATTCATTCATTGATTCGTTTACTTGTTAGCGAGCAATGTCTGATTCAGTCGAACTAATTTCTAATCAGAACTAACTTCTCATCTGAAGGCTTTCCTCAAGGTTTACTGTTGTTCACGATAGTCGCTGCTGGAAAATTAGGGCCCTTAGTAACATGTTCATCTAGTGAAGGTTGATTAAAATCTTGTTGGCAAATTTTCTATTTTCTGCACACTTCAAATGTACTGAATCAAATGAGAAAGTGAAAACTACATTGCTGATGCCGTCGAGGAAGATAAACTAGCAGATCGAACCCTTCATTTTTATTTGATCGATCCTTTCATCAAATCTCAGCTATCACCGTCAGCTTGATCGAATCACCATTATCCCTGTACGTGCTGTAAGACCCGTATCCTAGTTCGTACTGTTCCGAAGGCTTCCGCGATCCTTCCAGTCGAATTTCGGCAATCCTCGACATAAAGCTAACGTTGCACACGATCCTAAGACGAGACTTGCATGTCAAAGTCGGCTCGACCCGAAACCTATACCTTGGCGACCGCGCCGTCGCCGCGGTTCCAACGCCGTGACTCACGCACCGACCTGATACCCAGGCTAAAAGATGTCGGCCTGCGTTTAGTTCGAGGAAAACGCCGCGCGGTACAAATTCCAAGAAAATGTCCCATCAATCACATCAAATATCACATCAATCCATCAATCAAAGTCAAGTACAAGCAACCCATACCTAGCCTTACATCTCTCTTACATAAGTACCATAAAGTCAACAAGCACCTTACCCCTCATGTCACACCCCATCATTCCTCTCACATCATCTCTCTCTCTCTCTTTCATTCTCTCTCATTTCTTCCAAAGCAATCCCTCCATGGAGCAACCCACGTCCCATGCTCCATGAGAGAGCTAGGTGTGGCCCACCTTCCTATCTACCATCTCTACCAAGTTCAATCTCAACCATTGAAGTCTATCCATTGGAGCTTTAGATCACATCGATGGAGGGAGGAGTTCGATATCTTGAGGTGGGTGCTTCTCTCTCTCTCTTTAGCTTTTGTTTTTAATTTTTATGGCCCACCTTAATGTATGTTTCACATCTGTGCCATCCACCAAGCAGGGCCACCGCCGTCCAGCAGCTGCACTTGCTGCCCATCCTTGATCGGACCCTGGATGAAGGGAAAACACCTTTATTAGCTTGATCGGTGGGCCACCATGTGGACCCACTTAATGTACGTGGTTGATCCGGTCCGTTCAGACGATGTGCTCTGGACGGTGGCAAAACTCGGATGCCCATCCTCACGTCCCCAGCTGCAGTAGCTGCTGTATGGATGCTGGTTTTTTAAAAAAAAAAGATAAAAAAAGAAAAAGAAAAAAAAAACAAAACAAGGAAGAAATATAATATTATAATATACTAATATTGATGGCATGGATGTGTGGACCCACCTGGATGGATGTGTTCTCACCGTTCATCTGTCCAAACGCGGCAGTGGACCCCACCTATGATGCACATACCCAAGATATCCGTGCGTGCGACTAACCTAAAGTATGTGTTGTATCCCCTGTCCAGCAACGCTGGACGGTGGTACACACCATTGATGCATGTGGTTTTATCCACGTCACCATCTGTCTTAAGGTCTGGGCACATCCCACACGTGTGGGCAGGTGGGACCCACCTGGATTTAATGTGTTTATATTCACGTCGTCCAGCTGCATGGACGGTGGGACCTACTTCAAATGATCAGCACCGTCCACCATCTGGACGCTGGTGACCTGTATGACGTATATATTGTATCCACGTTGGACTTCACCCTTTTATATAATATATTATAATATTATATTATATTATATTACATTATATATATGTATATATACACACGTGTATGTGTATGTGTGGGAACCACTTCACCCTGGTGTATACCTTTATCCACCGTCCATATGTCAGGATGGTGGGATCCCTTTGGTGTATGGGTCATACATACACCGTCCAAACATGGACCTCACCTTATGTATGTATTACGTTCCAACCATTCATTTACATGAACCGCACACAGCTTATTGACTACTGCTGTGGGTCAGCAAGGGCTGTGGAGCTCACGTGATGTATATGTTTCATCTTATGCCTTCCGTCCTGATTAGTGGGACCCACACACGATATATGTGTTTTATCCATGCTGTTTATCAGCACCGTCCATTGATGGACGGTGTCATGTGGGGCCACCGTGATGTACATGTTTTATATCCACTCCGTCCAAATGTCCAGGGATGTGGGACCCACTTTGCTGTACTGTTGTGCCCACCGCCGTCCAGTCCATGGACTGGTGAGACCGACCTTGATGTATGTGCCTTATCTGCACCGTCCAACACCAGGATGGTGCTGATTTACATGGAAAATATTTGGACAGTGCCGATCATCATTAGTAGGCCATGTGCCCCATGGAATGATAGAGTACAGTTATACACATGTTACACCTACAACTATTGAAATGATTTTTGGTATGGTCCAAGCCCATTTGAGGCCCATTGGTGCGGCATATCTAGGAGGCCCATATGATGTATTTTTGGCCCATGCGTGGGGCCCACCTATTTATATTTCGGCCCATGTGACAGGGCCCACTTGCCTTGTATATGAGGCCCATGTGTAGGGCCCGCATGCTGTGTGTTTGAGGCCCATGTGCAGGGCCTACCTATCGTGTATATGAGACCCATTAATGCGATCCACTTAATGTAAATTGAGGACCATGAGTCGTGGCCCATGGTGATGTATATTAGGCCCGTGTATTCGGCCCCTTGTGATGTATATTAGACCCTTGTATGAGGTCGTGGGCCCACTGTATGTTCGGCCCTATGTGGGCCACTCCTTGGGAGCAATGTTGGTTAGATGTCCACATTGATGGGCAATGATGGTTAGATGTCCTCATTATAACCTTTCCTTAGACCTTGTCAGGTCCATTCCTATTGATTTCGATTGTCATGACCTATTGCCGATTCCGATTGTCGTGGTCGATTGCCGATTCCAATTGACGTGACCGATTTGTCGATTCTAACTATCGATCGGTGCGATTGTCGTGACCGATTTACTAATTCTGATTACCTTGACCGATTACAGCTTTCGATTAACGTGACCAATTTGCCGATTCTGACTATCGATTGGTGCGATTGTCGTGACTGATTTGCTAATTCTGATTACCTTGATCGATTACTAATTCCAATTGACGTGACCGATTTGCCTATTCTGATTATTGATCGATTCTGATTGCCTTGACCGATTGCCGATTTCGATTGACGTGACTGATTTACCGATTCCGACTATCGATCGGTGCGATTGTCCTGACCAATTTGCTGATTCTGATTACCTTTACCGATTATCGATTTCGATTAACATGACCGACTTACCGATTCTGATTATTGATCTATCTTGATGGTTGTGACTGATTTACCGATTCCGATTATCGATCAATTCCGATTGTCGTGACCAATTGCTGACTTCGATCGACGTGACCAATTTGCCGATTCTGATTATTGATCTATCCCGATGGTTGTGACTGATTTATCGATTCTGATTACCGATCGATTCCGATTGTCGTTACCTATTGCCGACTTCGATCGACGTGACCGATTTACCGATTCTGATTATTGATCTATCCCGATGGTTGTGACCGATTTGCCGATTCTGATTATCGATCAATTCCGATTGTCATGATCGATTGCTAACTTCGATCGACGTGACCGATTTGCCGATTCTGATTATTCTATCCCAATGGTGGTGACCGATTTGCCGATTCTGATTATCGATTGATTCCGATTGTCGTGATCGATTGATGCTGACTCGGCCGACGAACGTAACCGATTGTCGATTCTGATTATTGATCTATCCTGATGGTTGCGACCGATTTGCTGATTCTGATTATCGATCGATTTTGATTGCCGTGGCCGAATGCCGATTCGATTGCCGAGGCCGATTGTCGTAACCTATATGATGTACATGTGACCCCTAGTTGAGGCCCATTATGACACGTAGTAGGCCCATGATGCATGACCCATTTGATGTATTCGAGACCCATATGTAGGGCCCACATGTCATATATTTGAGGCCCGTGGGCAAAGCCCATTGTGATGTGTTCATGGCCCATGGGTAAGGCTCATTACGACATATTCATATATGGCCTATGGGGCAAGGCCCATTGTGATATGTATTAGGCCCATGAGCAGGGTCCACCTGTTGTGTATATGTGGCCCTTGAGTAAGGCCCATCGTGTTATATATTAGGCCTTTGTGTGAAGTCGTGGGCCCATTATATGTTTGGCTCTATGTGGCCATTCCTTGGGGGCAATGTTGGTTAAATGTCCACATTATCGAGGTCGATGGTTGACGCCGATTATTGATACCGATTATGAGTATGTGACAGCATAGCATCATAATACATGCCCATACGCATCATCTGCATATTTGTTATGAGATGTGATTGACCATTGCATATGCCATAGGGCAGGTTGTTCATAGGGCTCCCTGATAGGCGGAGTTGCCTCATATGAGAGCATGACATGCACAGGATTGATGCATGACTGGATTGTATGACTCATGCATCTTGCATTATGATTACTATACGCCCTAGTGACATCAGGGCTGTAGCCTCCACAGGCATATCGTGGATGGCCGAATGGGACACCGAAAATTTGTTCTAGCATCGGGCTGCCATACATGGCGCTGGGTGAAAATCCCTAAAACCCTCTTGGTACCAGAGGACGACCCAACGTCGGGATCGAGTGGATACACATGAGCGCCTGAGTGCCGAATACCAGGAGGCCGCGTCTCCCACTGTGCGATGGTCGGTTGGGAGGGGGTGTGGCCTTACCCGCCCGAGCGTAGGGGGCATTACTAGGCTGAGTCTGACCAGCTCGAGAAATGGGTCCGCTATCGACGTGCCGGATAGGTATTGGCAGACTATTGGCCAGGCAGATAGTGAGGTTTCTTACGCTCACTTGGACTGTGCGGCTGGGAGAGCGGCAGTGCCATTTGTAGTGTACTAAACCCCGGTGATGATCCCAGAGAGTAACCGTACTGATATGTAGACTTATTGAGCAGGAATTGCATATTCATTCATCATTCACTCACTATCCACTCGGGCTGATGGTGCGTAACCATTGTTACGTGTGCTCTCGCATGGGCAAGATTTTGGTTGGGCGCGCGACTAACCCGAGATTAGGAGTTTACCACATTGAGTCTGACTATCTAAATTTAGGTATGGGACTGGTTTGGATAAAAGTCCATTGTGCTGGACCCCGTAGTCTGCGATACTACGTACTATCATCCCGACTTCACTCCAGCATGGTCATTTCATTCGCACCGTATATTACATTGCGTCCGCGGTACTTAGTATTTTGGGTTGCCATGTTTCTGCATTGATATAGCCGTTAGTACTCATGTCTTGCACCGCATAGCCTTGGTACGGCTGATGATACTCATAGACTTATCAGTATATTTCCGCTTATTTTGATATTGTATGATTTATGACATTGTATCCTCAACATCTGATATTTGGCTTTCTTTGACTCCTCATTTACATAGCTGAATTGCATTGCATACCCTGACATTGTATGACTCACGGACTGCCAGTATTTTCGCTTACTCTGATTACTCTGTTATTGCTTACTTGACACTTACCTTGTGCACACACTTACACCACCCTCTAAGCTTTCTATAAGCTTATGCATGATAGATGCGTGCAGGTGATGTTAGGTTGCAGCAGTGTTGAGCTTGGAGCATGCAGCGGTCTTCTGGAGCATGATTTTCGATTTATGTATTTCCCTTTCAGCATTGTATTCAAATGATTATATTAGTAGATATGCGATGATGATGTTGCCTTTGTGATTTGGGTATTCTTGTGGTTATGTTTTTTTTTTTTTGAGTTAAATGTACAAAAAAAATAAATAAATCCTCCTTGTAGGATCCCAGGATCGGAATCTGGCGTGTAGACGCTAGGAGTCGAGAATGGGGTACTACGAAGGCTGTCGGCACCGGATTCGGCGATCGGGATTCCTCTGAATCCGATTCCCGGGTTTGGGGCATGACAAAAGTTGGTATCAGAGCATAACTTGGGAATACCTGAAGATAACATCACATATCTGCTGATAGTTACTCTACACTCTATGATTGTTGAGAACCTAGAATGATTAGGTCCCCGAATTCGAATAACTTAGAAATTTCCCTACCATTGAAATTATGATGTTGCATATTATTCCCGTTTCGATCGTCTCTGATCCGGGATCCGAAGATTAGTAGGGTCACCATAGTGTTGACGATGCGTCTTGGGAGGGCGAGGTTGAGATTAGATAGTGCTATCTTCATCCTTTTGTAGATTGATTGAGCCTTGGCGCATGTACTTTATGATGTTTCCATTTCCCTTGTTCGTTCTGTAAATTTCGAGGACGAAATTTTTATTTGGAGAGGAGAGCTGTAAGACCCGTATCCTAGTCCGTACTGTTCCGAAGGCTTCCGTGATCCTTCCAGTCGAATTTCGGCAATCCTCGACATAAAGCTAACGTTGCGCATGATCCTAAGACGAGACTTGCATGCCAAAGTTGGCTCGACCCGAAACCTATACCTTGGCGACCTCGCCGTCGCCGCGGTTCCAACGCCGCGACTCACGCACCGACCTGATACCCAGGATAGAAGATGTCGGCCCGCGTGTAGTTCGAGGAAAACGCCGCGGGGTACAAATTTCAAGAAAATGTCTCATCAATCACATCAAATGTCACATCAATCCATCAATCAAAGTCAAGTACAAGCAACCCATACCTAGCCTTACCTCTCTCTTACACAAAACCATAAAGTCAACAAGCACCTTACCCCTCATGTCACACCCCATCATTCCTCTCACATCATCTCCCTCTCTCTTTCTCTCTCTTTCATTCTTTCTCATTTCTTCCAAAGCAATCCCTCCATGGAGCAACCCACGTCTCATGCTCCATGAGAGAGCTAGGTGTGGCCCACCTTCCTATCTACCATCTCTACCATCCAAGTTCAATCTCAACCATTGAAGTCTATCCATTGGAGCTTTAGATCACATCGGTGGAGGGAGGAGTTCGAGATCTTGAGGTGGGTGCTTCTCTCTCTCTCTAGCTTTTTTTTTTTAAATTTTTATGGCCCACCTTAATGTATGTTTCACATCTGTGCCATCCACCAAGCAGGGCCACCGCCGTCCAGCAGCTGCACTTGCTGCCCATCCTTGATCGGACCCTGGATGAAGGGAAAACACCTTTATTAGCTTGATTGGTGGGCCACCATGTGGACCCACTTAATGTACGTGGTTGATCCAGTCCGTTCAGACGATGTGCTCTGGACGGTGGCAAAACTCGGATGCCCATCCTCACGTCCCCAGCAGCAGTAGCTGCTGTATGGATAATGGTTTTTAAAAAAAAACAAAAAGAAAAAAAAAAGACAGAGAAAAAAAAAAATAAAACAAGGAAGAAATATAATATTATAATATACTAATATTGATGGCATGGATGTGTGGACCCACCTGGATGGATGTGTTCTCACCGTTCATCTGTCCAAACGCGGCAGTGGACCACACCTATGATGCACATACCCAAGATATCCGTGCGTGCGACCCACCTAAAGTACGCGTTGTATCCCCTGTCCAGCAACGCTGGACGGTGGTACACACCATTGATGCATGTGGTTTTATCTACGTCACCATCTGTCTTAAAGTCTGGGCACATCCCACACGTGTGGGCAGGTGGGACCCACCTGGATTTAATGTGTTTATATTCACGTCGTCCAGCTGCATGGACGGTGGGACCTACTTCAAATGATCAGCACCGTCCACCATCTGGACGCTGGTGACCTGTATAACGTATATATTGTATCCACGTTGGACTTCACCCTTTTATATAATATATTATAATATTATATTATATTATATTATATTATATTACATTTTATATATATGTATATATACACACACGTGTATGTGTATGTGTGGGAACCACCTCACCCTGGTGTATACCTTTATCCACCGTCCATATGTCAGGATGGTGGGATCCCTTTGGTGTATGGGTCATACATACACCGTCCAAACATGGACCTCACCTTATGTATGTATTACGTTCCAACCATTCATTTACATGAACCGCACACAGCTGATTGACTACTGCTGTGGGTCAGCAAGGGCTGTGGAGCTCACGTGATGTATATGTTTCAACCTATGCCTTCGGTCCTGATTAGTGGGACCCACACACGATATATGTGTTTTATCCATGCTGTTTATCAGCACCGTCCATTGATGGACGGTGTCATGTGGGGCCACCGTGATGTACATGTTTTATATCCACTCCGTCCAAATGTCCAGGGATGTGGGACCCACTCTGATGTAGTGTTGCGCCCACCGCCGTCCAGTCCATGGACTGGTGGGACCGACCTTGATGTATGTGCCTTATCTACACCGTCCAACACCAAGATGGTGCTGATTTACATGGAAAATGTTTGGACATTGCCGATCATCATTAGTAGGCCATGTGCCCCATGGAATGATAGAGCACAGTGATACACATGTTACACCTACAACTATTGAAATGATTTTTGGTATGGTCCAAGCCCATTTGAGGCCCATTGGTGCGGCATATCTAGGAGGCCCATATGATGTATTTTTGGCCCATGCGTGGGGCCCACCTATTTATATTTCAGCCCATGTGACAGGGCCCACTTGCCTTGTATATGAGGCCCATGTGTAGGGCCCGCATGCTGTGTGTTTGAGGCCCATGTGCAGGGCCTACCTATCGTGTATATGAGACCCATTAATGCGATCCACTTAATGTAAATTGAGGACCATGAGTCGTGGCCCATGGTGATGTATATTAGGCCCGTGTATTCGGCCCCTTGTGATGTATATTAGACCCTTGTATGAGGTCGTGGGCCCACTGTATGTTCGGCCCTATGTGGGCCACTCCTTGGGAGCAATGTTGGTTAGATGTCCACATTGATGGGCAATGATGGTTAGATGTCCTCATTATAACCTTTCCTTAGACCTTGTCAGGTCCATTCCTATTGATTTCGATTGTCATGACCTATTGCCGATTCCGATTGTCGTGGTCGATTGCCGATTCCGATTGATGTGACCGATTTGTCGATTTTGATTATCGATCGGTGCGATTGTCGTGACCGATTTGCTGATTCTGATTACCTTGACCGATTACTGCTTTCAATTAACATGACCAATTTGCCGATTCTGACTATCGATCGGTGCGATTGTCGTGACCGATTTACTAATTCTGATTACCATGACCGATTACCGATTCCAATTGACGTGACCGATTTGCCTATTTTGATTATCGATCGATTCTGATTGCCTTGACCGATTGCCGATTTCGATTGACGTGACTGATTTACTGATTCCGACTATCGATCGGTGCGATTGTCGTGACCGATTTGCTGATTCTGATTACCTTTACCGATTACCGATTTCGATTAACGTGACCGACTTACCGATTCTGGTTATTGATCTATCCTGATGGTTGTGACTGATTTACCGATTCCGATTATCGATCGATTCCGATTGTCGTGACCAATTGCTGACTTCGATCGACGTGACCGATTTGCCGATTCTAATTATTGATCTATCCCGATGGTTGTGACTGATTTATCGATTCTGATTACCGATCGATTCCGATTGTCGTTACCTATTGCCGACTTCGATCGACGTGACCGATTTGCCGATTCTGATTATTAATCTATCCCGATGGTTGTGACCGATTTGCCTATTCTGATTATTGATTGATTCCGATTGTCGTGCCGACTGCTGACTCCGGTCGACGTAACCAATTGTCGATTCTGATTATTGATCTATCCCGATGGTTGCGACCGATTTGCTGATTCTGATTATCGATCGATTTCGATTGCCGTGGCCGAATGCCGATTCTATTGCCGAGGCCGATTGTCGTAACCTATATGATGTACATGTGACCCCTAGTTGAGGCCCATTATGACACGTAGTAGGCCTATGATGCATGACCCATTTAATGTATTCGAGACCCATATGTAGGGCCCACATGTCATATATTTGAGGCCCGTGGGCAAAGCCCATTGTGATGTGTTCATGGCCCATGGGTAAGGCTCATTACGACATATTCATATATGGCCTATGGGGCAAGGCCCATTGTGATATGTATTAGGCCCATGAGCAGGGTCCACTTGTTGTGTATATGTGGCCCTTGAGTAAGGCCCATCGCGTTGTATATTAGGCCTTTGTGTGAGGTCGTGGGCCCATTATATGTTTGGCTCTATGTGGCCATTCCTTGGGGGCAATGTTGGTTAAATGTCCATATTATCGAGGTCGATGGTTGACGCCGATTATTGATACCGATTATGAGTATGTGACAGCATAGCATCATAATACATGCCCATATGCATTATCTGCATGTTTGTTATGAGATGTGATTGACCATTGCATATGCCATAGGGCAGGTTGTTCATAGGGCTCCCTGATAGGCGGAGTTGCCTCATATGAGAGCATGACATGCACAGGATTGATGCATGACTGGATTGTATGACTCATGCATCTTGCATTATGATTACTATACGCCCTAGTGACATCAGGGCTGTAGCCTTCACAGGCATATCGTGGATGGCCGAATCGGACACCGAAAATTTGTTCTAGCATCGGGCTGCCATAGATGGCCCTGGGTGAAAATCCCTAAAACCCTCTTGGTACCAGAGGACGCCCCAACGTCGGGACCGAGTGGATACACATGAGCCCCCGAGTGCCGAATACCAGGAGGCCGCGTCTCCCACTGTGCGATGGCGGTTGGGAGGGAGTGTGGCCTTACCCGCCCGAGCGTAGGGGGCATTACTAGGCTGAGTCTGACCAGCTCGAGGAATGGGTCCGCTATCGACGTGCCGGATAGGTATTGGCAGACTATTGGCCAGGCGGATAGTGAGGTTTCTTATGCTCACTTGGACTGTGCGGCTGGGAGAGCGGCAGTGCCATTTGTAGTGTACTAAACCCCGGTGATGATCCCAGAGAGTAACCATACTGATATGTAGACTTATTGGGCAGGAATTGCATATTCATTCATCATTCACTCACTATCTACTCGGGCTGATGGTGAGTAACCATTGTTACGTGTGCTCTCGCATGGCTAGGATTTCAGTTGGGCGCGCGACTAACCTGAGATTAGGAGTTTACCACATTGAGTCTGACTATCCAAATTTAGGTATGGGACTGGTTTGGATAGAAGTCCATTGTGCTGGACCTCGTAGCCTGCGATACTACGTACTATCATCCCGACTTCACTCCAGCATGGTCATTTCATTCGCACCGTATATTACATTGCGTCCGCGGTACTTAGTATTTTGGGTTGTCATGTTTCTGCATTGATATAGCCGTTAGTACTCATGTCTTGCATCGTATAGCTTTGGTACGACTGGTGATACTCATAGACTTATCAGTATATTTCCGCTTATTTCGATATTATATGATTTATGACATTGTATCCTCAACATCTGATATTTGGCTTTCTTTGACTCCTCATTTACATAGCTGAATTGCATTGCATACCCTGACATTGTATGACTCACGGACTGCCAGTATTTTCGCTTACTCTGATTACTCTGATTACTCTGTTATTGCTTACTTGACACTTACCTTGTGCATACACTTACACCACCCTCTAAGCTTTCTATAAGCTTATGCACGATAGATGCGTGCAGGTGATGTTAGGTTGCAGCAGTGTTGAGCTTGGAGCATGCAACGGTCTTCTGGAGCATGATTTTCGATTTATGTATTTCCCTTTCAGCATTGTATTCAAATGATTATATTAGTGGATATGCGATGATGATGTTGCCTTTGTGATTTGGGTATTCATGTGGTTATGTTTTTTTTTTTTTGAGTTAAATATACAAAAAAAAAAATCCTCCTTGTAGGATCCCAGGATCGGAATCTGGCGTATAGACGCTAGGAGCCGAGAATGGGGTACTACGGAGGCTGTCGGCACCGGATTCGGCGATCGGGATTCCTGTGAATCCGATTCCCGGGTTTGGGGCGTGACACGCGCAATACCCTATACCCTTTGCGCGGGTCTGCACAACCAATCATGGTTTACGCGAGTCGGTGCGAAGGCCTCAACACACTTGTCAGTCTGATGTTAAGCGGGTGCGTGTGACCTCCTATACCATTTGCATGTCCCTGCATAACCGGTCATAGCTTGCGCGAGCTGATGCAAACACATGAATTCATACTCTTTACTTCATTCTTCTTTACATATTCCTTCTGTCTAATCTTCTTTCTTCTTTCTTTCTTGTCTCTAATATCCTCTCATCTCTTAAAAGCAATGTATGATGGAAATTTCGTATACTTTGTACACCAACACACTATCATCCGTTCTGCATTGTTTTGCTACTTTACTAATGAAGCAAAAACTGCTTTCGACATTACCTGGCATTATTATTATTATTATTTTTTAATCGCAACTGATTTGATCTTCCTTGATATTTTCTAGTATTGTTTTTTGGTACTTTCAACATTACCTCCCTTCTTCTTCACTAAGTGATCCTACCAGCCATGACAATTTCAGTGACATCACACACAATCTTTCATATAGAAGCTCTCACTGTTTTGTAGGACTGAAATGCTCTCGAGCAAGAGGAAGAACCTTAACTTCCTCGCCATGGAAGTGCTTCTGTATAATGCCCATTATTTGGTCAACATGTGAGCACAGCTTTGCATAAAAATCAGCTGAATTTGAATTGGCTCCAACACTCTGAATGATTTCTATCAAGCATCTAAAATTGTCGAATTGGTTTTCTTCTTCAGCATACTCCTGAGTAAACGATAATTCCCCATCTACCACTGGGAATATAACCTTATCCTCAACAATATCGTGGAAGATGCATACTTTGGCAATGAATTGTAACCTCTCATTGAAAGCTGATAAATCAAAGAAATCTCCTGAAAGTTGTGTCTTCGTTGCCTCTTCAGCTATATCATTCAACTCTCTTTTTATAGCATTGTGCCAATACAATATTTCATCAATTGGATGTGCTACAATTGAATCAACAGATGTATCCAGATGTTTCCTTTTTCCAGTCTTGGAAGATTCATAAGCGCACTACCCTTTCTCTGTTCGATCTATTAACTGGCCATGTGTGGGATCCACACAGCACTGTAGTTGAGGATCATCTTAAGAACTTTTAATGACCTTGCCAGTGTTTTTTCCCTTCCAACCAGGTGAATATGACCTTTTGAAGAAGCTTTTCACCTGGGACTATCTCGCACAAGCATTTCAGCATATCTTGATGCTCATCAAGTGAAATAGAAGAAGAAAGCCATGGAAGGAACTCTACCATCATATTACAAGGGTGCTGCAAAAGAACTGCCAGATCAAGGTAGCCTGCTCTTCAAATGAGAACTTATCTACAAGCAAAAGAACTGCCAGATCAAGGCAGCCTGTTCCTCTTCCTTAGACATGTGTTGACTAACTGATGTTTGAATCGCTCCCATACAAGAAGCTAGCTCTCTCCGAAAACTATCATCGTTCTGGGATTATTTGTCTTTGATCGAAACTGATTTGATCTTCTCTGACACTTTTTTGGTGGAAGTCTATTGGATGTGAAGTAAACAACTATATTAGTAGGCAGAAAGATCGCTACGGTTTATCTGTCATTCAGAATAGAGTATTAGTTAATTTATTAAAATAAAATCGTACTTTATTTTCAGAGATGAAGGGGAGGATGTTCCTGTTGAGAGTTGCCATTTTGGCGTCTTTACAGATGCCAAAAAGTGATAAATGTTCTCTGAATATCCTCTAAGCTACCATCGAATAATAAGTCCCCAGCAGAGTCGCCATTTTGTTTCGACAAGAAAACAAATGCATTTGGTTTGGGGGATTTATTCAATGATAACAGAGAATTCGATAAGAGAACATTGATCACATTTATTCTGAGTTCATTTACATCCTTGCATTCCCTTGATTCTGAAAAATAAAGTGCAATTAATGTAATGCAATGAATGAAAGAGAAGACAGTCTGATAGAAATTTCGGCAGCATTTCGACAGTTGCTTCAATCATCTCCTTGGACTTAGGAGGAATATTGAATTGATCAACCAATCTCTAAGGAGATGGGGTTGTGCAGGCTTGAAGATCAGTTCTGAGCATCCTTCTAATCATCCTTCCTTGAATCCTCGTTGAAATGTGGAACGGTCGTTTGAAGTGTGGCACAGAGGCAATTAGGGGACTGAGATTAATGAATTTACAAGGCCAGGATCCGAGAAAATCAGGCCGTTCATGTCAAATGGGCCTAAAAAGTCGTCCAGAATGTAAGATTATAGGGTTGCCACTATCCGATCGGCTTGAAACCTTATATACAGCTTTGGGACCACAAATTAGCCGTTCGTGTCAAACTTCAGCTCCTGGATCTTTGTGGAAATGGCTAAACTGACAGATCAGTCCCTGAAATCCTAATCTGGGGGCCCGCCTAATATCTGGATATGCTTCAAATTTGGTCTTAATGTGTTAAATGAGCTGACAAAATGGATGGACGGAGCAGATTCTTCAAGACCATCATGCTGGACCCTATATGTACATTGCATGTACATAGTGCATAAGTGCACCAGCCGTATGTGGAATTCCCCAAAGTCAGTCAGTGCATGCTGACTGACTCTTTCTTCTCTAATTCACAAAACGCAATAGCGTTCTCACTGTATCCATCGGTTTTGAGTAGTGGGGCTCACTCACTGCTCCATTAAATGATCTGAGCCGTCCATTCACTCCAGAGGGTGGGTATTACCCTCGCCTAGGTGTCCTTTTGCCACTGTGCAAGCTCTTGTGAAATCTTAGCCGTTAAACATAAGATGAACGGCGGAGTAGATAACCTTGCAGGCCGCACCGATTTTTCTCCAAAAAGGGTCCTTCTTGGATGGTTTTTTTTTTGCCCTGAATCTAATGTACAGAGTGGATTTTCTACTTAACTTCAATAAGTGGGCCATCACGTTTCACAGAGTCGACGTACGTCGACTCTATTGCAAAATAGAGACTCCGTTCACTCATTGTGCGCCACCATCATGAAGCGGAAGATGGATCTGAACTGTCCATCAGGTAGAGGGAGAAAAACCATTCGAAACCATCTTGATCCTTTGCGACCATGCTTGTTCACATGATCGTTATATCGATCGCAAGAAGACCATTCAGCTGCTGTTGCAGCTTGATTATCTCAGTGGGCCACATCATTGGATGACCAAAACAGGATATTCACGGTCGAAATTTCGAGAGGAAGACGGTGGATGGTGTGGATCTCTCAAAAGTCTTCTATAATGGACATCACGAGCAACACAGTGAAAAGCAAATGGCCTTCTTCGTCTGTTTACGCAAGATCGAAAGAGTTTCTCTAGAATGCTTCGTGCGGAGATGCTGTTGTGCGGAGAGGCTTTGAAGATGCTATTGTACTGAGAGGCTTTGTGCGGAACAGCTTTGAAGATGCCTTTGTGCAAAAATCCTTTGAAGATGCCTTTGTGCGGAACTGCTTTGAAGGTGCTGTCGTGCTCGAACTCCTTTGTGAGGAGACTGGGTTGTGCGCGCACAATGCTTCTAGCGCACAACCCCTTAGCTCCCCTGTTTCTTCTCCCTACTTCTCTCCCCTCTTGTCTCTCTCTTGTTTCCTGGCCTACCAACTGATCCATATCCCTCAAATGAGGCAGAGAAGGGGGTATTTATAGGCCCTTGCTCTCTTATAAGGTGGTGATCACCACCACTTATCCCTTCACATATGTACATCTACTTCTCTTAAACAACGGTGTCCACCAAGCTTTTTCTTTAAATGGTGGTGTACAACCTCTCTCCATTAAAATGACACCTGTGCACCCTTTATTACCAAAACATCCTCTTTACTACCTTTTTACTAAAATACCTAAACTACCCCTGGACACGGATTTTTACCAAAATACCTAAAATACCCTCGGACACGGATTTTTACCAAAATACCTAAAATACCCCCAGACATGAATTTTTACCAAAATACCTAAAATACCCCCGAACACAGATTTTTACCAAAATACCTAAAATACTCCCAGACACGGATTTTTACCAAAATACCTAAAATACCCCCAGACACGGATTTTTACCAAAATACCTAAAATACCCCCAAACATGGATTTTTACTAAAATACCAAAATACCATGGAATTCACTGACCAATGCAATGGAATACAATTTTTAAGCCTCAACAATCAGATACTTGAGGACATGTTACAAGCATGCGTACTTGACTTCAAGGACAGCTGGGATGACTGCCTCTCTTATGCCAAATTTTCCTATAACAACATTTTCTAAGCAAACATTGGCATGGCTCCTTACGAAGCCTTGTATGGACGCCCATGCCGGGCTCTGCATTATTGGACTGAAGTCGGCGAGAAGAGCATGGTTGGCCAAGATCTTGTTCAGGTGCCTCAGAAAAGATTGATATTATTAGGCATCGACTCCTTATGGCCTAGAGTAGACAGAAGAGCTACGCCGATATGAGACAGAGGCAGTTAGAATTTGAAGTTGGGAACCATGTATTCCTTAAAGTTTCCCCAATGAAGGGAGTACTTCGTTTGGCTGGAATAGAAAACTCACGCCGAGGTTCAGTAGGTCTTTCCAAATTTTAGACCGAGTGGGTGTGGTGGCGTACTATCTGGCCTTACCCATGCCACTCACAGGCGTACACAACGTGTTTCATGTGTTGATGCTGAAGAAATATGTTGAGTTTGTGGCTGAGATTATTCACCACGTAGGATGTGTTTGACGAACCTGAGTCGTACTAGAGTTGTCGGCAGTGGTTAGGCCACACGGAGTGTTTACGTACTTCATGTCGATCAACTTAAGGTGCGCTCGTAATAGTCTAGCTCGTCAAGTAACCTAATTGACCCGATGTATGTTCACCATGTATGGACGCTCTTGCTTAAACCTAAGGTACCAAACTCACCATTGGAAAACCCTATAACCTTGGTACCTCGATCCGCTAAGACTCATAAGCCATGTATGGTGGTATGGGACACCGTGGTCGAGCTGTCGGCCTACGCTGGGGCGATGAGCCTCCCTGTAGTGACCAGTGAGCAACACAACCTCCTGAGCCAATACGGTGGTATGAGATACTGTATTCGAGCTGTCGGCCTACACTGATCAGGTGACGAGTCCTTTGTAGTGACTTCGATAGTACTCTGAGTCTACATGGAGGCGACGACCCTTCCGTAGCAACAAGAGTTAAACTAGGCCTGCACTGATCAGGTGATGAGCCCTTTGCAGCGACCTAGAACCACAACATCGTATGAGATTGACTAGGACTAACGACCCTAGAAAGGATCATTGTTTAGAAAATGATATAAGGGAGGTACCTTAGTTTCCCAATCCTGTTGTATGAAAAGGACTAATAAGAACTTAGTAATCACGCTCATAACATCATACTGCATGTGCCCCGGGTTGAAGAGCACAGAGGGAAGAAAGCATGCCGCGACCGTAAGATGGTGTCACACAAGGGAGTGTAGGTGAGGGCATGCATCATGAATACATTTCATCCTTGCATTAATAAGAGTATCTAGGAATGTCTGATATGTCTGCTTTATCATTACTGCTTGACTGAGTTGATAACCTTTATTCTATGATTCCACTGAGTTGATCACTCACTTCCACGTTCTGGGACAGTGTTTTAAACACCAACCAGACTCTGTTGTAGTTGCAGATGATGGCGACGCTTGCAAGGCGGAGCTTAACTTTTATGATGATGAGGAGGAGTTCTTCTTGACGCAGTTATCAAGCGGGTTTATTATAAGTGCTATAGTTTATATCCCTGTCGGTTGTCAAATTTATGGTGCCAAAATCACTGTTATATAACTTACATAAGTGAAGCTCTCTCAAGATCAACATTCATGTACAAGCAAACATCACAACAAGCAAAGCTCACAAGTACAAAGATCTTGACTGCAAGTACTGTATATAAGACAAGTTTCAAGAATGTAAGACTTCAAGAAGAGTACAAGGCAGTTCGTAAAGAACTCAAGACACTTTCAAGCTTGAGCTGCATCAAGACTTCAAGGCTTAAACTTCAAGGTCACTTGTTCCTAATGTTTTCAATGTCCTTACTTCATGATTGGGGGTTTTGATTGACCATAGGTTGACCTTAGAAGTAGGCCATTTTGGATACATAAGTCATATGTATATGTCACATGAGTTTAGGCTGTTCGGGGACTTGTCCTAGGCTTTCTTCGACTAGTCCTAGCTCTGCTTCGACTAGTTCAAGAAATTCTACGATCAGTCGTGAGTTTGTTATAAAATTTGGATATTTTTTGTTGGGCTTCGACCAGTCCAGGAATCTCTTCGACCAGTCGAAGGAACAGTGTCGACTGCATCTTCGACCAGTCGAAAATCTTTGACTCAAAGTCCAGCAATGAATTATAGGATCTTCGACCTGTCGAAGGAGACCTTCGACCAGTCGAAGGTGACCTTCGACCAGTCGTAGAACGGTTAAAGCTTATCGCGCCCGATTTTTTTCAAATCTATTACTTCTTCGACTAGTCGAAGAGCTCCCTAGACCAGTCGAAGATGCGATCTGCTCACCTATAAATAGAGCACGAATCTCAGAAGAATTCAAGCAATTTATTAATCTATTCAAGCCAATCTTCGTCAAACTTCTGAGTGATAGTTCAGTGCTCCATCTAAGCTAAGTATGCTTATTTTATATTCTCTTTCTTTGGCTTTATTTAATTAATTTTGTTTCTGCTATTCCAATCTAATTTGATAAGAGGAATTGTTATTCCCTTTCTTTGGAATCAAAATCAATTAAGGCAAGCCCTAGTTGGTTTAATTTAAAATCTATTAGAACTAGAACCATTGTAATTGAGTACTGGATATTGAACTTGGACATTCAATCATTTACTCTGATTTGGTTCTACAGGGCTGCTACAACGAAGGAGATAATCAGGTATTTTACATTTAATTGTAAATTCCTTTCTGTTTTTGGTTTCTTTCAAGATTTGTCAGAAAAATCTTGTTGTATTAGTTATCTGAGGAGAGCCAGGAAAACTCAGAAGTGGGGTTTTTTTTTAATTGTGTAAGCCCACAGACAAAGACACAATTGTAAAGGTTTTGGGTGAACCTATGAAAACCTATTTTGTTAGTGAACGCTAATATCCCCTGTGTGAGGATATTAGGAGTGGAGTAACATTCTGTATGGCTGTTGTTTAACAGTTGGTGAACACACAGGCGAACCACTATAATCCCTTGTGTTGAGGTAGAATGATTTACATTTCTAATCTTTAATTATTTGTTTGTGGGATGTATGTATGGTGGTGAATGTTGTAATCATTTAATTCAAGCTTTGTGGGAATTTTGTAATAGTTTAGAATTTACTTTCTGCTATTCCTTTAACTGCTTAAAATTCAGTTTCCTTTAAAGTTGTTTCAGCAAGGTTGCCCTGCCATTTTTATGGTGTATGGCTGTCCCTAGAACAATACATTTGTGATTACAATTTATTTCAGTTTGTACTTATTTCTGTATTCCTCTTTGGTTTGAGATTTGATACAAAGATCTTTCTAGAAATAAGGTTGTCCTACCATAAACTCTGGTTTTTGGTGAAAGGTTGTCCTTAGAACAACATTTGTATCAACCTCTCAAGATCAGATTTTTGAGGTTGTTTTACTTTCGTGCATTGTAATTTATCTTAGCTATCATATTCCTTTTAATTCCGCTGTTATAAGTTTTATTTGGCATAGTCCTATTCACCCCCCCCCCTCTAGGACATATAGCTAGGCCTTTTCAAGTGGTATCAGAGCCTAATAGCTCGTCCTTATTGCTTTTTATTTGGATTTATTTCCTGAGCTAACGATCTAAGCTATTTAAAAAGATGTCAAATTTTGATAGCCTATTAATCACTAGGCCTCCACCATTTGATGGCTCCAACTATGCCTATTGGAAAGCCAGAATGAGGATCTTCCTAAAATTAATGGATGAGAGTGTGTGGCGAGCCACAGTGACCGAATGGAAAACTCCTACCATTGAAGTAACTGAATCCGACGGTTCAAAAACTATGTCTGTACCTGCTTATTATTTATGGACCACCCTTCAGAAAAGTGAGTATAGTGTCAATGTTAAAGCACTAAATGCAATCACTTGCACACTATCATCGGATGAATTCAAAAGAATCATATCCTGTGATACTGCAAAGCAAGCCTGGGATATACTAGAAATGACACACGAGGGTACATCAATTGTCAAAAAGTCTAAAGTCCAACTCCTCACAACCAAATTTGAAGAAATTCATATGGAGGAAAATGAAATGTTTATGGACTTTTACACTAAACTAAATGACATTGTAAACTCAATGTAGGGTCTTGGCGATAAAATCCCTGAAAGTAAAGTGTGTGCAAAGATATTACGCTCACTTCCTGAACGGTTCAATTCTAAAGTAACAGCGATCCAGGAACTTCGTGATACGGATAATATAAGGGTAGAAGAACTAGTTGGTTCTTTACAAACCTATGAGTTAAACTTTAAAGCTCCTAAAGGTAAATCTATCGCACTAAAATCCTCTAAATATAATTCAGAAGAAAATTCTGATTCAGAAGATGATATGGCTCTTTTGGCTAAGAAATTCTACAAGATTTTTAAAAGCAAGATAAGGGTTGATTTCCAAAAATCAAATGATAAAAAGAAGTTTAGACCCAAATCTCGAAAATGTTTGAAAGATAGTCAATGTTACAACTGTCAAGAATATGGGCACTTAGCAAATAGATGTCCCAAAAGGGACAAACCCAAGAAGAAGGGTATGTTGGCTACATGGGATGAATCATCTGATTCTGAAGCTTCTTCTGAATCAGAAGATTCTAAAACTGAGTCAGGCAATGAAGTTAAAGCACTTATGACTCTAGCCAAATTCACATTTTCAGATAATGACTCAACAAGTGAAGAAAATCTGAGTAGTGAATGTGAAAATGAAGATGATCTTCAAGACGCTTACAATGCCCTATATAAGGAAAGTTGTAAAATTGTTGTCAAACTTAAACTTCAAAAAGAAAAGTTCTTTAAACTTAAAGAATGTTTTGAATCACTTGTCTTAGAAAAATCATAAATTTCAGATTGTTATGAAAAATCTAAATGTGATTTGGAAATCAAAAACTCCCTAATTGTTGATTTGAAATCTGAGATTGAGAAACTCAAAAAGGAAGTATCTTCTCTTCTAAGTCAAAAGGACATATGGAAATATGCCCAAGGTGATCCGAAGTTAAAAAAACTCTTATCCGGATCAAGAAAATGTGGCGATCTATCCGGGTTGGGCTATGATAAAAAGTTATCTCCTAAACAAAAGTATACTCCTCCTATGTTTGTGAAAGGAGAGTCCTCAAACTCAAAAGGGAAAAATACTTATCAAAGTTTTTCTAGAAATTCAAAAACTCTTCAAAAACCTAGAAGCAGCCATGTCAACTTTAATCAGAAACGAAATCCACTAGCTGAAAAGATAGTAGATTTACTCAAGGAGCTCCTAAATTCTAACTTTATAGGTTATTATTTTAATAAACAAAAGAAGACCAACTATGTTCCTAAACCCAAAACAGTTATGAAATGGGTTCCTAAAGTCACCTGCTTGGTTGCTCACACTGCTTTCAAAGCAACAAGTCATTCAAAATGGTACCTAGACAGTGGATGCTCCAGGCATATGACAGGTGAAAAAGCTTTATTCACGGATCTAACAGATATGACTGATGGTTCAGTCACATTTGGTGATGGTAGCAACTGCAAGATTATAGGCCAAGGTATGGTTCAACTTTTTAATCTTCCTGTGTTTAAAAACGTTTTATATGTTGAAGGCTTAAAACATAACTTGCTTAGCATATCACAAATATGTGATAATAACCATAGTGTTAGGTTCTCTAATCAAAGTTGTGAGATACTAAACAATAAGGGTTCTATAATATTAACTGGGCGTAGAACGTCTGAAAATTGCTATATTATTAGTGAATCCAGCTCATCTAATCAAACATGTTACATGGTCCATACAGATGAGACTGATTTATGGCACAAACGTCTTGGACATGTACATTATCGAAATTTATATAGATTGAGCAAACGAGAACTTATAAGAGGTTCACCCAAACTTTAGAAATTAGATAAAATATGTGGTGAGTGCCAGATAGGCAAACAAATAAGGAACTCACACAAAAAGGTGAATTCAAATACCACATCAAGACCACTCGAACTTCTCTAAATGGATCTACTTGGTCCTACCAGAATGGAAAGTCGTGGTGGGAAAAAGTATATCTTGGTAATAGTTAATGACTTTACCTGATTCGCTTGGGTGGCCTTCCTAAGGGATAAATCTGAAACCCTTGAAGAAGTAAAAATAGTTCTCAAAATGATTCAAATTGAAAAGTCTTCTCAAATCAGTAAGATTTGTAGTGATCATGGATCTGAATTTGAGAATAGCAATTTTGAGAAGTTCTATACCGACCAAGGAATATTACATGAATTCTCTGCTTCCACCACAACAAAATGGAGTTGTGAAAAGAAAGAATAGGGTACTTCAAGAAATGACTACTGTCATGTTGAATAGCATGAAGCTCTCTAAAAATCTTTGGGCTGAAGCAGTCAACACAGCTTGCTATATCATTAACCGAGTCTACACTAGCAAAGATAATAATAAAACGGCTTACGAATTGTGGTTCAATAAAAAGCCTACTGTCAAATACTTTCGAGTTTTTGGCAGCAAGTGTTATATTTTACGAGATCGTGAAAATTTGGGAAAATTCGATACAAAGAGTGATGAAGGGATTTTTCTAGGATATTCCTTAAACAGTCGAGCTTATAGGGTTCTGAACAAAAGAACTGGTGTGATTCAAGAGTCCATCAATGTTGTCATTGATGATCACTTAAATACACCAATCCCTAATTCAGATAATGATGATATTCTAATCAATGATAAACCCGATACTTTATCAAATCAGACTGACTCTGAGTTGAGGACTGTTAAAGATCATCCAACTGCTCAAATTCTTGGAAATCCTCTCACCGGTGTTCGCACCCATAGACAACATGAGGATATATGTAATTATGTATGTTTTACATCCCAAATAGAACCATCTAATGTAAAAGAAGCTCTTGCTGATGAGAACTGGATTGTTGCAATGCAAGAAGAACTTAACCAATTTGTAAGAAATGATGTTTGGTATCTCGTACCAAGACCTAAAGATAAACACATCATTGGAACAAAATGGATTTTTAAAAATAAGTCTGACGGGTGTGGTAATATAATTAGAAACAAGGCTAGACTAGTGGTACAAGGTTATACTCAAATTGAAAGAATTGATTTTGATGAAACTTTTGCACCAGTAGCACGTCTTAAATTTATCAGACTATTTATATCCATTGCATGTTTTAGAAAGATAAAGATATATCAAATGGATGTGAAAAGTGCTTTTCTTAATGGCGATTTACATGAAGAAGTATATGTTGAACAGCCAATGGGTTTTGAAGATCTCAAAAATACTGATCATGTATATCAGCTTAAAAAGGTACTTTATGGATTAAAACAAGCACCTAGGGCATGGTATGAGAAACTAACAAAATTTCTTTTAAGTCATAATTTTCAAATGGGATATGTTGATAAAACTCTATTCGTTAAAAAACATAATGATCATATCTTAATGGTACAGATTTATGTTGATGATATCATTTATGGATCAACTTGTACTGACTTGACTACTGAGTTTGCAGATTTAATGAAATCACAATTTGAAATGAGCATGGTTGGGGAATTGACTTATTTCCTTGGATTGCAAGTAAAGCAACAACCTGAAGGAATATTCACTTCTCAATCTAAGTATGCTTTAAATCTAATCAAGAGATTTGGATTTGAGAATGGCAAGAATTTCGATACTCCCATAAGTACTACCTTAAAAGTCTCAAAAGACTCGAATGGTAAAAATGTTGATTCAAAACTTTATCGAAGTATGATTGGTAGTTTGTTATATTTAACTGCTAGTAGACCTGATATTTCTCTAAGTGTTGGTATTTGCGCAAGATATCAATCTGATCCAAAAGAATCTCACTTGATTCTTTGTCAAACGGATTATTAGATATGTCGCAAGTATTGTAAATCTTGGTCTCTGGTATCCTGATGAGACTAGTGTCCAACTTGCTGGGTACTCAGATGCTGACTGGGCTGGTAATCTAGATGATAGAAAATCAACCAGTGGTGGTTGCTTTTACATTGGAAATTGCCTAGTTTCTTGGTTTAGTAAGAAACAAAATTCTATATCACTTTCTACAGCTGAAGCTGAATATATCGCAGCTAGTAATGCATATACACAGCTTGTTTGAATGCAACGAATGCTAAGTGATTATGGAATTAAACAGGATTTTATGTTATTACATTGTGATAATTCCAGTGCAATAAATATTTCAAAAAATCCTATTCAGTATTCTCGCACTAAGCACATTGACATTAGATTTCATTATATTCGGGAATTGGTAGAAGAAAAAGTTATATCTCTAGAATATATTCCTACCGAAGATCAGCGAGCTGATATTTTCATAAAAACTCTTGATAAAAGCAGGTTTAAAAAGATGAAATTTGATCTTGGCATGTCTATTTCAAAATGATTATTTATGCTTACTTGTATCATAGTGTATATATTTTCTAGGTTTAATTCCAATTATTTTTTTTAATTGCAAGAAATATGAAATTTTGGACATCCTTCGACCTGTCGTGAGTATACTCGACCAGTCGACCTACAACCGGTTGTAGATATATTCGACCAGTCGTAGATCTCAGGAATCACTTAAAATTTGTGGATTTTTGCTTTCTTCCTCATTTCGTTTTTCTTTTCTAAGGAGCCGAGCTTCGACTTGTCGAACCCACCATTCTTGTTCTTCAAGGTTAGTGTTCCATTTATGTTTTTCTTGCAAATCTGTGTCTAGATTGCTTTCTTTTCTAACTTGAAGCTTTCTATTTAGGATTTCATTGAGATTTGGGGTTTGGATTTTAAAAAATTCTGTTTTGAGTAAACTCATTTCTCAATCCTTTGCAACTTCTTATTTCCTTCTTATTGTTGTTGCATATGACTTCTAGAGGTAGAAAAACTACTTCCCGTGGTCCTTCTTCTTCCTCCACATTGGCCAAGCGTCATCTTCTTGTTCCCAATAATGATCCATCTTATGTTACGGACATTAAATCACGAAATGTTATTGTTGAACATCCTGTTGATATTAATCATATTGCACATTTTGATATCCTTCCTTTGCTTGAAGCTGTAGGTTGGGTTAACTTATTACATTGGGGTGGGCCTGCATACCGGTCCATTGCCCAATCCATGTTTACATGTATTAGTGACTTTTCACAGGATAATTTAACTTTTAAAATATCTACTAGTGAAGGGCCATTTGACATTGATCGTCATTTAATTTCAGCCCTCATGGACATTCCTGTGAATGATGAGAGTATTCCTATTCATAACTTGACTGATAAACCCTCAGTTTCTGAAAAACGTATGCTCACTAGAGACTTGTGTAACATGGATGTTCACTAGACTAAAAAATGGAATGCGCTTCCCACAAGGTATTTGTTACCCAAATACAGAATCCTCCACAGAATCTTTGTGTCTAATCTGTATCCTCATTCGTGTAATAAAACTGACGTGACTTCGTTTATGGTTCGTGTTATTCATGCTATTTCCAATGGTACTCAGATTTGTTTGCCATCCTTAATCTGCCATTTCATTCTTCAATTTAGACTCCATCCTGGTCATAGTGACATTCCTTTTGGTTATTTAATGACTGTATTGGCTACACATATGTTAGTCGATATGCCTGTTAATGAGGCACCTATCCATCATCTGATTTTCAACAATTCTAATCTCAATAAGATGAAGCTGGAATTACTTCCTGAACAAGGTGGTGATGGTGGTGGTGGTCATGAAGAAACTGGTGATGACATTAATATGGATGACATCTTTGAGGAACTGGATTCTGATTCAACAAAAGATCCAGATTTTGAACCATCTGATTTTGATGCACGTCTGAGTGCATTAGAGGGTAAAGTTGAGAATATAAATGTAAAGATGGAAAACATGTCTGTTGCTCATGATTTACAATTCAAGTACATGCGCAAATATCTTAGGCGATTGAACAAAGGCATGCACCAACTTGATCCCTCTATTCCTGCTCCGTCATCTGGTTCTAGTTCTGATTAGTTTATATGGATTTTCTGGTCTGTAATAACCTTAAAACTTAGCACTAAGTTGACTGATTTAGAATTGGATACTATTATCTGATTAGTTTTATGCTGGGTTCTGTTCTTTGTGAAACTATGCTGATTTTAAGTTGAATATTATCTGTTTTACTGCTATAATTTCCTCATGTTTTCTCTCATATATCCCTTTATTTAGTTCTCCTTTGTCATATTATGACAAAAAGGGGGAGAATGGTTTGTTCTTAACGTTGTGATTGTGAGAGGAGTAGCATTGGTTATGTTACTCAGGGGGAATAACTAGTTGAATGAACTGGTTGAATGTTGAATATTGATTTGATTTGCAGGTAAGCCAGTTAATATTAACTGGCTCATGTTTATTTAACTAGTTGTTCTACTCTATGTTCATCTTGGTTATGTGTTTTGTCACTAATTTGACAAAGGGGGAGATTGTAAGTGCTATAGTTTATATCCCTGTCGGTTGTCAAATTTTTGGTGCCAAAATCACTGTTATATAACTTGCATAAGTGAAGCTCTCTCAAGATCAACATTCATGTACAAGCAAACATCACAACAAGCAAAGCTCACAAGTACAAAGATCTTGACTGCATGTACTGCACACAAGACAAGTTTTAAGAATGCAAGACTTCAAGAAGAGTACAAGGTAGTTTGTAAAGAACTCGAGACACTTTCAAGATTGAGCTGCATCAAGACTTCAAGGCTTAAACTTCAAGGTCACTTGTTCCTAATGTTTTCAATGTTCTTACTTCATGATTGGGGGTTTTGATTGACCATAGGTTGACCTTAGAAGTAGGCCATTTTAGATACATAAGTCATATATATATGTCACATGAGTTTGGGCTGTTCGGGGACTTGTCCTAGGCTTTCTTCGACTAGTCCTAGCTCTGCTTCGACCAGTCCAAGAAATTCTACGATCAGTCGTGAGTTTGTTATAAAATTTGGATATTTTCTGTTGGGCTTCGACCAGTCCAGGAATCTCTTCGACCAGTCGAAGGAATAGTGTCGACTGCATCTTCGACCAGTCGAAAATCTTCAACTCAAAGTCCAGTAATGAATTACAGGATCTTCGACCTGTCGAAGGAGATCTTCGACCAGTTGAAGGTGACCTACGACCAGTCGTAGAACGGTCAAAGCTTATCGTGCCAGATTTTTTTCAAATCTGTGACTTCTTCGACTAGTCGAAGAGCTCCCTAGACCAGTCGAAGACGCGATCTGCTCACCTATAAATAGAGCACGAATCTCAGAAGAATTCAAGCAATTTATTAATCTATTCAAGCCAATCTTCGTCAAACTTTTGAGTGATAATTCAGTGCTCCATCTAAGCTAAGTGTGCTTATTTTATATTCTCTTTCTTTAGCTTTATTTAATTGATTTTGTTTCTGCTATTCCAATCTAATTTGATAAGAGGAATTGTTATTCCCTTTCTTTGGAATCAAAATCAATTAAGGCAAGCCCTAGTTGGTTTAATTTAAAATCTATTAGAACTAGAACCATTGTAATTGAGTACTGGACATTGAACTTGGACATTCAATCATTTACTCTAATTTAGTTCTACCGAGCTGCGACAACGAAGGAGATAATCAGGTATTTTACATTTAATTGTAAATTCCTTTCTATTTTAGTTTCTTTCAAGATTTGCCAGAAAAATCTTATTGTATTGGTTATCTGAGGAGAGCCAGGAAAACTCAGAAGTGGGGTTTTTTTTTTAATTGTGTAAGCCCACAGACAAAGACACAATTGTAAAGGTTTTGGGTGAACCTGTGAAAACCTATTTTGTTAGTGACCGCTAATATCCCCTATGTGAGGATATTAGGAGTGGAGTAGCATTCTGTGTGGCTATTGTTTAATAGTTGGTGAACACACAGGCGAACCACTATAATCCCTTGTGTTGAGGTTGCATGATTTACATTTCTAATTTTTAATTATTTGTTTGTGGGATGTATGTATGGTGGTGAATGTTGTAATCATTTAATTCAAGCTTTGTGGGAATTTTGTAATAGTTTAGAATTTACTTTCTGCTATTCCTTTAACTGCTTGAAATTCAGTTTCCTTTAAAGTTGTTCCAGCAAGGTTGCCCTGCCATTTTTATGGTATATGGCTGTCCCTAGAACAATACATTTGTGATTACAATTTATTTCAGTTTGTACTTATTTTTGTATTCGTCTTTGGTTTGAGATTTGATACAAAGATCTTTCTAGAAATAAGGTTATCCTACCATAAACTCTGGTTTTTGGTGAAAGGTTGTCCTTAGAACAACATTTATATCAACCTCTCAAGATCAGATTTTTGAGGTTGTTTTACTTTCATGCATTGTAATTTATCTTGGCTATCATATTCCTTTTAATTCCGCTGTTATAAGTTTTATTTGGCATAGTCCTATTCACCCCCCTCTAGGACATATAGCTAGGCCTTTTCATCTATGTAGACCTTGTGCTGATTTGACGGGATTACAGGGCTTTATGATTTAGTTGAACACTTTATATTTTTGGTATTTGACACAAATTAGAAACAACACATGTATATGTTCAGCCTGGTGACATAGTCATACTCTGAAAATTGTGAAATACTTATGTACTGTATATATCTATCACAGTCTTTCGCTTGCTTAATTACTTTAACTCTGGAGTATGATATGTCGTTTAGCTTAATCCCACTCATGTTTTAATGCACTCATCATAATCATCATTATCTATGTTGTATAAGTGATGCGTTAGAACTTGGGAGCTGAGCTTTGCTCGACCCCCGATTTTCAGGGTGTTAAAGATGGTATCAAAGCATAATTTGGATTAAACTAGAACTGGGTTATGGTAATACAACTCACACTGATGCACTCTAACTTAGGAGGGGGCGATGGAATGTAGAAACCACATTAGAATCTCAAGTTTTGTCAATGGGCGAGATGGACTACTGTAGTTCAGCCCGTATGCATCTGAGATCATGTGAATTGATCTCAGTCACATTTAGACCAATAGTCGACAAGTTGGAATTGTACTTGACAAGTTTGAACTCCTTACAACTTATATCCCCCTCATTTGAGCACAAAACCCATATTTTTTTGTCCCATAACCTTCACGACCTCCAAATGTTGAGACATTTAGGGCTCGTTTAGCCAACTGCATTAAGTGAGATTAAGGTGGATGGAATTGTAAAAGTAACAATAAATGCATGTGTAAGGTATTGTCCTTGGATTGGGTGTATCCCATGTTTTCCAATACCATGTTTAGAATATATGCAATTAAAAGTAAATCCCAGGATTTCCTTTCATGTTACACTTGAAAATTCATCATCATGGGATTTGAAAATCCCATCTCACACTTTCCAACACAAGGCTCATTTTCTAAAGCCTATAAAATTAATTTTAATCTCATCCCACCCTCCTTGCAAACATGTCATTCCCAATCCTGAGATGGGATTAGCAATGTAGTCCCATTTAATACAACTTACGACCATTGGCTAAATAGGCCCTTAGAGTTTTGGACCTAGAGTGGTGCTCCAAGATTTTGAAAGACCTGATAGTATGGGAAATCCAATAAATTAATAACATGAACCTTAGGACCTCCTTAGCTAGTATGGTCATGTGTGAAGTGCTCGAGCACAATTAAATTTAAGTTCGGGTAACTCAATTCCAATCAAATAACTTTTAAACGCTAAGCAATCAAAACAATTTCTTATATTAGAAATGGTATAAAATCATCTAGCGTATGAGCGTAGACTTTGAAATGGTAGGAAATCATATAGCCCATAAGCTATTGGATTACCGCTACTCCTAAAATTAAGACTAGGCTACTGGTTACACTAAGGAATGTAAGAGACTGATTATGCTACGATAATTGAATGATAGACTTAGTTAGTTGGCTTGATTAGGTTGGAGTGAAAGCTCATTCTTTCGTTGAATCGCCTTAATACTTATAGGCTCCTTTAGTAACTCTTAGGAAGCTTATTTGACGTAGAAACTATTCACGCTCAGAGAAAACTTATATATCCTTTAGATTTAATGTTAGGTCAAATCAATACACCCCTTAGAATTACCTTCCCAAAGACTTATTACAAATGAGAACACAGAGTAGAGAACTATATATAAGCGAGATATTCGCGGTTTGAATTGAATTCTCAATCCTAGTAGTTACCAATGAACTCCATGCTCTGATCAAGTAGAAGGTCAGGATCAACTAGGATTAAGAACTGATATGACAATTTTCTGTGAGGCAGAAGGTCTATGTATCCAGCTCAGACCCACTACACAACTTTCCTTCCGTGTTGTCCCTACCACTTACACCCAAAGTTTATTACTTCGTCTTTGAGAAGTGTTAAGAATATATAGCCAATAGAGATTTTCCTTTTTAGGCCTAAGAAATTTCTCAAATGGGCAACAGACAGTTAGGAATTAGGTCCTAAATTACACCTTGTTTCAACATACAGATCAAGACATAGATCCTTGAGCCTTGAGAGTGAAAATAATTTTTTAAGGGGGGTAGAACATTATGTGCCTAATCTAGTTAAGTCAGTCTGTACATCTGTTGGATCAAAGTGGCGCAAGCGGAAGCGTGGTAGACCCCTGCCCCACTGGCCCAGGATCGAAGGAAATTTATCCAGGCTATACGTAAGGTTAGGTTACTAAATAAGATCTGAATCTTCCTTAGAATGTCACATTGAAGGAAAGTAATTAGGGATCAAGTATTAAACCAATTCATATTAAAGAATAGGCCTAACAATGAGTACGAGCTGAATTAAAATAACCGAGGTCAGTGCATCTATAATGTGCTCGTTGAATATGGACCCAATAGGAGCCTTAACCAATTTCAGGGCGAAGAAGTTTTGAGGAGGATAGACTGAATTGACTCAGACTAGAATAGATAGTGTACACCCTGCCACGCATATAAACTTGAAATCGATAAAAAATTAGGCAATTGCACTAATAAAATCTTTACTTATTACCCTTAGCCAATTTCGGGGACGAAATTATTTTTTAAGGGGGGTAGATTGTAACACCCCGAATTTTTTTCACTTAGAACTAGACGTCCTTAGGCAATGGGTCAATCTTAACACCTTATTAATTTCTCAAAACTCAATCCCAAAGTCCAAAATCCTATTTTAACCCATTTCCTTCAAAATCTCACCTTTCACCACCTTATTCTCCAAAATTTTTTAATTACTTTCATATTAGACATGAATCCTAAAGTTTAGGTGAGGAAGAACAATACCTAAATTAAAATTTACTATAAATAGTACATAAATAAATAAAATGGGTTTCTAGCCATTTCTTTTGGAATCTCACGAAATAAGTAGGCTAGTTGGATAGACCAGCTTCTCCTACCCAAAAATATATATTGCATGTCAAATAACTCATTCCAGTTTATTAAATATACCTATTTCAAATATCGGGTGACAAAACCACCCTAGATAGGACAGCGACCGGCAAGGTGCTCGCCGGTTCGGCGAGGCCTCATCCGTACAGCGGGCCCGGTCAGGCCGCATTGGGCCGGCGGCCCATTTTCGGCAGAAAAATTCTACAATATACATCCGACTTTGAAAAATCATATGTCCCTCATTATAACTCCGATTTAGGTGATTCAAAATTCAGATTAAAGATTGATGAGTTTAGTTTCATATAAAAATAAGTAAAAAATATAATAAATTATTTAATATAGTTCAATATATGTCGTTGTGATAACTATCTGAAAATTATTAGTTTGGACAGCTGCTGCTTCTAGAATTATTAAAAATTTTCTACAACACGAAACCTAATAAAATTTGGTAGCGATGAAGTAGACTTGATGATGAAGTACTAAAAAAATAATTAAAATAATATACTAATTAAAAGTGCCAGAAACAGGCGTAGAACTGCCCTAGGACCTTATTCTGTCGTAATTAGGGCACGTTTTAGTTAAGTACTAAACTGAACAATCAGTAGAATTACCATGAACTACTTTAAATACAAACCACAAGACCCAAAATGAGCAGAACCGCTAATTCTACATTACCCTATAAGATAGGAATAATCTCATTACCTAATTACTCTCGGGAGCATCACGAAACTTCGTATCGGACCTGGACCATACGTCGAAAGTCCAATTACCACGAAACTAAATGATTATGACCACCTTGCTGAGCTTGACAACCATCTCGAAAATCAAGTCTTGATTGTATCCAAAAATGTACAACTTGAGCCCGGAGTGAAGTGTGTGAGAAACATAAATATTTTTGGAAATAAAATTCAAACTTAAGTAAACTGAGATGTGTCGCTTGCGGGCCAAATATAAGGATTCAGACTGTCAGAATCTGACCCAAATACACTCTCAGATCAGGAGAAATTTCTTATACATGGCAGTGTACTTGTGGCCCTGATCGAGTGTCAGTGACCGTTGAACTGAAACTGGTCCGCCACGGTCGATCTGTAAACCCGATCAGAACGAAAACTTGGCCTGACCTAGATCCAATGTCAAGGAGTTTAAGTTGGACCACACGCAGAAGGGAGGCCTCCAGAAGTGCTCCGTTGGATCGGAACAAGCCTCCTTGGGCTATAACCTAAGTATACCTTGGCCCTGGGGCCATTCCCATCAGTTCTGGGCCTATATAAGGGCTTTAAACCCTCTCTCTCATATTCCATACGAATTTAGAAACCTTAAGAAAGAGAGGAGAGAAAAAGGGAAGGACAGAGAGAGAAAGTGAGAGAGAGAGTAGGCACTTCTTCCTGGGATTTGATCCCGTTACTCCACGGACTTGTTTACCATGTTTGTATCACAAATCCGGTGTTTTCGACAACGTACTTGGGTAAGAAATCCTAACCCTAACCTGTTGTAGCAACTCATATAGAACAGATGATAGAATAGCGAACCTATTCCTTGTTATAGGTTGTTCTGGTGCCGTAGACAAGGACTTAATGTCTAAACTGAATCTGTTACTCGTTTACCGGCGAAAGGTGTGGACTATAGACGTATAGGTTATGGTTTTCAAAGCTTTTAATGTCGGTTAATAATAAATTCCTGACGTGGATGCTATTTCACATGCAAATTGTGATGTCTGTTTTGCGTTTCAGTTATATACGAACTATGTGGAGTTTAGCATATTCTTTGTATTTGTAGAAAGTACCGTATACATATGAAATTTGAAAGTGTGTTTGCCATGATTAATTGTCGTGTGTATATATTAGTTATGTGTGTAACAACTCCTTGGCGAAAGGATTCGCCCTAATATATGTTTGGGCCAACTTACATTGTGTAGGCTAAGAAGTGTAGTCTAGGTGTTTGTGAAAATGCTTGTATAAGTAAGTACTTAAGAGATAGTGCTTTAGGTGAGTGTTGAGATAAGATTCTCAACTACCTTAGGGATGTGTATGATTTCTTCCATGCAAGTTGTTTAGTTTCTTTGCTTTACTTGTGAAAGGCATGTGTATGGATTCTTGTTTATATTACATCTTATAACATGCTCAATAATATGATTAGACTACTTGGTTATTCCTGTTCTGACTACTTCACATGCTTATTGGTTAAGGTTGAATGTGTATGGGGCTATGCTATGGTCAAGGCAATCAGTAACAGATTTTGAGTTCGTGGCTGAGATTATTCGCCACGTAGGATGTGTTTGACGAACCCGAGCCGTATTAGAGTTGTCGGCAGTGGTTAAGCCACACGAAGTGTTTACGAACTTCATGTTGATCAACTTAAGGTGCGCTCGTAATAGTCTAGCTCGTCAAGTAACCCGATTGACCCGATGTATGTTCACCATGTATGGACGCTCTTGCTTAAACTTAAGGTACCAAACTCACCATTGGAAAACCCTAGTAACCTTGGTACCTCGATCCGCTAAGACTCATGAGCCATGCATGGTGGTATAGGACACCGTGGTCGAGCTATCGTCCTACGTCGGGGTGACGAGCCTCTCTGTAGTGACTAGTGAGCAGCACAACCTCCTGAGCCGAATACGGTGGTATGAGATACTGCATTCGAGCTGTCGGCCTACACTGATCAGGTGACGAGCCCTTTGTAGTGACTTCGAGAGTACTCTGAGTTTACATGGAAGCGACGACCCTTCCGTAGCAACAAGAGTATAAACTAGGCCTGCATTGATCAGGTGATGAGCCCTTTGCAGTGACCTAGAACCGCAACATCGTATGAGATTGACTAGGACTAACGACCCTAGAAAGGATCATTGTTTAGGAAATGATATAAGGGAGGTACCTTAGTTTTCCAATCCTGTTGTATGAAAAGGACTAATAAGAACTTGGTAATCACGCTCATAACATCGCACTGCATGTGCCCCGGGTTGAAGAGCACAGAGGGAAGAAAGCATGTCGCGACCATAAGATGGTGTCACACAAGGGAGTGTAGGTGAGGGCATGCATCATGAATACATTTCATCCTTGCATTAATAAGAGTATCTAGGAATGTCTGATATGTCTGCTTTATCATTACTGCTTGACTGAGTTGATAACATGTTAACCTTTATTCTATGATTCCACTGAGTTGATCACTCACTTCCACATTCTGGGACAGTGTTTTAAACACCAACCAGACTCTGTTGTAGTTGCAGATGATGACGACGCTTGCGAGGCGGAGCTTAACTTTTATGATGATGAGGAGGAGTTCTTCTTCATGCAGTTATCAGGCGAGTATATGTAGACCTCGTGCTGATTCGAAGGGATTACAGGGCTATATGATTTAGTTGAACACTTTATATTTTTGGTATTTAGCACAAATTAGAAACAACACATGTATATGTTCAGCCTAGTGACATACTCATACTCTGGAAATTGTGAAATACTTATGTACTGTATATATCTATTACAGTCTTCCGCTTGCCTAATTACGTTAACTTTAGAGTATGATATGTCGTTTAGCTTAATCGCACTCATGTTTCAATGCATTTATCATAATCATCATTATCTATGTTGCATAAGTGATGCGTTGGAACTCGGGAGTTGAGCTTTGCTCGACCCCCGATTTTCAGGCCGTTACAGAAGACCATTGACAAAACTATTCTGGTTAGGGCTTAAAAGCCTAAGGACCCGGAAAAGGACAAAGATGATAAACCTGACACTGCTCCATAAGAATTAGAACTGGAACTTCGGGACAAGCCGATTGCACCATTCCCTCAACGGTTGGTTCCACTAAAATCTCTCTAACTCTCAGGACATTTTAAAGGTGTTGAAAGAAGTGAAGGTCAACATCCCTCTACTGGATGTGGTTAAACACATACCTTCATATGCCAAATTTCTGAAAGACTTATGTATGACCAAAAGACGGCAAAATATTCAAAAGAAAATCTTTTTAACTAAAAAAGTAAGTGCCATCCTAAAGCAAGATGTGTGATAAGGTCTAGCTATATGTCCTAGAGGGGGGGGGGGGGGTGGTTTATGGTCTGATGCCGTAACTTCTCATTGTTCTAGCAATGATATTGTAAGACTCCAAGTACTGGATTTGATGGAGACAATGAATAAATGTTTATCAAAATAGATAGAATCATCGTCAGTAACTTTTATGTCCTCCAGAAAGTTATTAAATGGAATTGAGAAAAGTCTTATCTATTTTTTAGAAGTAGTAAAGGTACAAGGAACATATACTTTTAGTCAGTTTATAAAGAAATTCTAAGGAGCACAAACTAGAAAAGATTCAGCGGTTGAACCTTTGGAGCTGGAAATGACATCTTTGAAATCACGATATAATGAGCAAAGGATGCAACAAATGCAATGCAAAGCACGATGACAAGCACAAAGATGAAATGATTAAATCTCATATTGTGAATATTAAAATCAGCCTAAAAGAGAGAAGAAGCTTTCTATATATTTTAAAATTGTAAATACTTCATGAAGCTAAATTGGAAAGTTATAATGTCTATAGATACTAATTTTGATTAATTTAGCAGGAAAGACTATAACTTGAAAGCTTGAATTATGCAGATCATGAATAAAGGAGACAATTGAAAGAGTTGTTGCAGTAGGAACAACATTAAAGAACAACTCCCTAGACACAGAGTTCAAAAAAAGAGTTGCCACAGTTAATCAAAAAGACCATTGTAGCAGCAACAGTATTAAAAGATAGTTCTCTGGTTAAGTTACTTAAAGATGAAGTCACCTCAGCTGTTACAGTGACTGGCTTTAATGGAAAGAGAATTTTATCCTCTTTAGTGAAGCATCCGCTTGACACTGCTGGCTGGGGGCATTCAAGTCTTCTGTTCGAGCACGATCATTCAAGTATTTTGTTCGAGAGCGATCATTTAAATTTCTGATTGAACATGATCATTCAGTCTTCCGATTGTACGCGATCATTCAGTCTTCTATTCGAACGCAATCATTCAGTCTTCCTTTCGGACACGATCATTCCAGTCTTTTGTTCAAACGCGATCATTCAAGTCTTCCATTCGAATGCGATCATTCAAGTCTTCGATTCGAATGCGATCATTTAAGTCTTCTGTCCAAGCGCGATCATTCAGTCTTCCATTCGAACGCAATCATTCAAGTCTTTCATTCGAGTGTGATCATTTGATCTTTCATGCAAGCACGATCATTTAGTCATCCTTCAGTTACAGTTCATTCAGTTCTTCGGTCGGAAGAAGATCGATCCTCCATTTGATTTCATGAATCAATCAAAGAAGGATCGAGGGGGCATCTGTTGGGGCACAAAAATATATAGTGGTATAGAAGCTTTCTTAAGCGCCGCTCCATTTTAGAAGAGGTTGTATACTCCACGTTTTGAATAGAAGAGTACATGTGCATCATCTGATAAAAAGGAGTGAATGGGGGTATTTCGGTAAAAAGGAGTGAATGGGGGTATTTTAGTAAAAAAGGAGTGAATGGGGGTATTTCAGTAAAAAGGAGTGAATGGGGTATTTTGGTAAAAAGGAGTGAATGGGGGTATTTGGGGGTATTTCGGTAAAAAGGAGTGGATATGGTTATTTTGGTAAAAAGGAGTGGATGGGTATTACCTTGTATGAGGGGAGGAAGTGAGGTTCTTGTCTTAGAAAGAGAGGTACACCATCATTTAAGGAAGAGTGATTGAACACCACTATGTAAGAAAGCAGGGTGGAAGTTATATGAAGGAGGAAGTGGTGATGATCACCACTATTTAAGGAAGCGAGGAGCCTAGGAGGCCTATAAATACCCCTACTCACTCCTCATTTGGAGAGGAGACAAGAAGGAGACTAGAGGAAGAGAAGTAGGGAGAAGGAAGTAGGGAGAAGTCCGTTTGCCCAAGGGGTGTGCCTAGAGAGATTGTGCGGCACACAACATCCTTCAAAAAGGGTTTGCGCACAACGCCCCCTCAAAAGGACTTGCGTACAACCACTTTTAAAGGGACTTTGTCCCAACGCCATCTCTATCTCTCCTTCATGTCCTAAAGTCCTCCCTTGTGTGCCACTTCTTGTGGCTTCATGTCTTGAAGTCCACCCTTATGCGCCACTTCTTGTGAGACTTTGTCCATATCAAAGGCTTTGTGTGTCATATCTCTTTCTCCCTTGTCTTAAAGCTAGTGCACAACACCACTTTCCTTTCTCCCTTATTTTAAAGCTAGCGCACAACACCACTTTCCTTTCTCCCTTGTCTTAAAGCTAGCGCACAACACCACTTTCCTTTCTCCCTTGTCCTGAAGCCTACATTATACGCCACTTTATATGCAAAGAGGTTGTGAGCTCCATGTTGTAAAGAGGTTGTAAACTCCATGTTACAAAAAGGTTGTGCGCTCCATGTTACAAAGCGATTGTGCACTCCATGTTACAAAGAGGTTATGCGCTTCATGTTGTAAAGAGGTTGTACGCTTCTTATCTTAAGGAGAAGCTTGGGCGCCACTTTACATGGAAAAATGTCTTGAAGTCCACCCTTGTATGCCACTCCATGTGGAACAATGTCCAGACAAGAGGCTTTTTATGTCATGAAGAACCATTTACGCGAACCTGCACAATCACTTTTGTAAAGAAAACCCTTTGCGTGAACCTGCTCAACCATTTCTGTAAGGCTTTTGTTGTCCTGAAGCAAGTCCCATGCGCCACTTTGAGAGGAGTTTGTCATAATGTAAGGATTTTTTTGTCTCGAAGCAAGTCCCATGTGCTACTTTGAAAGGAATATTGTCCAGATAGAAGCAAGCTTGTCCAGACAGAAGCAAGATTGTCCAAACAGAAGCCTCTTGCACCATATTCCATGCTCTCTTTTCTTAATGCAAGCATTGTGTGCCATTCTCCATGGAAGTCTATCTTGAAGTAAGCCTTGTGCACTCTGAAAGTGCCCTGGTTTGTCAAGTTACGTGAGTGTTGAGTTAGATTGTCTACAGATCCTGATAGAAAGATCAATTCAAGCGTCTGCTTCAATCGAATGTGTGCAAGCTTGCCACAGGTAAACCTAAAGCCTCACATCCCATAATCGAAAACACCAAGTGAATAAAACCCTTAAAAATAAGTTAGAAATCATAAGGTTTTAAGGTGAGAAAACTTTTTTCAAAATAGGAAAATCTCTAAGTTTTTCTCACCTTGTCGATCTTATGGGAACACCCTCGATATGATCGACCTACTCTGTCGATGTCCTCAATACCTTAACGATATTATCGATGTGAGGACCAAAAGTGTCCAGCAACTAAATATTTATCTGGACGGATTTATCGATATATCGATACACCTATCGATATCATCGATATAAGAACCAAAAATGTCCAGCAACTTCACAACAAATCTAGACAAATTATTGATGTATCGATACACCTATCGATAGCATCAAAATTCAAATCTCGAGTCCATCGAAAATGGCTCGATAAGATCGATAGGAAGATTTTTGGTGCCCCTGTTTTTTAATGAAAATCCCAAATTCCTTTGATATATCGATGCACTTCCGATATGATTTGAAATCAAATATCGATAACATCGGAAGTCTATCAATGATATCGATCGTGGGCGCGCATTTCTTACAGTAAATATTTCAGGTTGTTTTTAACTATGATCGGGGGCCCTTTGATAGAATTGATATTCAAACATCGATGATATCGGCACTAGGTCGATTATATCGAACAAGGTCATAAATTGTCCAGCAAGCTTAAAGATAAATCTGCTGGATTTATCGATGCCTCGACTCTAATCTCGATATCATCAACATTCAAATTCTGATGATCTCAACGGTTCCCCGATCATTCATGAAAACCTGAAATATTTCAAAGTCAAGTCTATCTTATTTTTCAAGTGTCGATGGATCGAACCTGTCATCAATGGAATCAGAGTTTGAAATCCAATGACATCGACTATTGCTTTGATTCATCGACCAATTGGCAAAAGTTTCAAAAGCATATGACATTGAGTTCGAGTCATCGAGCAGACCCTCGATGATATCGAACCTGCTCGATGATATCGAACTCTATCATAATTAAAATCGTTTTACATCTGTTGGAACTTTTTGCCTATATATAGAGGACTTACCTTTTGTTGCTGTGACAGAAAGAAGAGAGTGCTTTTGAGTGTTTCAACTTATATCTTATATCCAAAGCCCTTTCTCTCAAGGAAGTTCATCCTCCAATCCACCCTCATCATTGACATTCAATAGAGTGGATTGGGGAATGAACTTCTGCATTCAAGGATCCTCCAGCTACTATCTTAATGAAAAATCATTAAGCTGGGATGCCTTGAATGCCTAGATGATTGGAACTACTCCATCTTCCTTATAGGAAAACATTTAGGGAGTAGGATTCCATCATAACTTGACCCAACCTGAAACCGAGTATTGGTATATCATTCTGTGTTACGGATCAAGGGAGTAGAAGACTCTTCGTCAACAAGGAGGAGGAGATCTTCGGCATTGTGCTAAACGGGACTCATCAGCTTATTTGTAAGTATCCAAAGTCCAAGAGGACACTTGTGATCATTCCTTTCGAGGACTGGGTCTTAAGTAGTTCTCACCCTTTGAAGTCCTTAAGGAGGCCTCCGGCAGGAGTGTACGTGGTGGGTGCGTTGTGTCGACCCTTACTCTATGGAGAGCATAAACATCTGGTTAGGAGTGAACCAGTAAAACTCTGGGTTTTAGGTGAACTAGGTAAAACCTTAAGGTTTGAGGTCAACCGTGTAGAAACCTCCAGTAGGGTCTTATGGAAGATCCTTGGCCAATGTGCCTAAAAGTGGGTGCGTTGTATTAACCGTTGCTCGTGAGTGCATAAACAGTCAACCTCAGTGTCGGTTGTAAAGGTTGAAGGTGAACCTAATTTAAAACCTTAGGTTAGAGGTGAACCATTGTGAAACCTCCTTAGTGAAATCCGGTACACTCAAGGGTTGAGTGCGGTTACCGGGAGTGGAGTAGACTAATCGTCGAACCATTATAAAAATGACAGTGTTTGAGATTGTTATTCGTATGATTATGTGATTTGCTTTAATACTTCTATAATCTGAACACTTGATCACACCACATACACCTACACAGTCATATCCATCATAAGCTAGCTTGCATACTGCTTATCTCTAAAATAGTTTGTGATTGGATCCTTTACCAGGCTTGGAAGCCAGTAGAGTTACATTTGAGTAATCCTGATAACTGCATGATCATAAGATTAGTGAAGTAGGATTTTTAAATAAATCATAAAAACTTGAAAAAGTCCTATTCACCCCCCTCTAGGACATATTGGCATATTCATTCTTCAACTAGTGCAATCTTTATCGCCATTTCAATTGGTATCAGAGAGGGTCTCTCTTTAAGGGCTTCACCACCTAGAGAGTGATCTTGATTAAAGTTGAAAATATGGCCAAAGGAGAGGGCTCATCAATCTCTAGACCTCCAGTATTTGACGGCTCAAACTATGCATACTAGAAGGCTAGGATGCATTACTTTCTGAGATCTTTGGATCATGACGTTTAAGACATAGTTGAAAGCGGACATGTGCCACCAACTGAACAAATCATAATTGATAGTGGCACAACAATCATAAAGCCCAAACCAAAAGAAAAGTGGACAACATTCGACAAAGAAAGACAAACATCTGAAGCCAAGGCTATGAATGCTATCTACTGTGCCATGTCCCAGGATATATTTAATTAGATAAGTATGTGTGGGACATCTAAGGAAGCACGAGATTTATTGGAAATAACCCATGAAGGCACAAGCACTGTGAAGCGATCCAAACTTCAACTCCTGACTTCACAGTTTCAAAGTCTCAAAATGGAAGAGCATGAGACATTTATGGAGTTTTTCACAAAGTTAAATATAATTTGCAACTCCACGGGTGGATTGGGAGAGAAAGTTTTGGTACTGAAAATTCTAAGATCCCTACCAGAACGATTGAATCCCAAGGTTACAATAATTGAGGAGTCTAGGAACATAAATGAAATGAAAGTAGAAGAACTGGTAGGTTCCCTACAAACTTTTGAACTATACTTCAAACAATCCCAAAAATCCAAAAACACTGTCCTAAAACTTCAAAGAAAACAATTCATGAGGACAGTGAAAGTGAAAAGGAAGATGAAGATGAAGAAGTGGCCTTACTGACACAAAAATTTAGAATATTCTTTCAGAAGAATCGCGGTCATCCTTTTAGAGGGAGAAAGGTGAACTATAAAACTTATGGAGGCAAATTTGGTAAAAGAACCAAAGAACCACAATACTACACCTGTCACGAGAATGGACACCTGTCTACTAAATGCCCAAATAGAAAAACTAAGGGCAAGGCTATGGCTACCACATGGGATGATACTGAGGAGTCAAATTCAGAATCTAGTGACTCAGAAAGCAATTAAGATCAGAAATCATTGAAAATACTCATGGTCTCCACTGCTTCAATCATTCCCACTGAATCTGAGAACAAGAAAGAACAGATAGCCACCGAATCATTTTCATCTGATAATGAGGAAACTGAAGAAGAAGAAAAGGACAAGCTACAAGATGCCTACAATCAACTTTATATTCATAGCATCAATATCCTTAAAAGACTCGGAATAATAGAGAACAAAAGTAAGTTGCTGCAGAAAGATTTGGATAACACATTGGAAATCAACACAATTAATAAATGATCTACAGCAATATCATATGGATAATGATAGACTTGATCAAATTAATACCTTTCTTAAAAACGAGTCTGAAAAACTGAACAAACAGGTTGAGCAATTAAAAGATAAAAATATGCTTCTTCAAAATGAAAATCATACACTCCTGTTTGATCTGGAAGAATCCAAGAAGACAGCCAAGATAAATTACAAGTTTTCCCAGAGTGGCGAAAAGCTAGAAAAACTGTTAGGAATGGGAAGACCTGGAAAGGATAAAAGCGGTCTTGAATATGAAAAACATAAATCAAGGACTAGAAATGCAGCTCCCATAACTGAAAAAAACTGTTGTTTCTGGAAGCAAAACTAGAACAACTCTAGCATATTATTTGTGTGGTGATTTAGGTCATTATAATTTTGAATGCATAACTCCTAGGAGGACTCAACCTAAATCTGGTCAGAATCATGTTAACAAATTGTCAACCAGAGAAATACAGAACTTCAAGAGTCCTCTTAAGGATATGGATAGAAGCAATGCCCTTGCATCACCACCCAAATCAATTAACAAAGTAAAATAGGTAAGGAAGAATTAGTTCAGATCATGTATCAGAATCTAAACAGGTGCTAAAATGAGGAAATATTTTTTCTTAGCTTCAAATGATATATCTGAGGTACTTCACCTCCATTATTTTTGTATAAACATTCAAATGTTTATAATTTTGTTGTGTATAGTGTGTGTACATAATTTTTGTTGAGTATATTGTTGATAAAGATACGAAAAGTATAATTGAATATCCGTCTGAATGCTGAAAACTGAAAATTTTCATCTTCGATATGACTATCGATATGACATTCTCGATTTATCGATAGAAGGTCGATATTATCGACAGTTCCTTAGGATATGGATTATCGAGTGGCCAAGAATGATATAGAATTGATAAGCCACCTCTTGATATTATCAAAATAGTGGTCGATCATATCAATAGATGCCGCCCGATAAAAGTTAACGAAATGAAAAAGGGGGTTATTTTCTCAAGGGTTTCACTGTCACCTTCTCTACTCAATTCTCTCGACTAAATCAGTTGGAGCCACATCGGACTACTCAAATTATTCCACAAATTAGGTAATACCCTTCTAACACGTCAAGAGTCCATTCTCTTTTGGGTATTTGTCGTTTCTGTCAGGTTTTTGTCATTCTTCCCAAATCGTTCAAGATTTCATCTGTCCATATGGGAAAGGACAAAGGGGTAGCATCCGGCCCTGGGGAATCTTCAATAGCTACCTGACAAAAGGTACTCACCTCGAGAGGTAGGGCGAGGGCCCCGGAAAGTGGGATCCCCACACGGCAAAGAACAAGACAGACCCCACATGGTGGGTCCCAGACTGAATCTCCGACACCACCTCCTCCAACTGGAGCAAGTTCACGACCACCCAAATATATGGGCAGGAAGCTTATTCAAGAGAGAAGGGTAGACAGGGAGTGTCTCAAACCTTACAAATTGGAACCCCTATTTGCCGCAATAGATTGACAGCCCGTTCTGAACTTTAACGGGCCATGTCAACTTGAGAGAACACGTAACTTCCTTGCTGCATGCCATTCACCAGTGGCTTCACCTCCTTCGCTCATGGTATCTTTGGGTGGTGATGATGTGTTTATCACGCCAGCTATAATAGCTGAAACTATCAGACTCAACATGGTCCCGGAAGGTATCCTAGAGATGGATCTTGATAACATGGACATTCGATCCAGGGTCACGAAGTATCTCTGCAATGGTAAGGACATCCCTTGACATCAAGGGAATGAGTTAAAGTCCAGGTATATGGATCCCAGATTTCAGATTCTGCATGGTATCTTCACTACTAACATCTATCCCAGAAGTACCAACCAGTCCGATCTCATCAGCCTCATGACCATGATCGTATACTCAGTTGCCAGAGGGTCAAAGATCTGCCTTCCAACTCTGCTTGTGTCTCAGTTGGTAAATGCCATCCACACATCCAGGGACCTCCATCTGTCGTACCCCTGGATTATCAGCATGATATGCAACAAAATCGGGTTCCCATCGACTACTAATCCAGTATTTCCGCTCCAAGTTTTCAATAAAAGAAATGTCCGAAAAATGGATTTGGAGTTTCATGAGTACAAGGAGAACCCCGAGGAAGAAATCCAAGCAGAAGAAGTTGAAGGAGAAGGTGGTGATCCCATGGAAGGGACTGCAACGGCTGAAGAGGCACCTCCTGGACCCGATCCAGCTTCGTCCATGTCAATAGCTGAGTATGGCAAAAGTTTCAAGCTAGACAGGATTGGAGTGATTCAGAAGAACATCCACTCAGTTAAAGAAAGGCTTACAGTCCTGGAAAGGATGGTTCAAGGAGTGCAGAGCACGGTACAACAGCTGGTCGATTTGATGACGTGTCGACGGGATGACATTGCACTATCACACTCTGCACCATGATGATGGTCACTGCACACTATCACCTACACTCCACTGATATTTTTGCATATGAATATTGGTATCTTTTTAAATATTCTACGTCTGTATGAGTGTATGTGATAGCTACCACTCTAGGGATTCTGATGTTTTTTTTTAATATGTCTATGGAAGGATTTGTTGTCTTTTGTGTTTAGTTTTGCTGGGATAACTGTTAATTTGCTGCCAATCTTGGGCAGTCTATTTTGGATAGTTGGATAACTTTGGTTTCATTTTGAATATGGCTGAATAGAATTCATATCTTTAATGTCATGATTATATCTTGATTTCCCCTAGTTTATCAAGTTGTTGTTATGGTATGCATGTACTATTCTTTACTGATTATTCTATCTGCTATATCGTTGTTGTATCTGATCTACTATGCATCCATATGTTTTAAAATTGATGTCTATTAATTGTTCTGCTTCTTCCTGTTTGGTTCTCCCAAGCAATTCACTCTTCAGTCAATATCACCTAAGATATCTTTGTCAATGATTGACAAAAAGGGAAAGAACATTTGCAAACACCCGGAATGGAAAATTGTGTATCTATCTATGTTGTTGCAGGTGTTAGGGGGAGCAGCTGCATCAAGCAAGGAGGAGGTTACAAGAAAGGGGGAGTAGCTACTGGGTGTGTACATGGGTTCGAAAATTATAAAATTGTGTAAAAGCATGTACACACAATTTAGGGTGTGTTTGTCTAGAACATTCTAGGGTGTTTTAGGGATTTTGTCACGTAATTGACAAAGGGGAAGATTGAAAATACCCTGGTTTGTCAAGTTACGTGAGTGTTGAGTGAGATTGTCTACAGAGCCTGATAGGAAGATCAATTCAAGCGTTTACTTCAACCGGATGTGTGCAAGCTCGCCACAGGTAAACCTAAAGCCTCACATCCCATAACCCAAAACACTAGGTGAATAAAACCCTTAAAAATAAGTTAGAAATCATAGGGTTTTAAGGTGAGAAAACTTTTTTCAAAATAGGAAAATCTCTAAGTTTTTCTCGCCTTGTCGATCATATCGGAACACCCTCGATATAATCGACCTGCTCTGTCGATGTCCTCAATACCTTAACGATATTATCGATGTGAGAACCAAAAGTGTCCATCAACTAAATATTCATCTGGATGGATTTATCGATATCATCGATATAAGAACTAAAAATGTCTAGTAACGTCACAACAAATCTGGACAAATTATCGATGTATCGATACACCTATCAATAGCATCGATATTCAAATCTCGAGTCCATCGAAAATGGCTCGATAAGATCGACAGGCAGATTTTTGGTGCCCATGTTTTTTAATGAAAATCCCAAATTCCTTCGATATATCGATGCACTTCCAATATGATCTGAAATCAAATATCGATAATAGCAAAAATCCATCAATGATATCGATCGTGGGCGTGCATTTCTTACAGTAGATATTTTAAGTTATTTTTAACTATGATCGGGGGCCCTTCGATAGAATCGATATTCAAATATTGATGATATCAACACCAGGTCGATTGCATCAAACAAGGTCATAAATCGTCCAGCAAGCTTAAAGACAAATCCGCTGGATTTATCGATGCCTCGACTCTGATCTCGATATCATCGACATTCAAATTCCGATGATCTCGACGGTTCCCCGATCATTCATGAAAACTTGAAATATTTCAAAGTCAAGTCTCTCTCATTTTTCAAGTGTCGAAGGATTGAACCTGTCATCGATGGAATCGGAGTTCGAAATTCGATGACATCGACTATTGTTTCGATTCATCGACCAATTGGTAAAAGTTTCAAAAGCGTATGACATTGAGTTTGAGTCATCGAGCAGACCATCGATGCTATCGAGAGTATACGCTCGATGATATCGAACCTGCTCGATGATATCGAACTCCGTTGGAAATTTTTGTCTATATATAGAGGACTTGCCTTTTGTTGCTATGAGAGAAAGAAGAGAGAGCTTTTGAGTGTTTCAACTTATATCTTATATCCAAAGCCCTTTCTCTCAAGGGAGTTCATCCTCCAATCCACTCTCATCATTGACATTCAATAGAGTGGATTGAGGAATGAACTTCATCATTCGAGGATCCTCCAGCTACTATCTTAATGACAAATCATTAAGCCGGGATGCCTTGAATGCTTAGATGATTGGAACTACTCCATCTTCCTTATAGGAAAACATTTAGGGAGTAGGATTCCATCATAACCTTGTCCCAGCCTGAAGCTGAGTATTGGTATATCATTCTATGTTGCGGATCAAGGGAGTAGAAGACTCTTCGTCAACAAGGAGGAGGAGATCTTCGGCATTGTGCTAAAGAAGACTCATCAGCTTATTTGTAAGTATCCAGAGTCTAAGAGGACACTTATGATCATTCCTTTCTAAGATTGGGCCTTAAGTGGTTCTCACCCTTTGAAGTCCTCAAGGAGGCCTCCGGCGGGAGTGTACGTGGTGGGTGCGTTGTGTGGACCCTTGCTCTGTGGAGAGCATAAACATCTGGTTAGGAGCGAACCAATAAAACTCTGGGTTTTAGGTGAACCAGGTAAAACCTTAGGGTTTGAGGTCAACCGTGTAGAAACCTCCAGTAGGGTCTTATGGAAGATCCTTGGCCAGTGTGCCTAAAAGTGGTGCGTTGTGTTGACCCTTGCTCGTAAAAGCATAAACAGTCATTCTCAGTGTAGGTTGCAAAGGTTGAAGGTGAACCTAATTTAAAACCATTATGAAACCTCCTTAGTGAAATCTGGTACACTCAAGGGTTGAGTGCGGTTACCGGGAGTGGAGTAGACTCATCGTTGAACCACTATAAAAATGACTATGTTTTAGATTGTTATTCTTATGATTGTGTAATTTTCTTTAATACTTCTATAATCTGAACACTTGATCACAGCACACATACCTACACAGTCATATCCACCATAAGCTAGCTTACATACTGCTTATCTTTAAAATACTATGTGATTGGATCCTCTACCAGGCTTGGAAGCCAGTAGAGTTACATTTGAGTAATCCTAATAACTGCATGATCACAGGATTAGTGAAGTAGGATTTTTAAATAAATCATAAAAACTTTAAAAAGTCCTATTCACCCTCCTCTAAGACATATTGGCATATTCCTTCTTCAAATTGTGTGGTCTTTATTGCCATGTTACACTCCACCTTGACTAAAGCTTGTGCGCCCCACTTATGATGGAGGGTCTCAAGGAGCTCACAGAGGAGAGAGAAATGTGAAGTATAGAGAAAGAGTTCTACGAGAAAGAAAATTTGTTTGTACGATTGGAAGGATGATCAGAACCTATCGCATGACTAAATCAAGGGTTTCAAATCCACACAACCCATCCGCCTTTGCAATGAACATCAAAAGCATCGAAATGCTACCGAAATTGCTATTAGACTACCTTTTATTTCATTCATTTTGTTGCATTGATTGTACTCTGTTTTCAGAATCAACGGATATCCGAGGATGTAAATGAACTCAGAATGAATAGATACTCCGTGATCATTGTTCTCTCATCTGATTCTTTGTTATCATTGAATAAATCCCCCAAATCGAATGCATTTGTTTCTAGTCAAAGCACTCGATTTCCTCAAGCACGAGTACAATCTCTAGCCATGAAAATCTGGGGCGTTACAGAAACGTTGATCCAAATAATTTGTAAGACAACCTTCACCTAAAGTTTTAGGCAGGATAACATTATTTCACGAATTTTTTTAAATCAAAACCTCTAACTTGAAAGAGTAAATAAAAATAAAATATTACAACATTCACCACTCAACTTGAAATTAAATGCAACCATTCACCACATAAAAGTAAAGGCATTCACCACATAACAAAGAGGATTATAGTGGTTCGGCGCTTTAAAAACAGCCACACCTACTCCACTCCCAAAATTACTCTCCACATAATTTTGGCTTTCACTATGAAAATGGTTTTTCCAAGGTTACTTTAAAACTTGATACAATTCTTGTGATTTTCACAGGCAATCACAATCAAACCCCTCACTGAGATTTTCATGTTATCTCAGACAAAACCTAAACTGAGATTTTAACTGGATATCTCAGAAAAACAAAACAGAGTTTAGAAGGTATACTTATCTTCACCGTAGAAGACGTATCAAAAGCTTATGGCCGTAGAAATGCTTTCTTGAATGTAGATTATTCTTTGTTCAATCAGATAGATTAGGGTTCTATTGATTTTAATTAAGTTCAAACCAATGGTTACTTGAATTAATTCTCTTAAATCTCAAAAGAAGAGTATAGTTTACTCTCTTTAGAATTAAACTAGAAAGATCTGAGATAGATGAAATTGAATAAAAAGTTATATAAATTAAATTTATAAATACCATTCAAATAGCTTACTAATAACTTGAGCTTCTCTCTCTCTCTCCCTCTCTCCTCTCTCTCTCTCTCTCTCTTTCTCTCTCTCTCTCTTGCAGAATGACTTTGATAATTAACTTGTGTAATTCAGAATGAGAGAGAAACTCAATTTATAGGTAAAAATATTGAATCTTCGGCTAGACCAAGCAGACCAGATTCAGTTCAACAGATTTCAGATCGTGCGGGATAAGATTTATCCAAAATTCGGCTGGCCTGATGTAAGACCCCATCCATTCCGTACCATTTTTTATGCCTATGTGCACGATGATCGACGCCCTTAGCCAAACATGGACTAGCCGTGCATAGTGCACACCCGACTGACCGGAAGTCTAAGGCTTCAAAACTGATTTCATATTAACCACACCATCGCCGCGATTGCATAGGTACCACTCATGCATCTGTACGACACTCTGTTAGTGAGATACACCGCTAAGAATTGTTAGTGTATCATGTGTGCATGACACCAGATACTCCATTACACACATGTGCACAACACATTCCATGCACACATGCACATGCCACACATGGGTGAGAGAATCTCTACCCCTGTGTGTAATGTCGCACACCCATACCTCTCCTCTCTCATGTGCCTACAAGGTTAACTCTTCTCCATACCATACCCCATGCACCATTAATTACAAATCATGAATCAATTGCCATAATCATAGTCTAAGCTAACCAAGATCACATTAATTGAATCTAACCATGTTTTAACAATTTCTCTACAAAATAGTCCTTCATCCCTTAGCATTTCACCATTGAGAGAAAGAGAGAGAGAGAGAGAGAGAGAGAGAGAGAGAGGAGTGATCTTGGTGGGCCATCAATCACATCCCTTCCATCCATCTCAACCATCCATCTAATTCATCAAGGTGAGTACACCTCCTCCACTCCTATGGTTTATTTTCTTTCTTAATTATTCAGATGATTAATTGTGGTGATGATGTGAGAATAATGATAATGATGATGTAGGACCCGTTGATGATAAGGCCCATTACACACATATAGATGATGGGATGAAATAAATATTAGCTTGATCTAAAGCTTGTGTGGGACCCAGCTGTGGGCCCACTGTGATGTTTACTAACCATTATAAATGGGTATACAGTCACAATGATCTCGATGAAGAGAAAACATAAATACCAGCTTATTCAAGACCAAGGTCCACTATGATGTCCAGGCACAATCCAAGCCGTTTATCCATTTCCCCGATCATTTTAGGTGGGACACACTGAAAACCAAGCCAATCAAAGGCTCAGTTGAGCCACACTTTTAAAAACAGTAGGGACAGTGGCACCACCGTTGGAACCATGGGAACCCACCTTGTTGTTTGTCAAAAAAAAACAAAATAATAATAATAATAAATAAATAAATAAATAAAATATATATGTGGACGCTACTGCCAGCGTCCCAGCTGCTTCACAATAGGGGTAGGGGTTGTGGGACCACCACAGGCCCCACCATGATGTATGTATCTGATCCACACTGTCCATCCTATTTTCTAGTTCATTGTAGGCATTGAACCAAAAAATGAAGCTAATCGAAATCTCTGGTAGGCCATACCATTGAAAATTATTTTTAATAGTGACTTTTACAATTGAACCTATTAGGGCCCACTGTAATGTTTCTATACACCGAAACACACTGAATATTGGGCTCGTTAGACTTGTTATGAGTCGGAGAAACTAGTAGTTGGAGTGGATCGTTAGGATGTGAGTCCCACCTATGAAAAAATACACTAAAACAAAAAAATAAAATAATATATATATATATAGCCAAGGGGCTGATGCCCCTGGCTGTTGACGTCCAGCGTCCAGAGGACGCTTCAGCTACTACGGCTTAGAATAGGCAGGGATAGTGGGCCCCACCACAGGCCCCGCCATGATGCATGTCGACCATCTACATCGTGCATTTGATGGGTCCCCTTTAAAAATGGGTCACCCCTAAAAATCAGCTGTACACGGAACTCAGGTGGCCCACACCATAAAAAAAATATAATAATAAATAAAAATAGGAAGCTGGATAAACCAGCAATATTTGTGGGTTTGATCATGAGGTATGTATTACATCCAAACTGTCCATCCATTTGGTGAGCTTGTCTTAAGGCTTGAGAAGAAAAATAAGACAGATCTAACTATCAAGTGGTCCACACTACAAAAGCAACAAGGGATTGAACGTCTACCATTGGAACCCTTTTTGGGTCATAGAAGTTTGGACTAATATGAAATTTGTTCTTCCTCTTAATTCAGGTCTTTGTGACCTTATGAACAGATTGGATGGAAAATAAACGTTATGCTGGGCCTTGTAAATTGTTTAATAGTGAAATCATTATCTTCACTACTATTTGTGGTGCGGTCCAAATAACCTTTAGATATGATTCATTTTTGTTTGGATAATGCTCTAAAATGATCTCTAAATATAGAGAACTTTTCATTGACAGATAACGCCCACTTCATTATCGAAAAGTTGATCGAAACTCTGACCGATGAACAGTGTAGATATAATAAATACATCACTTTGAGACCCATGTAACTTTGATCTCCCGAACCCCTCAACCAAGTGGGACACACATAATGGATGGGCTGGATTTGTGAACCACGTCCCGGTGGCCTAACAAATGATTATGAATGTTTTAATGGAGGATAACCCTCTTAACCTTCGTGTGTGGTGTGGCCCACAAGAGCCAGCGATTGACTTGATTTTAAGCCCCAGGCCCCACCATGATGTATGCACTAAATCCACACCGTTCATCTATCTTACCAGCCCCATCTGTTGCATGATATCAAAAATCAGGCCCATTAGAAGCTCATGCAGGCCATGCCACTTGCACAGTGGAAATTATACTCAAAACGCTTAGATTTTTCTAGGGCCCACCTTAGTGATGAAAAGTATATCTAGGCCATTCATCCACTCCTTCAGACCATTTTAAGACATGAGTAAAAGAATGAGGCAGATCCACGCCTTAGGTGGACCACACAATAAGAAACAGTGGGAATAAAAATCCCTACCATTAAATCCCTTGAGTTCTACCGTGATGTGTAACAGCCACCAAAGTTGGGTCGGTCATTGGACAATAGAGCCAACTCATTACATGTATTTCATATCCAGGTCGTCCAACATTTAAACCATCCATGAGTTGTGGTGTAACGACCTGAAAATTTTCGTACATTGGGTCGAGTACCACCTCGACCAGAAATCACGTAGGATTAAATTCTTTAGAAATTTAACAAAGTTAACTAAGTACTAAACTCGATTAGCCATGAAATCCGTTAGGATCGCTTTAAATACGATCTGCAAGACCCAAAAGTTGCAGAATCATTGGCGCTAGGTTACCCTAAAGTTTAGAACCAGACTCATTTCTCGTCTGCTCTCGGGAATGAAACGAAACTTTGTATTAGGTCTAGATCGCACATCAGGAGTCCGATTAACCCGAAGCTAAGGAACTAGGACCGCCCCACTGGGCTTAACAATCATCTCAAAAATCAGCTCCATCCGATGTTCTATGGCCATTCGTTTCGATTCGGAGCGAGGGAGTGTGAAAAATACTATTCCCATCCAAAATAAATATCTGGAATATTGATCTGGCATCATTCGTTGACGCGTCAGGATTAAGCAAATTGACTGTCGAGAATCAGACCAAATTACACCCTCGGATTAAGAAAAATTTCAGGAACATTTACATGTACTTGGAATTTCTGATCGTGGCCCACTGACCGTCGAACTGAAAGTGGTCCGCCACGTGCGATCTGGGAATCCGATCAAGTCGAAAACATAATCCCACGTAGATCCATCGATGGTGAGCTTAAGTCTGACATTTGGTTCAAAGAGGGCTACCAGAACCTCCCTTTTGAGCTGGAAAAGCGACGAATATCCTATATTAGCAGTACCCCTTGAACCTGAGTCTAATTTCGGAATGTTTTTGGCTATAAAAGGAGCTTAGAACAGCCCCTCTCACAGCCATACGAATTTTGGAGAAAAACCCTAGAGGGAGAGAGAGAAAGAGAGAGAAGAGCTTGGGTTTTGGGGAGATCTTCCTCCTCTTTGCTTTGGACGTTACACGGCCTACACCGCTTCATTCCAGGTGTTTTCCCGGCGGTTTCCATCCCATTTGAAGGTAAGAAACCCTAACCCTAGGTCTGATTTGAGGTGGGATCGATGTGGGTTGCGTAACGACTAACTGATTCCGCTCTTTAGGCTAGAAATCTCCCGTATACGAAAGTTCTACTACCCTTGCTGATTCGTTTCGTTTTCAAAGGCAAAGGTGAGGACTTTAAGTGTATAAGTTACGGTTTTCAACGCTTTCAATGTCAGATAATGGTAGATTCATGATCTGCTTGCAATTGCACATGTACAAAGTGCTTTCCGTTTCCTGTTTCGATTAACGTTGTGAAATATGGAATTTCACATATTCTAGGTATACGTAGAAATACCGTATACGTATTTTTTTGGATAAATGTTTGACATGTTTATTTAATGTATGATTATATAATATATGAATAAAATACTAGTTTGGCGAAAGGAATCGCCAAAATACTAGCTTGGCGAAAGGAATCGCCGTATTACAAGCTCCCTTGTAAACACTATGTATGTCGAATCTGGGTACACTAGGAAGTACCCTATATGTATAAATTTTGCTGACATGATTGTCAGGTTTATTTGCTGTATGAATATGATGTATATGTATAAAATATTAGTTTGGCAAAGGGACAACCCTAGTACACATTTCTCTAGCATACGTCATGTATGTTGAAATAGTGCATTCCAAGTGTTGGTGAAATCACTTGTGAGTGTAAGTGCTTAAGTGTTAGAACCTTAGGTAGGTGCTGAGATGGGATTCTTAGCTACCTTAGAGTCACCTATGACATCCTCCATGTGGTTATTCACTCTAATCACTTACCTATGAAATATATGTAATTGTATCCCTATTTGCATAATACTTTATAACATGCTTTTGAACATGCTTTGTAATTTGTTTATTACCATGCTTCATGATATGCTTTGTAACATGATTACTAGTGTCCTTGAATTACCATGTTATCATGCCGTATTTCATATGCTATGGTTAGGACTTGACTGAGCTTGGGACTATGTCCATAGTCCAGACATCCGGTATCAGACTTGAAGTTGTGGTTGGGATTCGTTCCGCCACGCATGATGTGTTGGCGAACCCGTGTCGTACTTCGGTTGGCGATAGTGGTTGGCCACACGAGGTGCTTCTGCGCTTCATATCGCCCAACTTGTTGTGCGCTCGAGCCAGCCGAACACGTCAAGTAAACCGTGTGTCTTATGTATGTTCACCATGTTTGGTCGCTAATGCTTGAACCTAGGGTACCAAACTTACCAGTGAAAATCCCGTTAACCATGGTACCTCGATCCGCTAAGACTCATGAGCCGGGCATGGTGGTATGGGACACCGTGGTCGAATTTGTCGGCCTACTGGCCGGGGCTACGTGCCTCCCGTAGTGACCAAAGTGAGCAACTTAACTCGTGAGCCGATTATGGTGGTATGGGACACTATATTCGCGCTGTCGGCCTACATTGACAAGGTGATGGGGGAGTGGTGCAACCTTTGTGCGTAACAGCCCTGGCAGCCCTTTGTAGTGACCGCGAGCATATTCTGAAGTTGCAGTGAGCCTTAGGGTTCGCCGCGATATATAGAGTATGAACTAGGCTGTTTTACTATATAGTGATGAATCGTTTAAGGGGTGATGGGGAGTGGTGCAACCTTTGTGCGTAACATGACCACAGCGACCTCTGTGAGTGACCTAGAAAACACACCATCGTCGATATTAACTAGGGATTTGACGACCCTAGATTGGATCATGTTTGGAAATGATATAAGGAGGTACCTTAGTTTCCCAATCTGCTATTTGTTTGAAATGGACTAATTAAAAACTCGGTAATCATACTCATCATGCATCGCATGTGCCTGGAAGATGTGGAGCACTGTGGGATGTAAGCATGCGCGAACGTGAGATGGTGTCGCATGAGGAGTATGTCGGCGAGGGCATCCATCATACCCGCATTCATACTTGCATTAATCGAGTAACTAGGAGTGTTTGATTCTTGCTTTATCATTCTTGCTTGAGTTGTATTGATAACATGATAACTTATGCCTTATCGTTCCACTGAGTTAGCTACTCACTCCCACGTTACGGGACGGTGTTGCGCACACCAACCAGACTCTGTCTCAGGTTTAGGCGATCCGACTACTCTGGAGGCGGAGCCTGATTATGACGAGGACCAGGAGGAGTTCTCGTATATGCAGTTCTCTGGCGGCTTCGACTAGGTTGCCAGGATCGATGGGTTCCACAGGGATTGTACATAGTTATTTTTGACTTTTTGATTATAAACAGAAATGTATATGGACTCAGATGGATTCATACTCTGGAGAATGAATCGTTTATTTTGTTTCTTTACATACATATATATACAGTTCAGTCTTCCGCTTGCTTTTATACAATTGATCTGGAGTATGAATTACTGCTTTGGTATAATCTCATTCATGTTTACTGCTCTAACACAGACAACATTCAAACATCATTAAACATGTTGCATAAGTGATGCGTTGGAACTCGGGAGTTGAGTTACACTCGACCCCCGATTTTCAGGGCGTTACAAGTTGGTATCAGAGCATGATTTTGATTAAACCGGACCTGAGTTATGTCCCCACTACGTACGCTGACGCATTATACTTAGGAGGGTGCGCAAAACCTAGCAACAGTATTAGGGTCTCCCGATTTCGCCGTTCGGCGAAGTTCATTGCAAATGGACAGTTTGATCGAGTGCGTACTCGATCCCGACCGCACTTATGGACCCCAAGTCACTCCTAGACCGTCTATTGACGTGTTCAGGTCACAATCTACCAAAAATTAGTCGTTAAAAATCAGGAAAAATCAGATTAGATCAGAAATTTACCGGAACTAACCGTTTTGGCACTAAACTGAGTCGGGGGCCCCTCCACGTTAATCCACTAACCCTCCAGACTGAACCAGGGTGCATTTGGCACCCTGGACATGTGGCAAACAGGGCCCCACCGCGGTGGCGCGGTCCCGGCCAAGTCCGACCGCGGCGGCGCCGCGGCACCGGCGGCGGACCGCGGTCCGGACGGTTTTCCGGCGTGGGTCCAAGGCCCAGGTTGGTCGGCCCAGCATCCTACACCTCCTGGCACGTGCCATTTTGGCAATAGGTTGAGTTTTAAGGGGCTGAAGCACCCATCTTCCTCATTTCACTCCTTTTCAAGCACCTCCACTCCCATTTTCGATTTTCCTCAAAAACCCATCCCTCCAAACCTTCAAATCTTCCATTTTCTTCCATAACTCATACACCCCAACCTTCCACAACAGCCCTAGCTTCCTCCTTTCCCCATTTTCACAAGTTGGAGCTCTCATACCCCTCCTTGGAGCTCAAAATCGGGTAATCTACTAACCCATTCCATTTTCTTCTTGTTTCTCCTTCATTTCCTACCTCTAGAGCTCCTTCCACACCCATTGGATTGTTGTTTGTGGGGATCAAAGAGATCAGCCCCTTGTTTCCCCATTTTAGCAATTTTCTATGGCCCTCCTTGGTGTGGTGGCTACTATTTTCTCCATTTCCTCCATCCTATCTTTCATGGGAAAGAGGAAAACCGCGGCCGATGACGCCGGCCCAAGTAGGCCAGCCCATTCCCGAAGAAGATCCGATGTTGGGGCCGGCACAAGCACCGTGCGGGAGTTTAGGTCGAAGCGAGACCTGGATCCTAACCACCCCGCCAGAAATGCTTATCCGATAGGCATGGAATATGGGCGCTTCGCGGGCCGCAAGATTGTGTTTGAAGCTCATGTGGATGAAAGGATGTTTGGCCTACACCCGATGATGGACCACTTGGTGGATATCGGATGGAATTCCATTTTTGAAGGCGAGTCCCCCGCATGTGAGAACACGGTTCGCGCTTTCTACGCTCACATCATGGACTCATCAGTAGAGCCTCTTCAGTTTACTGTCTCTGTGAGGGGCATAAGGCGCACAATCACTGTGGATGAGGTGGTTCGAATCATGAAGATCCCGCTTGGTCAAGTGCATCCTAGTGATGACTTCTCTAGAAGTGCGCGGGAAAGGGATCGTCGCACGCGATTTCTCGTGGTCGTAGGGTTACTTGGAAGCGAGGAAATTGTATTGCGGCGACAAAGATGACCGAAGACTTCCATTTACTCCATCACATTTTCACATACAATGTATACCCACGGTGGGGTAACCGCACGGAATGTACTAGGGTGATGGTGGACTTTCTGTACAAGATGGGACGCGGGGACAACATATGCCTGCCCACATTCATCCTATCCCGGATAGTTCATGTTGTTCGTTCTGCCAGGAACGATCTTTCGCTCCCATTTGGCCACCTGATCTGCAGGATGGCTCGTGATGTAGGCTACAGATTGAATATGGAGGATCTTGCACCAGTTCGAGTCATAAGTGAAGCGACACTCAGGAATATGAAGATCGGCCCCCAACAGCGGCAAGCCCGACTCGACGAGTCTGGAGATGAGTCGGATAGCGCCGGTGAAGAGAGTGTTGACCTCCAGGCTGAGAGTGATGAGGAGCGCAGTGATGACATACAGGAGGAAGAACCTGAGGCTCGGGACACGAGGAGAGTTCACCCCTGCGGCTCAGGAGCAGGGTGTGGATCGAGATTTTTGATGCGCGATTGGCCCACCTTGAGGAGGGGCAAGCCGCCCTGCAGCAAGAGATTGGTCAAGTTCGAACCAAGCTTGAAGAGACCGAAGCCTACATGAAGAGGAGCTTTAAGAAGGTGTCTCGTACGTTGAAGGCCATTTTGTCTTTGTGTGCAGGACAAGAACACTCCTCCTCCACCGCCTACCGGATGCTTAGTCATCCATGTTTGTATGTTGTGTTTGCTTTGGTTACCGCGATAGGCGGTTTGTGTTTTCGTACGGATGTTGTATTAGGTAGTAGCGTGTTCTAAGTGTTTAATGTGTGGATGTATTGGCTATCATGTGATTTCCGTCATGATTCATGTAAACTCTGTAATCCATGTATTATGACTAATTTTGGGTAAATGAAAGGCATGTAGCCCCTTTTGTTTTGATTATGTGTGTAATGCTTAAAGTGCTTTATGATGTATGTTATCTTTGTATCTCACCAATCTTTGTACCTGTGTTGTATAGGGCATGCCGCATGACGATTATACGCGGAGCATGGCACATCTCCGTCGGACCGCTCTATGGACCGGACTCATACAGTAGTAGCGGTCATGGACCGTGGGTTAGGTTCTGATCAGCCCCCTGCTGGTCCTGCCGGTGGATTGCCACCTTACACGCCCCCGGTCCGTGAGCAGTATCGGCCGTCATCTTCACTTGCGACATGACTCCGTGCCGGTGCTCCGCCGCCCGATAGATTTGAGCGGTGATGTTGATGATGCATCGGCGACGAATCTGACCACGCAGCAGACTGCACCCGGCGGCTTATGGCCACTATCGCTGAGGCCTTGTCCCATGGTGGTAGTGCAACTCCACCTACGACATCTGCTTGTCCTGCCGGGCACCCGGAGCCTCCTGCTCAGTGTGAGGATGTGCCTCTGCCTTCACCCGTGGTGCCTCCTACTGGAGATGTCAATACACGCGGTCTACTCGAGCGATTTCAGCGCTTGAGGCCTCCCTCATTTATGGGCACTCATAGACCCGAGGAGGCAGAGTTTTGGCTTGACCACATCTCTAAGATGCTTCGGATGCTGCATTGCTCAGAGGCAGAGCAGGTAGAGCTGGCCGCTTTCATGTTTGAGAGGGAGGCCAGTTTATGGTGGGATAGTGTGTTGTGGTCTTTCGCAGCAGATTACGTGTGGACCTGGGAAGCTTTCGAGTTCCGGTTCCATGAGAAATACTACCCGCAGACTTATCGACATGAGCGGGAGGATGAGTTTCTGCGCCTCAGGCAGGGAGGCATGACGATTACGGAGTACGAGCACCGCTTCACAGAGTTGGGCCGCTTTGTCCCGAATATACTGGTGGACGAGTAGATGCGGATGCGTCATTTTTCTTTGGGCTTGCGACCGGAGATACGGTCGAAGATATGCTGCCTCAGTATACCTACCTATGCAGCACTGGTTCACATGTCTATGACGGCAGAGTAGGATGTGGACCGGTTGGCCCGATCTCATGGTGCTATGGTTGCGAGGCCACGACAGGAAATACAGAGCAGGCCTATCCTAGGCAAGAGGCCTCGTGTTGACTCGCCTCCCAGGATCGCAGCGCCAGGGGTTCAGGTGAGGCGCCCTGTTGTGACCTGCACGTACTGCGGGAAGCAGGGTCATCTTATTGGGAGTTGTTTCGCGCGGATGAAGGATAGTGGTTTCTCTCCGCCACAGATGTTGGGCCGTTCTCTCCCACAGGCCATATCAGCTCCACCGCTACAGACTGCTCCTGCACATCCTTCCTTCCGACCTCCTGTGCCGCGCTTCAGGCCGCCACAGCGACCCTTGGCTCCTCGGCCCGAAGCCGTCGGCCGACGGGCGCGCGTTCATACGCTTGTGGGCGAGGCACCGAGAGACCTCGGTTACGGCCCGAACGGCTTTCGAGGGTACGGCTTTTATTCATGACACTCCCGTTTCTTTATTGGTGGACACTGGGTCCACTACCTCTATTATTTCTTGTGGGGCGGTGAAACGCCTATCTTTGCATATGATTCCCACTAAGGGAATGAGACTCACTACGGCTATCGGGACCTGTTCGGATGTCACACGATTATGCGAGGGTTGCTTGGTAGTTTTGGGTAGCAGCACAGTGCTCGTCGACTTCATTGTTGCTCCACTATGGCACTACGACGTTATCCTTGGTATGGATTGGCTCACCAGGATGAGGGCGGAGATAGATTGCGATACTCGGATTGTGACGGCCTATGGACCTGACGGTACAGCTTTCACGTTCCCAGTGCAGGTCAGTTGGCCCTGTCGAGTTGATTGTTATGCTGCTTTACTTGTGCCAATTGATGGTCCGACAGTAGATGGTATGCCGGTGGTTCGAGAATTTGCAGGCGTGTTTGAGACTATCCCTGGTTTACCTCCTCGGCGTGAGATTGATTTCACGATTGACCTTACGCATAGTACGACGCCCATCTCGTTGCCGACTTATCGTATGCCTCCATGTGAGATGGAGGAGGCTGCGGAAGCAGTTGACGGACTTGTAGAGAAAGGTTTTATTCGACCTAGTGTGTCTCCTTGGGAGCACACTGTGTTGTTCGTGAAGAAGAAGGACGGGTCGCTACGGTTGTGTATTGATTACCGTAGGTTGAACCGAGTCACGGTGAAGAACAAGTATCCTTTGCTCGGGATTGATGATACATTCGATCGGTTGGGGGGGGGCGAAGTATTTCTCGAAGATTGACCTTCGGTCGGGGTACCACCGGTTGCGCGTGAGAGAGGAGGACGTGCGAAGAAAACGGCCTTCGGGACGTGCTTTGGGCACTATGAGTTCTTGGTGATGTCGTTCGGTCGACGAACGCACCGGCCGTGTTCATGGATCGATGAACCGGGTATTTCGGCCCTTCCTCTACCGATTCGTCATCGTCTTTATCGATGACATCTTGATATACTCCACGAGTCGGGAGGAGCACGAGGAGCACTTGCGGCGGTATTGGATACAACGAAGAAGAACCGGTTGTTCGCGCAATATAAGAAGTGCGACACGGCAAGAGGAAGTCAAGTTCTGGGACATGTAGTGTCCAAGGATGGGATACTTGATGGACCTTGCTAAGGTAGGCTGCGGTTCGGGATTAGCGGCGGCTGAATCGATTCTTGAGGTGAGGAGTTTCCTTGAGTGCATTTGGGTACTACAGACGTTTCATTCGGGATTTCTCGAAGATCGCCAGGCCATTGTCTCAGCTGACTCGGAAGGACCTGAAGTTCGCCTGGAATGAGAAGGCGGAGGCAGCTTTTAAGGAGTTGAAGGACAAGTTAACGTCCGCCCCTGTGCTAGTATTGCCAGAGCAAGGGGTGAAATACACGGTGTATACGGACACGTCTCGCGTTGGTTTGGGTTGTATGCTGATGCAGAAGGATAGGGTGATTTCGTATGCCTCGAGACAATTAAGGAAGCATGAGGAGAATTACCCTACACATGACCTGGTGTTGGCAGCTGTCATCTTTGCATTGAAGCTCTGGAGACATTACCTCTACGGTGAGGAGTTCGAGCTTTTCTGCGACCACAAGAGCCTTAAATACATATTCACACAGCGGGATTTGAATATGAGACAGCGCCGATGGATGGAGACCTTGAAGGACTTCAAGTTCGAGGTTTCCTACCATCCTGGCAAGGCGAACCTTGTGGCAGACTCGTTGAGCCGCAAGAAGGCGGTGCATTTGCGGCCGCGATGATGATAGCCGAGTGGGACATGATGGAGTTTGTGCGGGACTTCGAGCGAGAGACTCACTTTGTCGAGGAGCCATTTGAGTGTGTTGCGCACGTTCGGGTGCGACCACTTGTGTGACGACAGGATTGTTGAGGCCCGGGAGGGCGATATACGGTGTCCCGAGCCGAGCGAGGCTAGCGACGCCGTGGACTCGAGTGGAGAGTTGGTTCGATGGGGTTTACGATTCCGTGGCCGCCTATGTGTTCCGGATGTGCGACTTGAGACGCGAGCTTCTCGAGTCCGCCCATAATTCAAAGTTTGCGATGCATCTGGTAGCACGAAGATGTACCGGGATATGAGACGGACGTATTGGTGGGATAACATGAAGGCCCACATTCTTTGAGTATGTGTCTCGATGTCGACGTGTCACGTGGTCAAGGCGAACATCGCCGACCTCTGGACTACTTCGGCCCATGCCATAGCGGAGTGGAAGTGGGACTTCATCTCCATGGACTTTATATCGGGGTTTGAGAAGACGAGGAAGGGGCACGATTCCATTTGGGTGATTGTGGACCGGTTGACCAAATCGGCCCATTTCCTCCCTATCAGAGTTACGAACTCTGCAGACAGAGCTGGCTAGATTGTACATCGGGAGATCATCCGTCTGCACGGGGTTCCTTTGGAGATCGTGTCGGACGAGAGACACGCGGTTCACATCCATCTTCCGGACTCGTATCCGGGAGGCGATGGGTGTGAAGTTGAAGTTCGGTCGGCGTTTCATCCTCGGTGATGGGCGGACGGAGCGGGTGAACCGGATCTGGAGGATATGTTGCGAGCATGTGTGTTGGACTTGAGGACGGTGGGATGACTTGTCTTCCGTACGCGAGTTCGCCTACAACAACAGCTTCCAGGCGACTATTGGCATGGCCCCATATGAGGCTCTATATGGTCGGCCTTGTAGGGCACCGCACTGTTGGGCAGAGGTTGGAGAGCGTAGTCTGATTGGCCCGGAGTTGGTACAGGCGATTACAGAGAAGGTAGACATTATCAGGCATCGATTACTCACAGCGCAGAGCAGGCAGAAGAGTTACGCCGATACGAGGCGGCGACCGCTGGAGTTCGAGGTCGGTAATCATGTGTTCCTTCGGGTTTCCCCTATGAAGGGAGTCCTTCGGTTTGGGAAGAAGGGGAAGCTCACACCGAGGTTTATCGGTCCATTTCAGATACTGGATCGAGTGGGTGATGTGGCGTATCGTCTCGCCTTGCCTACACCACTTGCTTCCGTACACAACGTATTTCATGTATCTATCTTTGAAGAAGTACGTTCACGATCCTTCACATATCATCGGATGGGGAGCGGTACGATTGAGAGAGGATGCTACGTACGAGTTGCGCCCGATGCGTATCCTTGATAGGAAGGAGCAGTACTACGTAGCAAGGTCATCCCACTTGTGAAGGTGCTTTGGACACATCATTCGAGGAGGAAGCTACGGGAGGCGAGGCCGAGGTCAGGAGGAACTACCCTCAGATTCTCGAGGACTACGAAAAGGTATAAATTTCGAGGACGAAATTTTTTGTTTAAGGGGGGTAGATTGTAACGACCTGAAAATTTCCGTACATTGGGTCGAGTACCACCTCGACCAGAAATCACGTAGGATTAAATTCTTTAGAAATTTAACAAAGTTAACTAAGTATTAAACTCGATTAGCCATGAAATCCGTTAGGATCGCTTTAAATACGATCTGCATGACCCAAAAGTTGCAGAATCATTGGCGCTAGGTTACCCTAAAGTTTAGAACCAGACTCATTTCCCGTCTGCTCTCGGGAATGAAATGAAACTTCGTATTAGGTCTAGATCGCACATCGGGAGTCCGATTAACCCGAAGCTAAGGAACTAGGACCGCCCCACTGGGCTTAACAATCATCTCAAAAATCAGCTCCATCCGATGTTCCATGGCCATTCGTTTCGATTCGGAGCGAGGGAGTGTGAAAAACACTATTCCCATCCAAAATAAATATACGGAATAGTGATCGGCATCATTCGTTGACGCGTCAGTATTAAGCAACGACCGTCGAGAATCGAGACCAAATTACACCCTCGGATTAAGAAAAATTTCGGGAACATTTACATGTACTTGGAATTTCGATCGTGGCCCACTGACCGTCGAACTGAAAGTGGTCTGCCACGTGCGATCTGGGAATCCGATCAAGTCAAAAACGTAATCCCACGTAGATCCATCGATGGTGAGCTTAAGTCTGACGTTTGGTTCAAAGTGGGCTACCAGAACCTCCCTTTTGAGCTGGAAAAGCGACGAATATCCTATATTAGCAGTACCCCTTGAACCTGAGTCTAATTTCGGAATGTTTTTGGCTATAAAAGGAGCTTAGAACAGCCCCTCTCACAGCCATACGAATTTTGGAGAAAAACCCTAGAGGGAGAGAGAGAAAAGAGAGAGAAGAGCTTGGATTTTGGGGGAGATCTTCCTCCTACTGCTTTGGACTGTTACACGGCCTACACCGCTTCATTCCAGGTATTTTCCTGGCGGTTTCCATCCCATTTGAAGGTAAGAAACCCTAACCCTAGGTCTGATTTGAGGTGGGATCGATGTGGGTTGTGTAACGACTACCGATTCCGCTCTTTAGGCTAGAAATCTCCCACGGAAGTTCTACTACCCTTGCTGATTCGTTTCGTTTCCAAAGGCAAAGGTGAGGACTTTAAGTGTATAAGTTACGGTTTTCAACGCTTTCAATGTCAGATAATGGTAGATTCATGATCTGCTTGCAATTGCACATGTACAAAGTGCTTTCCGTTTCCTGTTTCGATTAACGTTGTGAAATATGGAATTTCACATATTCTAGGTATACGTAGAAATACCGTATACGTATTTTTTTTGGATAAATGTTTGACATGTTTATTTAATGTATGATTATATAATATATGAATAAAATACTAGTTTGGCGAAAGGAATCGCCAAAATACATGTTCACTTGTAAATGCGACGTATGTTGAAATTGTGTATGTTAGAAATACCGTATACGTATTTCTTTTGGAATAATGTTTGACATATTTATTTAATATATGATTATACAATATATGAATAAAATACTAGCTTGGCGAAAGGAATCGCCGTATTACAAGCTCCCTTGTAAACACTATGTATGTCGAATCTGGGTACACTAGGAAGTACCCTATACGTATAAATTTTGCTGACATGATTGTCAGGTTTATTTGCTGTATGAATATGATGTATATGTATAAAATATTAGTTTGGCAAAGGGACAACCCTAGTACACATTTCTTTAGCATACGTCATGTATGTTGAAATAGTGCATTCCAAGTGTTGGTGAAATCACTTGTGAGTGTAAGTGCTTAAGTGTTAGAACCTTAGGTAGGTGCTGAGATGGGATTCTTAGCTACCTTAGAGTCACCTATGACATCCTCCATGTGGTTATTCACTCTAATCACTTACCTATGAAATATATGTAATTGTATCCCTATTTGCATAATACTTTATAACATGCTTTTGAACATGCTTTGTAATTTGTTTATTACCATGCTTCATGATATGCTTTGTAACATGATTACTAGTGTCCTTGAATTACCATGTTATCATGCCGTATTTCATATGCTATGGTTAGGACTTGACTGAGCTTGGGACTATGTCCATAGTCCAGACATCCAGTATCAGACTTGAAGTTGTGGTTGGGATTCGTTCCGCCACGCATGATGTGTTGGTGAACCCGTGTCGTACTTCGGTTGGCGATAGTGGTTGGCCACACGAGGTGCTTCTGCGCTTCATATCGCCCAACTTGTTGTGCGCTCGAGCCAGCCGAACACGTCAAGTAAACCGTGTGTCTTATGTATGTTCACCATGTTTGGTCGCTAATGCTTGAACCTAGGGTACCAAACTTACCAGTGAAAATCCCGTTAACCATGGTACCTCGATCCGCTAAGACTCATGAGCCGGGCATGGTGGTATGGGACACCGTGGTCGAGAAATTTGTCGGCCTACGCCAGGGCTACGTGCCTCCCCGTAGTGACCGGTGAGCAACTTAACTTGTGAGCCGATTATGGTGGTATGGGACACTATATTCGTATTTGTCGGCCTACATTGACAAGGTGATGGGGAGTGGTGCAACCTTTGTGCGTAATGACCACAGCGACCCTTTGTAGTGACCGCGAGCATATTCGAAGTTGCGGTGAGCCTTAGGGTTCGCCGCGATATATAGAGTATGAACTAGGCCTGTTTACTATATAGTGATGAATCGTTTAAGGGGTGATGGGGAGTGGTGCAACCTTTGTGCGTAATGCCACTGGCGACCCTCTGCGAGTGACCTAGAAAACACACCATCGTCGATATTAACTAGGGTGACGACCCTAGATTGGATCATGTTTGGAAATGATATAAGGGAGGTACCTTAGTTTCCCAATCCTTTGTTTGAAATGGACTAATTAAAAACTCGGTAATCATACTCATCATGCATCGCATGTGCCTGGAAGATGTGGAGCACTGTGGGATGTAAGCATGCCGCGAACGTGAGATGGTGTCGCATGAGGGAGTATGTCGGCGAGGGCATCCATCATACCCGCATTCATACTTGCATTAATCGAGTAACTAGGAGTGTTTGATTCTTGCTTTATCATTATTGCTTGACTGTATTGATAACATGATAACTTATGCCTTATCGTTCCATGAGTTAGCTACTCACTCCCACGTTACGGGACGGTGTTGCGCACACCAACCAGACTCTGTCTCAGGTTTAGGCGATCCGACTACTCTGGAGGCGGAGCCCGATTATGACGAGGACCAGGAGGAGTTCTCGTATATGCAGTTCGCTGGCGGCTTCGACTAGGTTGCCGGGATCGATGGGTTCCGAGGATTGTACCTAGTTATTTTTGACTTTTTGATTATAAACAGAAATGTATATGGACTCAGATGGATTCATACTCTGGAGAATGAATCGTTTATTTTGTTTCTTTACATACATATATATACAGTTCAGTCTTCCGCTTGCTTTTATACAATTGATCTGGAGTATGAATTACTGCTTTGGTATAATCTCATTCATGTTTACTGCTCTAACACAGACAACATTCAAACATCATTAAACATGTTGCATAAGTGATGCGTTGGAACTCGGGAGTTGAGTTACACTCGACCCCCGATTTTCAGGGCGTTACATGTGGGCCCCACCCGATGTATGTACCTTATAGTCATGTCATTCATCTAGTGGGTGGTATCAACTATGATTTTGTTTGTTGTATAAACTGTTCATGGGGTGGACCCCACCATGTCAATGGGACCCACAATTATACAAAATATAATAATAATAATAATAATAATAATAAGGAAACGGAATTGCATGCTTACCAATGAAAACTTCCCTAGACATAACGTGATGCATGTGGAGCCCACCTAAGTGCATATGTTGTATACCTACACCGCCTATATTTTCCAATCACTTGGGAAGTGGGCCCACCTCCTACCTGTGGACACAAGATGAAATAGAACTCAATTTTAGGTGGGCCACGTTGCAAGTAGAAACAGAGGTAACAACCATTGGAAATTCTTAGGCTCTAGTGTGCCCCCTATATGCTAGGACGCTTCCTTGACCATGAACTCCACCTTGTAGTATGATGTAGATCCATGTCATTCATCAATTTATCCTTATCATTTTAGGGTATGGTCCCATAGACTAGTCAGATCCTAAATATTTCCTAGAGCTGCAGCAATACTTTTGAGAAATCTATCCATCTATCCTTTTGAAATGGCCAAGCTATATGTCCTAGAGGAGGGGGGGAGGGGGGAGGGTGAATAGGACTATGCCAAATTAAAATTAAAATAGCAGAATAAACAATAAAAAGATAGCCTTACAAAAATAGATCAATTCACAATGCTGAAATAATCTTAACCTCAATTAACAAGTATTGAGAGGTTGATATGAATTCAGTTCAAAGGACAACCTTACACCATAAAAACCAAAGGTTTATGGCAGGACAACCTCATTTCTAGAACGTCCTTTATATCAAGAACTCAATAAAAATAGCATGGAATTGAAATAGATTACAGAAATTTAAATCTAACTTATTACAACATTCCCCACACTTGCTTGAAATGTAAATATTAACAACAATCAAATCCACACATACATTCCACAGCTTTGAATGATAAATGATAGAAGATTAAGCAAGCATTCAATCCACAAGATAAAGAATTATAGTGGTTCGCCTGTGTGTTCACCAACTGTTAAACAACAGCCACACAAAATGCTACTCCACTCCTAATATCCTCACACAGGGGATATTAGCGTTCACTATCAAAATAGGTTTCACAGGTTCACCTAAAACCTTCACAATTGTGTCTTTTTAACTTGGGCTTACACAATCCAAAAACCCTTCTTGCTGAGTTTTCTGGCTCTCCTCAGATAACCACAAAAATGGAATTTTTCTGGCGAATTCCAAACAAAAACCAAAAGAATGGAAGTTTTACAGAATTGTAAAATACCTGGATTTCTCATCTTGTAGCAGCCCGGATGAACCAATCGGAGTAGAAGTTCGAATATGGAAGTTCAATGTCCAATACTCACTTTAAAATGGTTCTAAGTTCTAATTGATTTTAAGTTTAATCAACTTAGGGCTAGCTGTATTTGATTTTGATTCCGAGAAGAAGGAATTAAGAATTTCCCCTTTATCTAATCAGATTGGAATGCAAATCAAAATCAAATAACAATAAGCTAATAAAAGGAAATAGAATTATGCACAATGTAGCTTAAAAATAAACACAAACTTATCTCAGAGTGAAACCTTGAATTCACTTGATTTTTAATGAATAACTCTAAAATTTGTGTGCTATTTATAGTTGCAGAAATTCGCCTTCGACTGGTCCTAAGGACACCACAACTGGTTGAAGGAAAAATAGATTTTTGAATTTTTGAGCGCGATCGCCTAAAACCGTTGTACGACCAGTCATAGGCAGTCCACGACTGGTCGAAGGCAGTCCACGACAGGTCGAAACCCCTCTACAACTAGTCGTGTGACACTTGATTTAGTTGCTAGAGTTTGAGTCGTAGCTTTACGACTGGTCGAAGGTCGAGTCGAGACCATCCCACGACCGTTTGAGTAGACCTCGGACTGGTCGTAGCCAAACGAAAAAAAATCCGATAAATTGCAACAACTCTAGGACTGGTCCTGTAATTTCTTAGACTGGTTGAACCAGTGCTAGGAATGGTCGAACAAGGTCTAGGACTAGTCTTAGAATAGACCAAATTCATGTATTAATATTCAAATGAATTATGTAGCTAAAGTGACCTACCCTAAGGTCAATCTAAGGTTTATCATACCTGGGATATGAAGTATGGACATTGAAAACTTCATTTTCTTAGACTTTGATCATTATGAAGCTTGAGTTCTTCTTGATGCAGCTTGACTACTTCACAAACTTTGAAGTCAGTGTCATTTTGAGTTGCACTTGAGTCCCAAACTATGCTTGAGTCTTGATCTTGAATACACGCGAACTTGAGCTTGAGCCTTGAACTTGAACTCTTCTTTAATATCTTCTATATTGTAGCTTGAACTAGCTTGAAGAATTCATCTTCTTGACTTCAATTGTTGACATGGTGTCTCGAACAAATTTATCAAGATATAAACACAAGAGACATACAGAGATTTTGACACACAAAATTTGACAATTAAAGAGGAATCAAACCATAGCACTTATAATCTCTCCCTTTGTCAAATTTGTGATAAAACATACTTCAACAAGAGAAGCACAACATGTATATTAACGAATCATACTCCAGTTGTCATGAACTAGCATGCAGCATACAACCTCATGCACAACCATTTAACTTCTCTTGTGAATAACTCCCCCTTAGTAGTACACTTCAACCATCCCATCAATCCAATCATAATCCATAGAATAGAATAGAATTATCAAATTCTCCCCCTTTTTGTCAAAATATGACAAAGGACGAAACACAAATAGGATTTGAAAGACAATAAAGTAATGATCAAGTCATAAAGATAAAAAGATTGAAAGTTAAGAGTACAGAACATAGCATAAGGAGTTATAAAGTAAAGTCAGATAAAGTCTAACATAACCAGAGAAAGTAAAAAGTATTATAGTTATTACAGACCAAAGAGTAAAATCTCAATCCGATCCAGAAGAAGGAGCGTGGATGGTAGGATCAATTTGATGAAGGCCTTTTCGTAAGCGCCTAAAATACTTGCGCATAGTTTTAAATTGCAGATTGTGGCCAACATTCATATTCTCTACCTTCTCCTCTAATGCACTCAGACGAGCATTGCAATCAGATGGCACAAAGTCAGGATCATTCCCAGAGTTAGAATCAATTTCATTGAAAATATCATCCATATTGATATCATCTGGAGGAAGATCATCACCTTCATCATCATTCCCAGCCTCAGCAGCAACTCCACCTTCACCAACATTAACTTGACCTGGAGCCAATTTCAACTTCATTTTGTTTAAGTTGGAGTTGTTGAATATTAGGTGTTAGATAGGAGCCTCTCCGACGGGCAAAACGACTAACATATTAGTGGCTAACACATTCATCAGATACCCAAATGGAATATCACTATGACCAGGATGAATATGGAATTGAATGATAGAGGAACAAATCAAAGAGGGCAAACAAACATTAACCCTAGTAACGATTGAGTATAAAATATGAACCATAAGCAGAGTCAACTCAGTCTTGTTTCCAGAGCAGGGATACAGATTAAATGTAAAGATACGATGTAAAACTCTGTATCTGGGTAACAAGTATCTGGATGCGAGAGCATTCCCATGTTCAGTCCATGGTGCATTCATGTTACACAGCGCTCTAGTATAAGCACGTTTTTCATATTCTGACACTTTCTCAGCAAGTGCACTAGGATGAATACCATCATCATTTACTGAATGTTCATAAGGCCTGAAATTAAATGTCGATCAACAAGAAAAGGCCCTTCTCTAGTAGCAATAGCAAAAGTCAGTTGCTCAGTAGAGAATTCAGTGATGCATATAACCATGGCCTGCGTTATGGACTGGTATGCTGGCCGGCCCCAGCGTAAAATGTTTTCCCATCCTACAGATTGAAGGAGAGGAAGGAGACCGAAAAGAGCATTTAAATCAATAACTTTTTTAACAATCACATTGCGCATACGCAAATCACGTACATATGGTGGATCATCTTCAGGATCCCTAAGATGACATCTAGTGATAACATTCGATCTAGAAGAAAAAGCACCTCTAGGATTTTTCTTTTTACCTCTAGGGTCCATTTTCTTGAAGAAATACAAGAAATATCAAGAAAATAGAGATAGGTTTCTCTAGATTCAGCAAATGAGAAGAAAAACCCAAAAACTTGAAGAACGAGTTGAAATAGACAACTACAATCAAGAAATTGAAGAGAAAAGACTAAGATTCTTCAAGAAATCATGAAAACATTCTAACCTGAGCGAATCGAATAGTGGGGTTTGACTAGTCGAGTCACGGCTTGTTGGAGAGAAAGGTTAGAATGAAGAAGATGAGATTTTGTCCTAAATAAAATCAATCAGCGCGCTACATGACTGGTCGTGGGATGTCCTCGACCGGTCGTGCCACGACTGGTTGAGCACGTCCTCGACTGGTCGTGTAATAGAAAAATAAATAAATGTGTATTTTTTAAGAAATTTTGAAATATAAACTATTAAAGTATTTACAATATGATACAGAAATGCATGCTCAATCATTTAAAATTGCACATACTAAGATCGAATTTCAACTTATTAAATCTGCTTTTGTCGAGCGGTTTAGCAAAAATGTCAGCAAGTTGAGTCTCGATAGGAATATATTCTAAAGATATTACTTTTTCTTCCACTAATTCAGGAATATAATGAAATCTAACGTCAATATGCTTAATACGTGAATGTTGGATTGGGTTTTTTGAAATATTTATCGCACTAGAATTATCACAGTATAAAACCATCGAGTCCTGTGCGATTCCATAATCACTCAACATATGTTTCATCCAAACCAGCTGAGTACATGCATTTCCAGCTACAATGTATTCAGCCTCAGCAGTTGAGAGTGATATGGAACTTTGCTTCTTGCTAAACCAAGAAACCAAGCAGTTTCCAATGTAAAAACAACCACCACTGGTTGATTTTCTGTCATCGATATTACCTGCCCAATCAGCATCTGAATACCCAGCTAATTGAACACTAGTATCATAAGGATACCAAAGACCCAAATTAACTGAACTTGCGACATATTGAATAATTCGCTTAACAGCAGTTAAGTGAGATTCTTTAGGATTAGACTGATATCTAGCACAGATTCCAACACTTAAAGCAATATCAGGTCTACTTGCAGTTAAGTAAAGCAAACTGCCTATCATGCTACGATACAATTTAGGATCTACATCTTTACCTGTAGAGTCTTTTGAGAGTCTTAGAGTTGTACTCATAGGAGTATCAAAATTCTTACCATTCTCAAATCTGAACTTCTTAATCAAGTTTAAAGCATATTTAGATTGTGAAATAAAAATTCCATCAAATTGTTGTTTTACTTGCAATCCTAAGAAATAATTTAATTCCCCAACCAAGCTCATTTCAAACTTAGATTTCATCAAATCTGCAAACTTAACATTCATGTTAGTACAAGTTGATCCATAAACAATATCATCAACATAGATCTGAACCATTAAGATATCATCGTTATGTTTCTTAACAAAAAAGCGTCTTCTCGACACTACCCATTTGAAAATTATGACTTAGTAAAAACTTAGACAATTTTTCGTACCATGCCCTGGGAGCCTATTTCAAACCATAGAGAGCTTTTTTAAGGCGGTATACATGATTAGTAAACTTAGGGTCTTCAAACCCTGTAGGTTGTTCAACATATACCTCTTCATGTAAATCACCATTTAAAAAGGCACTCTTTACATCCATTTGATAAATTTTAAACTTTCTAAAGCATGTAATGGATATAAAAAGTCTAATTGATTCAAGGTGAGCAACTGGAGCAAAGGTTTCATCGTAATCAATACCTTCTATTTGAGTGTAACCTTGTACAACTAGTCTTGCCTTGTTTCTAATTATATTTCCAAGTTCATCAGACTTATTTTTGAAAATCCACTTAGTTCCTATAATGTGTTTATCTTTAGGTGTAGGAACAAGATAGCAGACATCATTACAAATAAATTGATTAAGTTCTTCCTGCATCGCTGTTATCCAGTTTTCATCAGAAAGTGCTTATTTTACGTTTACCGGTTCAATCTGGGATGTAAAGCATATGTAATTACATGTCTTCTAATTGTCTACGAGTGCACACATCAGTGAGAGGGTTACTAAGAATTTGAGTAGTTGGATGATCTTTAACAGTCCTTAATTTTGAATTAATTTCACTTGATGAAGTATCTGATTTTTCAATTAGAAGAACTTCATCATTATTTAAACTTGGGGCAGGTGTATTCAAATGATCGTCTATGACCATGTTAATTGATTCTTGAATAATACTGGTCCTCTTGTTCAGTACATGATATACGTGACTGTTTAAAGAGTATCCTAAAAAAATTCCTTCGTCACTCTTTTTGTCAAACTTTCCCAGATTTTCACGGTCACGCAAAATATAGCACTTGCTGCCAAAAACTTGAAAGTATTTGATAGTCAGCTTTTTATCAAACCACATTTCATAAGCCGTTTTATTATTGGATTTACAAGTATAGACATGGTTAATAATGTAGCAAGCCGTATTCACTGCTTCAGCCCATAAATTTCTAGGGAGCTTCATGCTATTCAACATAACATTTCCCATTTCTTAAAGCACTCTATTTTTTCTTTCCACAATACCATTTTGTTGTGGAGTTTTAGGCGCAAAGAATTCATATGATATTCCCTGATCGCTACAGAATTTCTCAAAATCACTATTTTCAAACTCGGATCCATGATCACTTCGGATCTTGCTGACTTGAGAACATTTTTCAGTTTGGATCCGTTTGATAATCTTTTTCACTTCCTCAAGGGTTTCTGATTTGTCCCTTAAAAATGAAACCCAGGTGAATCTTGTAAAATCATCTACAATAACCAAGATATATTTTTTGCCACCTCGACTTTCCATTCTAGTTAGTCCTATAAGATCCATGTGGAGAAGCTCAAGTGGTCTTAATATGGTATTGGAGTTCACCTTTTTGTGAGAGCTCCTAGTTTGTTTACCATACTGACATTCACCACATATCTTGTCTACTTTTTAAATCTTAGGTAGACCTCTAATAAGTTCTCCTTTGCTCAATTTGTATAAATTTTGGTAGTGTACATGTCCAAGGCGTTTATGCCATAATTCTGTCTCATTAATATGGACCATGTAGCACGTTTGATTAGATGAGCTACCATTGCTTACTATATAGCAGTTTTCAGAAGTTCTATGACCAGTTAATATTACAGAACCCTTTTTATCTATAATCTCAAAACCTTGATTAGAAAATTTAACACTATGATTTTCGTCGCATATTTGAGATATGCTTAATAGGTTGTGTTTTAGTCCCTCAACATATAAAACATTCTTAAATAAGGGAAGATTATAGAGTTGAACCGTACCTTGGCCAATAATCTTGCAGTTACTACCATCACCAAATGTGACTGACCCATCAGTCATATCTTTTAGATCGGTGAATAAAGCCTTGTCACCTGTCATGTGCGTAGAACATCCACTGTCTAGGTACCATTTTGAATGGCTTGTTGCTTTGAAAGTAGTGTGGGCAACCAAGCAGGCAACTTTAGGAACCCCACCCATTTTAGAACTGTTTTACGTTTAAGAACATAGTTGGTCTTCTTTTGTTTATAGTTGTGGGAATGACCTACTGAGTTAGATTTTAAGAGCTCCTTGAGTAAATCAACTATTTTTTCAGTCAGTGGGTTTCTGTTCTGATTTTTGGAATTGATATAGCTACGTTTAGGTTTTTAAAAAGTTTTTGTATTTTTAAAAAAACCTTGACAAGTACCTTTTTTCTTTTGAGTTTGAGGATTCTCCTTTCACAAAGTTGGGAGGAGTATTCTTCTATTTATGAGGTATGTTCTTATCATAGCCCAACCCGGATCAATGGCCACCTTTTCTAGATCCGGATAAAAGTTTTTCTAACTTTGGATCTCCTTGGGCATACCTCCAAGTACCCTTTAAACTCAGAAGAGAAGATACTTCATTCTTAAGTTTGTCATTTTCAAATTTAAGATTTTCAATCAGGGAGGTTTTGAATTCTAAATCACATTTAGTCTTTTCAAAACAATCTGAAATATGGGATTTTTCTAAAATAAGTTACTCAAAATTTTCTTTAAGTTTTAAAAACTTTTCTTTTTGAATTTTTAGTTTTACGGCAATTTTACAACTTTCCTTATATAGAGCATTGTAAGCATCTTGAAGATCTTCTTCATTTTCATGATCACTATTCAAATTTTCTTTACTAGTTGAATCATCATGATCTGAAAAAGTGAGCTTGGCTAGAGTCATAAGGGCCTTAACTTCATTGCCCGATTCGGTATCAGAATCTTCTGAATCAGAAGTAACTTTAGACTCAGATGATTCATCCCAAGTAGCCAACATACCCTTCCTTTTAGGTTTGTCCTTTTTAGGGTATTTGTTTGCTAAATGCCCATATTCTTAACAGTTATAACATTGTCTATCTTTCAAAGACTTCCAAGTTTTAGATCTAGGTTTAGATCTTTTCTGAAAATCGACCAATTTCTTACTTTTGAAAATTTTATAAAACCTTTTTGCTAAAAGAGTCATATCATCTTCAGAATCAGAGTTTTCTTGAGAAACACCTTTAGAAGATTTCAAAGCGATGGATTTTCCTTTAGGAGCTTTAAAATTTAATTCATAGGTTTGTAAAGAACCAACTAGTTCTTCTACCCTCATATTGTCTGTATCACGAAGTTCCTAGATCGCAGTTACTTTAGAGTTGAACCATTCAGGAAGAGAGCGTAGTATTTTTACACACACTTTACTTTCTGGGATTGTATCGCTAAGACCCCACATTGAGTTTACAACGTCATTTAATATTATGTAAAAGTCCATAAACATTTCATTTTTCTCCATATGAATTTCTTCAAATTTGGTTGTGAGGAGTTGGACTTTAGATTTTTTGACAATTGATGTACCCTCGTGTGTCATTTCTAATATATCCTAGGCTTGCTTTGTAGTATCACAAGATATGATTCTTTTGAACTCATCCGGTGATAGTGCGTAAGTGATTGCATTTAGTGCTTTTTGCATTGGCATTACTCTCACTTTTCTGAAGTGTGGACCAAGAAGTATAAGGTGTTATTCTCATTGATTTTGATCCATTGATACCAATTACTTCAATGGTAGGAGAGCTCCATTCAGTCACTGTGGCTTGCCACACACTATCATCCATTGATTTGAGGAAGGTCCTCATTTTGGATTTCCAATAGGCATAGTTGGAGCCATCAAAGGGTGGAGGCCTAGTGACTGATAGGCTATCAAAATTTGACATCTTATATATATATAGCTTAGATCGTTAGTTCAGGAAATAAATCCAAAAAAATAATAAGAGCGAGCTATTAGGCTTTGATACCACCTGAAATGACCAAGCTATATGTCCTAGAGGGGGAGGGGGGGTGAATAGGAGTATGTCAAATTAAAATTAAAACAGCAGAATAAACAATAAAGAGATAGCCTTACAAAAATAGATCAATTCAAAATGCTGAAATAAACTCAACCTCAATTAACAAGTATTGAGAGGTTGATATGAATTCAGTTCTAAGGACAACCTTACACCATAAAAACCAAAGGTTTATGGCAGGACAACCTTATTTCTAGAACGTTCATTGTATCAAGAACTCAATAAAAATAGCAAGGAATTGAAATAGATTACAGAAATTTAAATCTAACTTATTACAACATTCCCACACTTGCTTGAAATGTAAATATTTACAACAATCACATCCACACATACATTCCACAACTTTGAATGATAAACGATAAAAGATAAAAGATTAAGCAAGCATTCAATCCACAAGACAAAGAATTATAGTGGTTCGCCTGTGTGTTCACCAACTGTTAAACAATAGCCACACAGAATGCTACTCTACTCTTAATATCCTCACACAGGGGATATTAACGTTCACTATCAAAATAGGTTTCACAGGTTCACCTAAAACCTTCACAATTGTGTCTTTTTAACTTGGGCTTACATAATCTAAAAACCCTTCTTTTTGAATTTTCTGGATCTCCTCAGATAACCACACAAATGGAATTTTTCAGGCTAATTCCAAACAAAAACCAAAAGAACGGAAGTTTTACAGAATTGTAAAATACCTAGATTTCTCATCTTGTAGTAGCCCGGAAGAACCAATCGGAGTAGAAGTTCGAATATGGAAGTTCAATGTCCAATACTCACTTTAAAATGGTTCTAAGTTCTAATTGATTTTAAGTTTAATCAACTTAAGGCTAGCTGTATTTGATTTTGATTCCGAGAAGAAGGAATTAAGAATTTTCCCTTTATCTAATCAGATTGGAATGCAAATCAAAATCAAATAACAATAAGCTAATAAAAGGAAATAGAATTATGCACAATGTAGCTTAAAAACAAACACAAACTTATCTCAGAGTGGAGCCTTGAATTCACTTAATTTTCAATGAATAACTCTGAAATTAATGTGCTATTTATAGCTGCAGAAATTTGTCTTCAACTGGTCCTAGGGACACCACGACTAGTCGAAGGAGAAACAAATTTTTGAACTTTTGAGCACGATCGCCTAAAACCGTTGTAAGACCAATCGTAGGCAGTCCACGACTGGTCGAAGGCAGTCTACAACCGGTCGAGACCCCTCTACAACTGGTCATGCGACACTTGATTTAGTCGCTGGAGTTTGAGTCGTAGCTTTACGACTAGTCGAAGGTCGAGTCGAGACCATCCCACAACCGGTCGAGCAGACCCCAGGACTGGTCGTAGCAGAATAAAAAAAAATCCGATAAATTGCAACAACTCTAGGACTGGTCCTGTAATTTCTTAGACTGGTCGAACCAGTGCTAGGATTGATCGAACAAGGTCTAGGACTAGTCTTAGAACAGACCAAATTCATATATTAATATTCAAATAAATTATGTAGCTAAAGTGACCTACCCTAAGGTTAATCTAAGGTTTATCATACCTGGGACTTGAGGTATGGACATTGAAAACTTCATTTGCTTAGACTTTGATCATTATGAAGCTTGAGTTCTTCTTGATGCAGCTTGACTACTTCACAAGCTTTGAAATCAGTGTCATTTTGAGTTGCACTTAAGTCCCAAACTATGCTTGAGTCTTGATCTTGAATACACGTGAACTTAAGCTTAAGTCTTAAACTTGAACTCTTTTTTAATATCTTCTATATTGTAGATTGAACTAGCTTGAAGAATTCATCTTCTTGACTTCAATTGTTGACATGGTGTCTCGAACAAATTTATCAAGATATAAACACAAGAGACATACAGAGGTTTTAACACACAAAATTTGACAATCAAAGAGGAATCAAACCTTAACAGTTACACCTTTTTTATCCGATCATAGGCCACCTAATATACATGTTTTACCAGCCATTCATCTATTTTTTATTAGATCATTTTAGAGTGTTGGGCTGCCTATATATTTATTGCAATCTAAGTCATTTTCATGGTACCCATTGTAATGGTTATTCCTTATGTAGGCCGTCAGTTGGTAGAAATCATGTGGATCACTACACCATAGGAATTTGGGATTTTGGGTGGCCCAACTAGTCGTGTGAATTGGTGGAAGTTGTGTGGGCCACCACACCATGTGAGTGCATGATTTTTATAACCCACCTAACTGTATGAAATTGGGCCAATTGTGTGACTACTTGTCTAAGTGGATTTATGATTGTTGTGGCCCTTAACCATATGATCACTGACGGGATGAATGTCAGCCAGATTTGGCAAAATGGTGTTGAATATGTATCTCATAAATCTTGTGATCATGCGTAACGTGGATAGCCGTAAATCATGTGGGTATGTGGGGAATGTGTGGCCCAACCATATGATCATGTGGTGCTTAGGTGAATGCTAAACTATGTGAAATTGTGGTACTGGCCGCCTAACTATGTGAAAATTTAGTAAAGCGGTTGCCCCATTATGTGGGCTATGAGGTAGTGAATGTACATAACCATCTAACCTTAGATCATTTATTATGACAAATAGAGTGACATTTGTGTGGCCACTCAACCATATAGACTTCTGATATCGGAGTGACCATAAAACCATGTGGGCATATGAGAATTGTGTGATTACTCAGACTCGTGGACTATGTTGATGGTGTAACCTCTTCGGTATGTGAACTTAGGACGTGTGTCAGATTCGTTATTGCTACCTTGATGTAAGTATTGCATATTTCACCATTTAGGCTAGCTAATTATAGAACATGATTCCAAAATGACCTAGATCCAATTCCTAAATAAGTCAGACGATATGAAAAGTGTTAATTGAATGTATAACTTTCGAATACTTGTGAACCACTCAATGTACGTATTTTATCCACACTATTCAATTATTTTACCAACTAAACAGTTCGATCATGGAGCCCACTGACGTGTGCCTTGTACATCTGAGTTGTTCTTCCTTGTACTACCTTAATGTATGTGAGTTACCTATATTATCTACTCGTTAGGACCCACCGTAATGTTTGTGTGTGGACCCATCTTCTTGCAATACCAGTTGAAGTAGGACCCACTACGTTGTATGAGATAAACCCATGTCATCCAATTATGACTAACTTTTATGTGTATATTATATACCCAAGTCAATCAACTTAGGGCTCACTGTATCTTATGAGGTTTACCTGTGCCTTCCAAACCATTGTAGAATTACTATGATAATTATTTGCAAATCCAACCTACTAACAGCCCACTTGAAGGTGAAACCCTCTACATTATATGAGTTTCACTAGCACCATCCACCCTATGGCTCATTTACTCGATGTTATGATTATGTCTTTCATCTCATAACTACTTGGTGCATGTACTTTGCGTCACCACCACTCATTAACCATAAGGCCCAATTAGGGTATAACCATGTGGTCCCAATAGAAGAAAATCATGTCGGGCCAAAGCCACTAATGGAATATTTATCTTGTGAAGGATATGGTGTAATTCTGAATACAATTAATGCTCATGATTATGATAGTGATGGATGATATTAGTGAAATTCATCTACTTAACCATGTTGATATTGATCATACTCATGCACCATGGAATGATGGTATGTGCAAGTGTACTTCAATACATTTGTTCATGTGTAAGATATGTCCTCTTCAGTTTAGTCACATGACCATGGATTGATATAGTTTATAGTGACACATGATGAATATATGTCATTTTTGGCTTAAAGGTTAAGCAGACCTTAAACTCATGGCATTATACACATACCATATGCCCTTGAATGTATGCCTTATCATAATTGCTTAAATTTATGCATTATCATGACATACATGATGATTGAAATACCATAGTCGTGCCATATAACATGGGTTAGATCTTGACAACGAAATGTGCATCTATGATGTTGACTTGGGTTATCCCTGAAAAAAAGTGGGACACCAGAAGTGTGGAAATAGTAGGGGATGATGTGCCCCTTAGTCGAAAGTCCCCAAACTCCAATGCTAGCTAAGGATACCTCACCGTTGGGCTGAGTGCATGCATAAGTCATGGATTTGACTTTCATTGACGAGGTCGGATTGAGAAGAGGTGGGTCCAACCTGCTTAAGGGCTGAGGTGCAAACAAGGACTAGTCTGACTCGCCGATGAGGAGAAGCACGAATGAGGTCCGCTACTGGCATGCTGGGTGGAAGTCCACTACAGGGCAGGTATGCGAGGTCAATTACTGGTGTCTGGTGCATGGGTATTGTCACGTCCCAAACACGAAAATCGGATTCACAGGAATCCCGATTGCCGAATCCGATACCGACAGCCTCCGTAGTACCCCATTCTCGGCTCCCAGCACCCATACGCCAGATTCCGATCCTGGGATCCTACAAGGAGGATTTTCAGTATGAATTTTTTTTGTAATGGAGCATAACCACAAGCATAACCAAGTCACAAAACAACATCATCATCACATATCCACTAGAATAAATATTTGAGTATAATGCTGAAAGGGAAATACATATCTCAAAAATCAAAACTCCAGAAGACCGCTACACACTCCAAGCTCAATGCCGCTACAACCTAACGCCATCTGCATGCATCTATCGTACATAAGCTTATAAAAAGCTTAAAGGGTGGTGGAAGTGTGTATAAGGTAAGTGCTAAGTATCAATAAAGCACATAAATCATACATCATCGGGATAAGCAGAAATACTAATAAGATCATGAATCATATGACATCAGAGTAAGCGGAAATGTACTGGTAAGTCTATGAATGCTATCAGCCGTACCAAGGCTTTGCGATGCAAAACATAACAAGACAATAACGGATGCTGAGGATGCAATGCTATATACAAATCCTGACGAGCCATAAATACCATCAACCTCATATAGGCCATATAAGTGTAAAAACATAGTAACCCAAAATACTAAGTACTGCGAATGCAATGTAATATGCGGTGCGAATGAAATGACTATACTGGAATGTGAAGTTGGGATGATAGTATGAAGTATCACAGGCTATAGGGTCCATCACAAGGGACTTCTATCCAAACCAGGCCCATACCTAAATTTGGATAGTCAGACACAATGTGGTAAACTCCTGATCTCAGGTTAGTCGCGCACCCAACCAAAATCTTAGCCATGCGAAGGTACACGTAACAAATAGTTGCGCACCACCAGCCTGAGTGAATAGTGAATGAATGAGTATGCAACTCCTCCCCAATAAATCCACATATCAGTACGGTTCATCTCAAGGATCGTCACCGGGGTCTATTACACTCTACACCAGCTTGCCGCCCCTATCCGAGAGCACAACTGGGTACGTGAAAGAGACCTCACTATCCGCCTAACAATATCGGGCCCGATTCGTCGATAGCGGACCCATTCCTCAAGCTAGTCAAACTCAACCTAGATATTGCCCCCTCACTCAGGCGGGTAAGGTCACACCCCTTCCCAACCGACCACGACACGGTGAGAGATACGGCCTCCTAGTATTCGGCCCTCGTGTGCTCATATATCCACTCCTGATCACGGAGGTTTAGGGATTTTCACCCAAGGACATCTATGGCGCCCGTATGTTAGAACCAAACATTTTCGGTGTCCCGTCTAGCATTCCACGATATGCCTGTGGAGGCCACGGCCCTGATGTCGCTAGGGCGTATAATGATCAAGTAACATGTATGCGGGATGCATGAATCACACCATACAAACATGCAGCAATCTCGCGCGTACCATTCGCTCATGTCGGGCACTTCATCTCATATGGAGTCCCGTAAATGTCTCAGCCAAACGGCTCATGTTATAACCAAACATTCCTCATATCAAGCATACATATGATGCGTATGGGTATGAATCATGGAGCTACACTAAGCATGTTATAAGGTGATGAACTATCCTTACAACGCAGATGGGCCTAGACGGCCTACACACAACAAGTATGGGCCTACCAATGGCCCTAGGGAGAGTCGTAATACGGACAGTTCACTAACATTATACTTACAATGTGGACGTCTGAAAGGGCCAAGCTATATGCCCTAGAGGGGGGTGAATAGGGCAATGCCAAATAAAACTTAAAACAGCGGAATAATAAAAGATATAAATAACAATGCTGAAATAATAACAATCTCAAAGCATATGAAATATGAGAATGATACTAAATCAGTTCTAAGGACAACCTTACACCAAAAACCAATGGCTTATAGTAGGACAACCTTATTTCTAGAACGATCTAGAAAACACAAATGATATGGAAAATAAATCAAGAATAACTTAAAGAAATAAATCCTAAGTTATTACACCATTCAACCACACTAGCTTGAAATGAAAATTACAACATTCATCCACAAAAGCAATCCACAATAATAAAGGAATAAATGAATAAAGAAATCAAGCACATCCACAACACAACGATATATAGTGGTTCGCCTGTGTGTTCACCAACTGTTAGCCAACAGCCACATAGAATGCTACTCCACTCCTAATATCCTCACACAGTGGATATTAGCATGCACTATCAAAATAGGTTTTCACAGGTTCACCCAAAACCTTCACAATTGTGTCTTTTTATCTCAGGCTTACACAATCCAAAAACCCCCACAATCTGAGTTTTCTAGCTCTCCTCAGAAAACCAAAATAATGAGATTTTTCTGGCAAATCTCAAACAAAACCAGAGAAAGTAAATTACAAAGTAAAATACCTGGATCTCCTTTTGAAGTAGCCTAGTAGAACCAATCGGAGTAGATGAATGATACGTCGTTCAATGTCCATGTAACGCCCTGAAAATCGGGGGTCGAGTATGAACTCAACTCCCGAGTTCCAACGCATCACTTATGCAACATACACAATGATGGTTAAATGTTGTCTGAGTTAGCGCAATAAACATGAATGAGATTATACCAAAGCGATAATTCATACTCGGATCAGTTGTATAAAAAAGCGGAAGCGGAAAAGTGTATATATATGTATGTAAAGAAACAAAATAAATGATTCATTATCCAGAGTATGAATCCTTCTGAGTCACAATATACATGTCTGTGTAATAAACAAAATGTCAAAATAACTAAATACAATCTCTGTAAATCCCATCAGTCCCGGCAGCCTAGTCGAAGCCGCCAGCGAACTGCATATATGAGAACTCCTCCTGGTCCTCGTCGTAATCGGGCTCCGCCTCCGAGAATAGCCGGATCGCCTAAACACGAGGCAGTACGGTTGGTGTGCGCAACACCGTCCCGTAACGTGGGAGTGAGTAGCTAACTCAGTGGAACAGTAAGATATAAGTTATCATGTTACCAATACAGTCAAGCAGTAATGATAAAGCAGTAAATCAAACACTCCTAGTTACTCTGATTAATGCAAGTATGAATGCAGGTATGATGGATGCCCTCACCACACCCTCCCTCATGCGACACCATCTCACGTTCGCGCATGCTTACATCCCACAGTGCTCCACATCTTCCGGGCACATGCGATGCATGATGAGTATGATTCCGAGTTTTTAATTAATTCATTTCAAACGGCGGGGTTGGGAAACTAAGGTACCTCCCTTGTATCATATCCAAACATGATCCAATCTAGGGTCGTCGTCCTAGTTAATATCGAGACGATGGTGTGTTTTCTGAGGTCACTGCCGAGAGGTGCTGTGGAACATTACGCACAAAGGTTGCACCACTCCCCCATCACCCCTTAAACGATTCATCACGATACAACTATACGAAAACAGGCCTAGTTCATACTCTATATATCGCGGCGAACCCTAAGGCACTGTGCAACTTCGAGTATGCTCGCGGTCACTACAAAGGGTGTTGCTGTGCACACAAAGAAGCGCACCACTCCCCCATCACCTTATCGGTGTGGGGCCGACGGCGCGAATATAGTGTCCCATACCACCATAATCGGCTCACGAGTAGAGTTGCTCCTTTGGTCACTACGGGGAGGCACGTAGCCCCGGCGTAGGCGACGGCTCGACCACGGTGTCCCATACCACCATGCCGGCTCATGAGTCTTAGCGGATCGAGGTACCATGGTTAGCGGGATTTTTCACTTTGGTAAGTTTGGTACCCTAGGTTCAAGCATTAGCGACCAAACATGGTGAACATACATAAGGCATGCGGTTTACTTAATATGTTCGGCTAGCTCGAGCGCACAACAAGTTGGGCGATATGAGGCGCGAAGCACCTCGTGTGGCCAACCACTATCGCCAACCGAAGCACGACTCGGGTTCACCAACACATCGTGCGTGGCGGAGCGAAACCCCAACCACGTTTTCAAGTCGTCTGGGATGCGGACTACGAACATAGTCCCAAGCTCGATCGGTTGTGAAACATGAAGTAAAGCATAGGGCAAAGCATGTATTATAAAGCATGAAGTAAAGCATTTCATAAGGCATGTTGTAAAGCATGTTATCAAGCATGTTACTGAAGCATGTTATAAAGCACTATACACATAGGGACACAAATACCTAGAGTTCACAGGGTGAGTGGTTAGAGTGAACAACCACATGGAGAGTGTCATATGTGACTCTAAGGTAGCGGAGAATCCCATCTCGGCACCTAACTAAGGTTCTAACACTTAAACACTTACACTCGCAAGTGATTTCGCCAACACTTGGAATACACTACTTCAACATACATGACGTATGCTAGAAGGGTGTACTAGGGTTGTCCGTTACCGAGCTAGTATTTTATACATATACAACATATTCATACAGCAAATAAACATAGCAAACACATCGGCGAATTTTATACGTATAGGGTACTTTCTACGTATACCCAATTTCGACATACATAGTGTTTACAAAGGAAGATAGATTTCGGCGATTCTTTTCGCCAAGCTAGTATTTTAATCATGTATTGTATAATCATACATTAAATACATATGACAAACATTATTCCAAAAGAAATACGTATACGGTATTTCTTCAATACGTATTTTCAACATACGGCACATTACAAAGGAACATATATTTTAGCGATTCCTTTCGCCAAACTAGCATTTTATTCATATAGCATATAATCATACATTAAATAAACATGTCAAACATTTATCCAAGAAAAAAAATACGTATACGGTATTTATACGTATACCTAGAATATGTGAAATTCCATATTTCACAGTTAATCAAAACAGGAAACGGAAGGCACTTTGTACATGTGCAATTGCAAGCAGATCATGAATCTACCATTATCTGACATTGAAAGCGTTGAAAACCGTAACTTATAAGCTTAAAGTCCTCACCTTTGCCTTTGGAAACGGAATAAATCAGCAAGGGTGATGGATCTTCCGTCTACGGCCGATTTCTAGCCTAAAGAGCGGAATCGGTTAGTCGGTATACACCCCACTTCGATTCCACCACAAATCAGACCTAGGGTTAGGTTTTCTTACCTTCAAATGAGGCGGAAAACAGGAGAACGCCGAGAATAAGGCGGTGTAGGCCGTGTAGCAATCCGGTGCAAGTGGAGGAAGATCGGCAACGATCTCCAAGTTCTTCCCTCTCTTTTCTCTCTCTCCTTCTAGGGTTTCTCCCTAAATTCGTATGGCTGTGAGAGGGGCTGCTCTAAGCCCCTTTTATAGCTTCAAACATTACGGAAATAGACTTAGGTTCATGAGTCTTGCTATATAAGATTTTCGGCGCTTTTCCGGCTCAAAGGGTGTTACTGGTAGCCCTCTTTGAACCAAATGTCGGACTTAAACTTATCATCAATGGATCTACGTGGGATTACATTTTTGACTCATTCGGATCGTAGATCGCACGTGGCGGACCACTTTCGATTCGACGGTCGGTGGGCCACGATCGAAATTCCAAGTACATGTAAATGTTCTGAAATTTTCTTAATCAGGGTGTAATTTGGTCGATTCGACGGTCGGGTTGCTTAATGCGACGCGTCAACGAACGATGCGGATCACTATTCCGGATATTTATTTCGGCTTGTGAATAGTGTTTTTCACACTACCTCGCTCTCGATTCGAAACGAATGGCCGTGGAATATCGGATAAGGCCGATTTTGAGATGATTGTTAAGCCCGGTGGGCGGTCCTAGTTCCTTAACCGGGTTAATCGGAATCCAGGGTGCGATCTAGACCTAATCGAAGTTTCGTTTCACTCAGAGAAGCGAGACGGGGAATGAGTTTGGTTCTAAACTTTAGGGTAACCTAGCGTCAATGATTACTGCAAGGTTTGGGTCTTGCGGATCGTATTTAAAGCGATCTAACGGATTTCATATTTAATTGAGTTTAGTACTTAGTTAACTTTGTTAAATTTCTAAAGGATTTAATCTATGTGATTTACAGTCGAGGTGGTACTCGACCCAATGTCTGGAATTTTTCGGTCGTTACAATCTACCCCCCTTAAACAAAAAATTTCGTCCTCGAAATTTATACTGTTCGTACTCCTCGAGAATGCGAGGGTAGTTCTTCACGACTTCGGCCTCGGTCTCCCGGGTAGCTTCCTCCTCGAATGATGTGTCCAAAGTACCTTCACAAGTGGGATGACCTTGCTACGCGATGTACACTGCTCCTTCTGCATCGAGGATGCGCGTCGGGCGCAACTCATACGTCGCATCCTCGCTCAGTTGTGCACTGCTCCCATCGATGATATGCGAAGGATCGAGGAACGTGCTTCTTCGGCATAGATACATGAAATACGTTATGTACGAAGCAAGTGGTGTAGGCGAGGCGAGACGATCGCCACATCACCCACTCGATCCGATGTCTGAAATGGACAGATGAACCTCGGTGTGAGCTTCCCCTTCTTCCCAAACCGAAGGACTCCTTCATAGGGGAAACCAGAAGGAACACATGATCACTGACCTCGAACTCCGGCGGTCGCCGCCTCGTATCGGCGTAACTCTTACCCTGCCACGCTGCTCTGTATTTGTGAGTAATCGACGCGATAATGTCTACCTTCTGTGGTCGCTGTACCAACTCTGGGCCAATCGGGCTACGCTCTCCAACCTACGCCCAACGGTGCGGTGCTCTACAAGGTCGACCATATAGAGCCTCATATGGCGCCATGCCAATCGTCGCTGGAAGAACATTTGTTGTGTAGGCGAACTCTGCGTACGGAAGGCGGTCGTCCCAAGCTGTCCTTGAAGTCCAACACACACGCTCGCAACATATCCTCCGAGAATCGATTCACTCGCTGCGTACGCCCATCGGTCCCGAGGATGAAGCGCATATCGAACTTCAACTTCACACCCATCGCCTCCACGGATACGAGTCCGGAAGATGGATGTGAGCCGCGTGTCTCGTCAGACACAATCTCCAAAGGAACTCCGTGCGGACGGACGATCTCACGATATACGGTCTAGCCGGCTCGTCTGCGAGTTCGTAACTCGATAGGGAGGAAATGGGCCGATTTGGTCATGGGTCCACAATCACCCAAATGGAATCGTGCCCCTTCCTCGTCTTCGGCAACCACGATATGAAGTCCATGGAGATGAAGTCCCACTTCCACTCCGCTATAGGCATGGGGTGACGGTCCAGGAGGTCGGCGATGTTACGCCTTGACCTGCGGCACGTCGGACATCGAGACACAAACTCGGCAATGTGGGCCTTCATGTTGTCCCACCGTACGTCCGTCTCATATCTGGTACATCTTCGTGCTACCGGGATGCATCATAAACTTCGAGTTATGGGCGGACTCGAGAAGCTCGCGTCTCAAGTCGAGCACATCTGGAACACATGGCGGCCACGCAGGCAGTAAACCCCCATCGGATCAACTCTCCACTCGGAGTCCACGGCGTCGCTAGCTTTGCTCTCGAAGCTCGGACAACCGTGCATCGCCCTCTTGGGCCTCAACAATCTGTCGTCGATAAGTGGCCGCACCGAATGTGCGCAACACACTCAAATGGCTCCTCGACGGTGAGTCTGCTCGAAGTCCCGCACAAACTCTACCATATCCCACTCGGCTATCATCGGCGGTGCCGCAAATGCAATCGCCTTCTTGCGGCTCAACGCGTCTGCCCTGAGTTCGCCTTGCCGGGATGGTAGGAAACCTCGAACTTGAAGTCCTTGAGGTCTCCATCCATCGTGTTATTTGTCTCATATTCAAATCTCATTTGCGTGAATATGTATTTAAGGCTCTTGTGGTCGCGAGAAAAGCTCGAACTCCTCACCATAGAGGTAATGTCTCCCGAGCTTCAATGCAAAGATGACCGCCGCCAACTCAGTCATGTGTAGGGTAATTCTCCTCGTGCTTCCTTAATTGTCTCGAGGCATACGATATCACCCTATCTTTACGCATCAACACACAACCCAAACCAACGCGAGACGCGTCGGTATACACCGTGTATCTCACCCCTTGCTGCGCAATACTAGCACGAGGGCGGACGTCAACTTGTCCTTGGCTCCTTAAAAGCGCCTCGCCTTCTCATTCCGGGCGAACTTGGTCCTTCGAGTCGGTGAGACAAGGGCACAGCGATCTTCGAGAAATCCCGAATAAAACGTCGTAGTACCCGGCCGGGCCAAGGAAACTCCTCACCTCGTAAGATTAGATTCGAGTGCGCAATCTGAACCGCGACTACCTTAGCAAGGTCCACTTTGCTATCCCATCCTTGGACACTACATGTCCCGGGAACTTGACTTCCTCACCGCGAAGTCGCACTTCTTGTATTGCGCAAACAAGCTGGTTCTTCTTTAGTGTCTCCAATACGGCTCGCAAGTGCTCCTCGTGCTCCTCCCAGGCTCGTGGAGTATATCGAGATGTCATCGATGAAGACGATGACGAATCGACAGAGGAAGGGCGAAATACCGGTTCATCGGATCCATGAACACGGGCGGGTGCGTTCGTCGGGCCGAACGACATCACTAAGAACTCGTAGTGCCCAAAGCACGTCTGAAGGAAGGTGTCTTACGCACGTCCTCCTCTCTCACACGCAGCGGTGGTAACTGTTGGAGATCAATCTTTGAGAAATACTTCGCCCCTCTCAGGCGGTCGAACGGATCGTCAATCTGGGCAAAGGATACTTGTTCTTCACCGTGACTGGTTCAACCTACGGTAATCAATACACTGCCAGTAGCGACCCGTCCTTCTTCTTCACGAACAACACGGGTGCTCCCCGAGGAGACACACTAGGTCGGATAAAACCTCTCTCTACAAGTACATCAATACGTGTCCGCGGCTCCTCCATCTCACATGGAGGCATACGATACGTAGGCAACGAGATGGGCGTCGCACCGGGCGTAAGATCTATCGTAAAATCAATCTCACGCGAGGAGGTGGCCGGGATAGTCTCAAACACGCTGCGAAGTCTCGAACCCGCGGCGTACTATCTCTTGTCGGACCATCGGTCGGCACAAGCAAAGCGACATAACAATCAACTCGACGGGGCCAGGCGGCACTGCAGGGAACGTGAAAGGCGTGCGGTCGGGTCCATGGCCGTCACGATCCGAGTGTCGCAATCCACCTCCGCCCTCATCTGGTGAGCCAATCCATGCCAAGGATAACGTCGTAGTGCCACGGCGGAGCAACAATGAGGTCGACGAGCAACGTGTTTGCTGCCCAAAACTACCGAGCAACCCTCGCATAATCGTGTGACATCCAGAACAAGTCCCGGTGGCCGTGGTGAGTCTCATTCCCTTAGTGGGAATCGTATGCAAAGAATAGGCGCTTCACGCAGCCCCACAAGAAATAATAGAAGTAGTGGACCCGGTGTCCACCAATAAAAAGACGGGAGTGTCGCGAATAAAAGTCGTACCCTCGAAGGCCGTCGGGCTGGCAGGCGTCTCGGGTGTGTCGCCACGAGAGTATGAACGCGAGCTTCTGCTGGCGCGGTTCGGTGAGGAGCCAAGGGTCGGCATTTGTGGCGGCTTGAAGTCTTGCACGGGAGGTCGGAAGGAAGGATGTGCGGGGGCTGTCTGCAGCGGTGGGGCGATATGGCTGTGGGCGAGAACGGCCCATCATCGTGGCGGAGAGAAACCACTTGTCCTTCATCGCGCGAAGCAACTCCCGATAGGATGACCCTGTTTCCCGCGGTGCGTGCGAGGTCACAATAGGGCGCCTCATCGGGCCCTGGCGGCTGCGATCTGGGAGGCGAGTCGACACGAGGCCTCTTGCCTAGGATAGGCACTGCTCTGTATCTCTGTCGTGGCCTCGCGCGACCATAGTGCCACGTGATCGGGCCAACCGGTCCACATCTGCTCTGCCGTCATAGACATGTGAACCAGTCTTTGCATATGTAGGTATGGTGAGGCGACATATCTTCGGCCGTATCTCGGTCGCAAGCCCAATGAAAATCGACGCATCCGCATACGCTCGTCCACTAGTATAGTCGGGACAAAGCGGCCTGACTCGGTGAAGCGGTGCTCGTACTGCTGTAATGGTCATGCCTCCTGCACGAGGCGCGAGAACTCGTCCTCCCGCTCATGTCGGTAAGTCGGCGGGTAGTATTTCTCATGGGCCAGGAACTCAAACGCCTCCCGGGTCCATACGTAGTCTGCTGCGACAGACCGCAGCACACTGTCCCACCATAAACTCGCCTCCCTCTCAAACATGAAGGCGGCTAGCTCTACACACACTGCGCCTCGAGCAATGCGACATCAGAAGCATCTTCGAGATGCGGTCAAGCCAAAACTCGCCTCCTCGGGCTATGAGTGCCCATGAACGAAGAAGGAGGCCTCAAGCGGTGAAAGCCGCTCGAGTAGGCCGCGCGTGCCGACATCTCCGGTAGGAGGCACCACGGGTGGAGGCGGGGGCACATCCTCACGCGAGCGGGAGGCTCGGGGTGCCGGCGAGACAAACGGGAGTCGTAGGTGGGTCGCACTACCACCACGGGACAAGGCCTCGGCGATAGTGGCCATAAGGCTGGCGATCTTTGCTCTGCTGTGTCTCTGGCTGCTTCTTCTTCTTGCACATCTCTGCTTCTTCTTCTTTGCATCTCTTCATCTCTTCTTCTTGCATCTGCTCTTGATGCATCATCATCATCATTTTGCTCAAACCTATCGGTCGGCGGAGCGACACAGGAGTCATCTTCTTGTGACGATGATGGCGGAGCTTGCTCACGGACCGGGGGCGTGTATGGTGGCAACCCGCCCGGTAGGACCGGCGGGGGCGTCGGATCCCAACCCACGGTCGTGGGACCACTACTACTAGAAGGTGTCGGTCCATGGAGCCGGTCAAAAGGAGATGTGCGGTGCTCGCGTATCTTTGTCGCGGCATGCCCTATACAACACTGGTCTGACATTTGTGAGATCTGACATAATACACTCCATAAAGCACTTAAGCATTCACACATCATCAAACAAAAGAGGCTATATGCTTTTCATTAACTCAAAATTGTCATAATACATGAACTACGAGTTTACATGAATCATGGTGAAATTACATTATAGCCAATACATCCACACATCAAACACTAACATTCTACTACCTAATACATCATCAGAACGAAAACACAAACCGCCTATCGCGGTAACCAAAGCAAACACAACAAACAACGATATGGATGACTAAGCATCCGAAGTAGGCGGTGGAGGAGGAGCATTCTTATCTGCGCACAGCACAGGATGGCCTTCAGCGTACGGGACATCTTCTTGAAATTCTTCTTCATGTAGGCTTCATTCTCTTCAAGTTTAGTTCGAACTTGACCAAGCTCGACCCGAACTGTCCAATCTCGGCCAGAACTTGTCCAACCTCTTCTTTGCGGGGCGGCTTGCCTCTCCTCAAAGCGGGTAAATCGCGCATCGGATACATCTCGATCCACACCTGCTGCCCCCCGAGCCGCGAGGGGTGAACTCTCCTACGTGTCCTGAGCCTCTGGTTCTTCCTCTGTATGTCATCCTGCGCTCCTCATCTTTGTCGGCACTGGAGGTCAACACTCTCTTCGCCGGCGCTATCAGGCTCATCTCCCGGACTCGTCGAGTCGGGCTTGCCATTGTTGGGGCCGATCTTCATATTCTGAGTGTCGCTTCATTTATGACTCGGACCGGTGCAAGATCCTCCATATTCAATACGCAGCCTACATCACGAGCCATCCTGCGGACCGGTCGGCCAAATGGGAGCGAAAGATCGTTCTGGCGAACGAACAACATTAACTATACGGGATAGGATGAATGTGGGCGAGGCATATGTTTTCCCGGCGTCCCATCTTGTACGAGAAAGTCCACCATCACCCTAGTACATTCCGTGCGGTTACCCCACCGTGGGTATACATTGTATGTGAAGATGTGATGGAGCAAATGGAAGTCTTCGAGACATCTTTGTCGCCGCAATACAACTTCCTCGCTTCCAAGTAACCGGCGACCACAGAGAAATCGCGTGCGGCGATCCCTTTCCCGCGCACTCTAGAGAAGTCATCACTAGGCTGTACTTGACCAAGCGGGATCTTCGTGATTCGAGCCACTTCGTCCACAGTGATGGTGCGCCTTATGCCCCTCACGAGACGATGGCGAAGAGGCTCTATTGATGCGTCTATGATGTGAGCGTAGAAGGCACGGCCGTGTGCTCACATGCGGGAGACTCGCCTTCAAAAATATGATTCCACCCGATATCCACCAAGTGGTCCATCATCGGGTGTAGGCCAAACATCCTCTCATCCACATGAGCTTCAAACACTACCTTGCGGCCCATAGCGCCCATATTCCATGCCTATTGGATAAGCATTCCTGGCGGGGTGGTCAGGATCCAGGTCTCGCTTTGACCTAAACTCCCGCACGGTACTTGTGCCGGCCCCAACATCAGATTTTCTTCGGGAACGGGCTGGCCTACTTGGGCCGGCGTCATCGGCCGCGGTTTTCCTCTTTCCCATGAAAGATAGGATGGAGGAAATGGAGAAAATGGTGGCCACCACACCAAGGAGAGCCATGGAAATTTTCCAAAATGGGAAACAAAGGGCTGACCTCTTTTACCTTCCACAATCAACAACCCAATAGGTGTGGAAGAAGCTCTGAGAGGTAGAAAATGAAGAAGGAACAAAAAGAAAGTGGAATGGGTTGGGAGATTACCCGATTTTGAGCTCCAAGGAGGGTTATGAGAGCTCCAACTTGTGAAAATGGGGAAAGGGAGAGGCTAGGGCTGTTGTAGGAGGTAGGTGTGTGTGAGTTATGGAAGAAAATGGAGGGATTGAAGGTTTGGAGGGATGGTTTTCGAGAAAAATCGAAAATGGAGGTGGGGTGCTTGAAAAAGAGGGGAAATGGGAGAGAAGGGAGCTCCAGCCCCTTAAAACCTAATCTAATGCAAAAACCGCACGTGCCATGGGGTATAAGGGACCAAACCGACCACCCCCACGTGTGGAACTACGCCGGAAAAGCAACGGGGGCGCGGTCCGCCGCCGGTGCCGCGGTGGCGCCGCGGTCGGGCTTGGCCGGAGCCGCGCTGCCGCGGTCTGGTCTTGTTCACCAGACTCCCAGGGTGCCAAATGCACCCTGGCTTGGTCCAAATTGTTGTTAGATTTATCGTGGGGCCCACGGACTCAGTTTGGTGCCCCAAACGGTCAGTTCCGGTAAGTTTATGATCAAATCAGATTTTTCCTGATTTTTAACGACTAACCTTTGGGGGATTGTGACCTGGACACGTCAATAGACGGTCTAGGAGTGATTTGGGATCCATAAATGTGGTTGGGATCGAGTACGCACTCGATCAAACTGTCCATTTGCAATGAACTTCGCCGAACGGCGAAATCGGGAGACCAAAGGCATTGCTAGATTTTGCGCACCCTCCTAAGTGTAATGCGTCGGCGTACGTAGTGGGAACATAACTCGAGGTCGGTTTAATCAAAATCATGCTCGATACCAACTTGTAACGCCCTGAAAATCGGGGGTCGAGTATGAACTCAACTCCAGAGTTCCAACGCATCACTTATGCAACATACACAATGATGGTTAAATGTTGTCGAGTTAGCGCAATAAACATGAATGAGATTATACCAAAGCGATAATTCATACTCCCGGATCGGTTGTATAAAAGCAAGCGGAAAAGGCATTTGTATATATATGTATGTAAAGAAACAAAATAAATGATTCATTATCAGTATGAATCCTTACGAGTCACAATATACATGTACGTGTAATAAACAAAATGTCAAAATAACTAAATACAATCTCTGTAAATCCCATCGGTCCGTGACCTAGTCGAAGCCGCCGTGGCTGCATATATGAGAACTCCTCCTGGTCCTCGTCGTGTCGGACTCGCCTCCCGAGAATAGCCGGATCGCCTAAACACTGAGGCAGTACGGTTGGTGTGCGCAACACCGATCCGTAACGTGGGAGTGAGTAGCTAACTCGGTGGAACGATAAGATATAAGTTATCATGTTACCAATACGATCAAGCGGTAATGATAAAGCGATAAATCAAACACTCCTAGTTACTACGATTAATGCAAGTATGAATGCGGTATGATGGATGCCCTCACCACACCCTCCCTCATGCGACACCATCTCACGTTCGCGCATGCTTACATCCCACGGTGCTCCACATCTTCCGGGCACATGCGATGCATGATGAGTATGATTACCGAGTTTTTAATTAATTCATTTCAAACAAGCGGGGTTGGGAAACTAAGGTACCTCCCTTGTATCATATCCAAACATGATCCAATCTAGGGTCGTCGAGTCTAGTTAATATCGAGACGATGGTGTGTTTTCTAGGTCACTGCGAGAGGCTGCCAGGGGTACATTACGCACAAAGGTTGCACCACTCCCCATCACCCCTTAAACGATTCATCACGATACAACTATCTGAGAAAGCAGGCCTAGTTCATACTCTATATATCGCGGCGAACCCTAAGGCACGCTGCAACTTCGAGAGTATGCTCGCGGTCACTAAAAAGGCTGCTGGTTGTGCACACAAACCTGCACCACTCCCCCATCACCTTATCGGTGTAGGCCGGCGGCGCGAATATAGTGTCCCATACCACCATAATCGGCTCACGAGTAGAGTTGCTCACTTTGGTCACTACGGGGAGGCACGCGGCCCCGGCGTAGGCCGCGGCTCGACCACGGTGTCCCATACCACCATGCCGGCTCATGAGTCTTAGCGGATCGAGGTACCATGGTTAGCGGGATTTTTCCTTTGGTAAGTTTGGTACCCTAGGTTCAAGCATTAGCGACCAAACATGGTGAACATACATAAGGCATGCGGTTTACTTAATATGTTCGGCTAGCTCGGCGCACAACAAGTTGGGCGATATGAGCGCGAAGCACCTCGTGTGGCCAACCACTATCATGGCCGAAGCACGACTCGGGTTCACCAACACATCGTGCGTGGCGGGCGAAACCCCAACCACGTTTTCAAGTACGTCTGGGATGCTGGACTACGAACATAGTCCCAAGCTCGGTCGGTGTGAAACATGAAGTAAAGCATAGGGCAAAGCATGTATTATAAAGCATGAAGTAAAGCATTTCATAAGGCATGTTGTAAAGCATGTTATCAAGCATGTTACTGAAGCATGTTATAAAGCACTATACACATAGGGACACAAATACCTAGAGTTCATAGGTGAGTGGTTAGAGTGAACAACCACATGGAGAGTGTCATATGTGACTCTAAGGTAGCGGAGAATCCCATCTCAGCACCTAACTAAGGTTCTAACACTTAAACACTTACACTCGCAAGTGATTTCGCCAACACTTGGAATACACTACTTCAACATACATGACGTATGCTAGAGGAGGGTGTACTAGGGTTGTCCCGTTACCGAGCTAGTATTTTATACATATACAACATATTCATACAGACAAATAAACATAGCAAACACATCGGCGAATTTTATACGTATAGGGTACTTCTACGTATACCCAATTTCGACATACATAGTGTTTACAAAGGAAGATAGATTTCGGCGATTCTTTTCGCCAAGCTAGTATTTTAATCATGTATTGTATAATCATACATTAAATACATATGACAAACATTATTCCAAAAGAAATACGTATACGGTATTTCTTCAATACGTATTTTCAACATACGGCACATTTCTGAAAGGAACATATATTTTAGCGATTCCTTTAAGCCAAACTAGCATTTTATTCATATAGCATATAATCATACATTAAATAAACATGTCAAACATTTATCCAAGAAAAATACGTATACGGTATTTATACGTATACCTAGAATATGTGAAATTCCATATTTCACACAGTTAATCAAAACGAGGAAACGGAAGGCACTTTGTACATGTGCAATTGCAAGCGGATCATGAATCTACCATTATACGACATTGAAAGCGTTGAAAACCGTAACTTATAAGCTTAAAGTCCTCACCTTTGCCTTTGGAAACGGAATAAATCGAGCAAGGGTGATGGATCTTCCGTCTACGGCCGATTTCTAGCCTAAAAGCGGAATCGGTTAGTCGGTATACACCCCACTTCGATTCCACCACAAATCGGACCTAGGGTTAGGTTTTCTTACCTTCAAATGAGGCGGAAAACAGGGAGAAGCGAGAATAAGGCGGTGTAGGCCGTGTAGCAATCCGGTGCAAGTGGAGGAAGATCGGCAACGATCTCCAAGTTCTTCCCTCTCTTTTCTCTCTCTCCTTCTAGGGTTTCTCCCTAAATTCGTATGGCTGTGAGAGGGGCTGCTCTAAGCCCCTTTTATAGCTTCAAACATTACGGAAATAGACTTAGGTTCATGAGAGTTTGCCATATAAGATTTTCGGCGCTTTTCCGGCTCAAAAGGGGTGTTGGTAGCCCTCTTTGAACCAAATGTCGGACTTAAACTTATCATCAATGGATCTACGTGGGATTACATTTTTGACTCATTCGGATACGCGAGATCGCACGTGGCGGACCACTTTCGATTCGGACGGTCGGTGGGCCACGATCGAGAAATTCAAGTACATGTAAATGTTCTGAAATTTTCTTAATCAGAGGGTGTAATTTGGTACGATTCGACGGTCGGGTTGCTTATCTTGTGGCGTCAGCGAACGATGCGAGATCACTATTCCGGATATTTATTTCGGCTTGTGAATAGTGTTTTCACACTACCTCGCTCGATTCGAAACGAATGGCCGTGGAATATCGGATAAGGCCGATTTTGAGATGATTGTTAAGCCCGGTGGGGCGGTCCTAGTTCCTTAAACCGGGTTAATCGGAATCCGAGGTGCGATCTAGACCTAATCTGAAGTTTCGTTTCACTCAGAAGCGGACGGGGAATGAGTTTGGTTCTAAACTTTAGGGTAACCTAGCGTCAATGATTACGCAAGGTTTGGGTCTTGCGGATCGTATTTAAAGCGATCTACGGATTTCATATTTAATTGAGTTTAGTACTTAGTTAACTTTGTTAAATTTCTAAAGGATTTAATCCTATGTGATTTCTGGTCGAGGTGGTACTCGACCCAATGTACGGAATTTTTCAGGTCGTTACAGTCCAATACTCACATAAAGAATGGTTCTAAGTCTAATTGATTTTAGATTAAATTAAGAAGAGCAAGGTCTATTTGATTTTGATCCCAGAAGAAGGAATATCACAAATTCTTCTTTTCTAAATAAGATTGGAATATGGATCAAAATCACAATAGAAAAATGCTAACAAAAGGAATATTAAATATGCACAATAACTTAAAAAAAAATCACTACTTATCTCAGAGTATAGCCTTAAATCGCTTGAATGGAATGGAATTGAATGCATAAACTCTGAAATTCGTGCATTATTTATAGCCTCAAAAATCCCATCTTCGACTGGTCTTAGAATCCTAGGACTGGTCGTAGCTTCAAAGATTTTGAAAAATTTTTGCGGGATTAGATTTGCTATACTCACGACTGGTCTTGGGTAGTCTACGACCGGTCGTCGACCACCTACGACTGGTCGTGAGACACCTACAACCGGTCGAGATACTCGAGATAAGTCGCTGGAGTTCAAGTCGTAGAACTACAACTGGTCGAAGGATAAGTCGTAGGACTTCTCAGGACTGGTCGAAGTAAGTCCAGGACTAGTCGAAGGACAACCAGGAAAATCCAAAAATCTGTAACAACCTAGGACTGGTCGTGAGAAACCTAAGACTGGTCGAAGCAAAGCTAGGACTAGTCTTAAGATTTCTATGACTGGTCTTAAAACAGTCACACCAAGTAAATTAAAATATTCGGATTATGTATCCAGAATGACCTATCATCTAAACCAACTTAAGGTTAATATAAGGTCAAACAAACCTTAAGTGAGATGGACATTAAAGTCTTGAAGGTCTGTATTCTCAGATGATCTTGAAGTAGATGCTTGAGTCGAGTTGATGGTCTTTCTCGAGCTTGGTACATTCTTGACTTGTCTTGATGAAGTCTTCTAATCTTGAACTTGATAGAAGCAAACTTGGAGTCTTCTATTCTTGTAGACTTCATTCATGACATGTCTTGCAAGCATTCTTCATTTATGATCTTATCTTGAAAACATTCTTCATTCATGATCTTGTCTTGAAGTAGTGTGTAGTCTTGAAGCAGTGTGTAGTCACAAACAAGAAGCACAAGAAGTACAAGACATATAGGTTTGGCACTACAAAATTTGACAACCAAAGGGATATGAAATCATAGCACTAACAACGTCAAACCAACATTGCTCCCAAGGCATGGCCCGTCATCAAACATCATTACACAAACTATGGAGGAAGCGCTCATTGCAATGGACCGTAAGCACATCCTGTTGGGTCTCGACCCATAGGCCTTAGATACATCAAATGGGCCGCGTCGTATGGGCCTTATATAAATCAAGTGAGCCACATTAATGGGCCTTATGTACATTGCAATGGGCCATAACCCATGGGCCTTTGAAAACATCACATGGGCCTCGTAACATGGGCCAAAAATACATTGAATGGGCCTAAACACATGGGCCATATATACATCAAGGTGGACCTCAACAATGGCCACAAATACACATCCAGGTGGGCCTCAACAACGGCCATAAATACACATCCAGGTGAGCCTCAACAACGGCCATAAATACACATCCAGGTGGGCCTAAACAACGGCCACAAGTACTCATCCAGGTGGGCCTCAACAACGGCCATAAATACACATCAAGGTAGGCCTCAACAACGGCCACAAGTACACATCAAAGTGGGCCTCAACAATGGCCGTAAATAGTTGAACGACTTGGATGCAACACATGCATCATGGTGGGGCCCATAGAGGCCCACTAACAGGTATATTATCTAAAATATAATATATATATATATAATATATAATATATATATATATATACAATGTATATATATAGGTGTATATATATATATACACACACACACACAACCACCCCACACAAGCACACACGCTCACACATGCACTCACACACGCACACACACATGCATACACACGTGCACACTCACACACGCATGCACACACACACGCATCACAGCAGGGGGATCCCACCGTGGACGGCGCAGACGAACACATACATCAAGGTAGGCTTCCACCGTCCGCCTGGACGGTGGCAGCAAGGCACATACATCACTGTGGGTCCCATGTGGGGCCCACTATAAAGTTTACTTTCCATCCAACCGGTTAATAAGGTCACAGAGGCTGGGATGAATAGGAAAAATAAATATCGAATTGATTCAAAACTTCCGTGGGCCCAAAAAGGATTTCAATGGTAGAGTTCAATCATCGCTGTTTCTTATGGTGTGGGCCACTGGAGATCTGGATAGGCCTGAAATTTGGAGGGGACCCACCTCAGGGGGTGGTCCACCTCATGGACGGTGTGGATACAAAATATACATCATGGTGGGGCCCACGGCTGGGGACTCGTGGGTCCCTGCTCGTTAGCGCCAGGACGCCCAGCGTCCTCTCCCTATCCCTGACAGCAGCAGTAGCCATGCTGCTGCTGTGTATTTTTTTTTTTTGAAATTCCTTTATTTCTAGGGTTTTTCACATGTGAGGTCCACTTCAGTCGAATTCACCTCAGCCATTGGTTTCCATGGCCCATAACAAATCCATCAAGCCCAATATTGGGCCTGTTTTAGCGTGTAAAAAAAATCTGGAGGACTTTAAACGATGGAGATCACTGATTGCTAAGGTATGGGCCACCAGATGCTCCGATCAACCTCATTTTTCGGCTCAACGCCTAAAATGAGTTGGTAAATAAGATGGACGGCGTGGATTGAATACATATATCAAGGGGGGACCTGTATGAGTGCTCAACCTAAAAAGCTTCCTTTTTTTTTCTTTTTGTACCGTCGTTAGCACACCACTGTAAACTCACCCTACACAAGTCCAGCGTCCAGGGACGCTGGACGAGGACTTTTATCAAGGTGGTCCCATGTGAACATTTTATCAAGGTGGGTCCCACTTGGACGTGGCCCACTTAGATCATTATAATATTTGTGGTTTCCCATCCCCATCAAGGCAGGGCCCACAAGTTTTGGATGGTTTGGATAAGGCATACATCAAGGTGGGGTACATTCGGGTGGGCCACATAACCACATTATCACACACTAAAATAAAGAGAGGGAGAGAGAGAGAAAGAAAGAGGGACAAGTGTGATGGAGGGACCCCGTTACTATGGGCCCTCCGTTTCAAGCATCCAATCATACATCGAGTGGGTCCCATTACTCGTGGGCCCATCAAATTGAAAATCAACGGTGGAGATCCTTTCTCCACCAAAATGGAAGGTCTAAATGACCCTATCCATGCAAGAAAATAAACATCATGATGGGGTCCATGGAGAATGGCCCCATCATGGAATGATCATGAAGATCAAGGTGGGTCATCGGCCACATCTTAGGGTCCCAAGTGAGATCCATACCATTGATCGGTAGGCCTCACTTGGCCCATCATAAAAACACAGAAATCTAGCCTATAGAAGCACCCACCGGTTGATCTTCTCGGTTCGTTAGAACGCTAACCTCCTTGTACTCCTCTTTGATGGTGGAGATGGAAAATGGATGGCTAGGATGATGGGTTTTGGAATGGGAAAGGTGGGCCACACAAACTCTCTCTTTTCTCTCTTGGAAACCATGGACGTGTGGTGCTCTTGCTTGGCTTTGGGAATGTTGAGAAATGAGAGGGAGAGAGAGAGTTGTAAGGAGAGATGTGAGTGAGTGATGTGAGGTGATAGATGTGGTGCTTGACTAGGTATGGGTGTGTAAGAGAGAGAGTGTGAAAGAGTTGACTTTGGAGAGAGAAAGCATGGGTTGCTTGTACTTGACATGGAAGTGATTGATTGATTGATGTGATTGATTGATTGATGGGATTGATTTGACGTTGTGTAGAGATTCTCTTGGGATTGAGAAAGTGTGGTGTTTCTTCGAAATAAACGTCAGCTCACATCTTCTGGTCAGGGTATCGGATCGATGCGTGAGTCGCGGCGTTAGAACCGCGGCGACGGTGCGGTCGCAATGATACAGGTCTCAGATTAAACCGACTCGAATCTACAGGATACGACTTACGGTCGTGTGCAACGTCGATTATCGGTCGCAGACTGCCGGACTTCGACAGAAAGGATCGCGGGATTCGACAGAACAGTATGAACTAGGATACGGGTCTTACAGCTCTCCCCACCTAATAAAAATTTCGTCCTCAAAATTTAAAACATGATACAACCAATATAGAGCTCAACCAAGGGATGAAAATCCTATCCGAACACAATATGCCAACATAATCAAACACTTAAGAGATAGGGACAACGCCTGCTAATCTCAGCCTCCTGCTCCCAATACGCCTCATCAACACTATGATGATCACATTAAACCTCGGATCCTGGAATAGAAACAATTGAAACTATGCAACCTCACAATCTCGACGGTAGGGAGCAAAAAAAATCTCTAAGTTATTCGAACTCGGGAATCTAACCATTCTAAGTTCTTAACAATCATAGAGTGTAAGGTACCTATCAACAGATATGTGATGTTATCCTCAGGTATTCCCAAGTTATGCTCTAATACCAACTTCTGTCATGCCCCAAACCTAGAAATCGGATTCAAAGGAATCTCGATCGCCGAATCCAGTGCCAACAGCCTCCGCAGTACCCCATTCTCGGCTCCCAGCGCCCATAGGCCAGATTCCGATCCTGGGATCCTACAAGGAGGATTTTTAGTATAAATTTTTTTTGTAATGGAGCAAAACCACAAGCATAACCAAGTCACAAAACAACATCATCATCACATATCCACTAGAATAAATATTTCAGTACAATGCTGAAAGGAAAATACATATGTCAAAAATCAAAACTCCAGAAGACCGCTGCACGCTCCAAGCTCAACGCCACTACAACTTAACGCCATCTGCACGCATCTATCGTGCATAAGCTTATAGAAAGCTTAGAGGATGGTGGAAGTGTGTGTAAGGTAAGTGCTAAGTATCAATAAAGCACATAAATCATACATCATCGAGATAAGCAGAAATACTAATAAGATCATGAATCATATGACATCAGAGTAAGCGGAAGTGTACTGGTAAGTCCATGAATGCTATCAGCCGTACCAAGGCTATACGATGCAAAACATAACAAGACAATAACGGATGCTGAAGATGGAATGCTATATGCAAATCCTGACGAGCCATGAATACCATCAACCTCATCTAGGCCATATAAGTGCAAAAACATAGTAACCCAAAATGCTAAGTACTGCGGATGCAATGTAATATGCGGTGCGAATGAAATGACTATACTGGAATGTGAAGTCGGGATGATAGTACGAAGTATCACAGGCTATTGGGTCCATCACAAGGGACTTCTATCCAAACCAGTCCCATACCTAAATTTGGATAGTCAGACACAATGTGGTAAACTCCTGATCTCAGGTTAGTGGCGCGCCCAACCAAAATCTTAGCCATGCGAAGGTACACATAACAAATAGTTGTGCACCACCAGCCTGAGTGAATAGTAAATGAATGAATATGCAACTCCTGCCCAATAAGTCCACATATCAGTACGGTTCATCTTTAGGATCGTCACCAGGGTCTATTACACTCTACACCAGCTTGCCACCCCTATCCGAGCGCACAACTGGGTAAGCGAAAGAGACCTCACTATCTACCTACCAATATCGGGCCCGGCTCGTCAATAGCGGACCTATTCCTCAAGTTGGTCAAACTCAACCTAAATATTGCCCCCTCACTCAAGTGGGTAAGGTCACACCCCTTCCCAACCGACCATGACACAGTGGGAGACGCGGCTTCCTAGTCTTCAGCCCTCGTGCACTCATATTCCACTCGGTCTCGATGTTGGAGTCATCTCCTGGTTACGGAGGTTTAGGGATTTTCACTCAGGGACATCTATGGCGCCCGTATGCTAGAACCAAACATTTTCGGTGTCCCGTCTGGCCATCCATGATATGCCTGTGGAGACCACGACCCTGATGTCACTAGGGCGTATAATGATCAAGTAACATGTATGCGGGATGCATGAATCACACCATACAAACATGCAGCAATCTCGCGCGTACCATTCGCTCATGTCGGGCACTTCATCTCATATGGAGTCCCGTAAATGTCTCAACCCAACGGCTCATGTTATAACCAAACATTCCTCATATCAAGCATACAAATGATGCGTATGGGTATGAATCATAGAGCTACACTAAGCATGTTATAAGGTGATGAATTATCCTTACAATGCAGATGGGCCTAGACGGCCTACACAAAACAAGTATGGGCCTACCAATGGCCCTAGGGAGAGTCGTAATGCGGATATTTAACCAACATTATACTTACAATGTGGATGTCAAACCAACATTGCTCCCAAGGCATGGCCCATCATCAAACATCATTACATAAACTATGGAGGAAGCGCTCATTATAATGGACTGTAAGGACATCCTGTTGGGCCTCGACCCATAGGCCTTAAATACATCAAATGGGCCGCGTCGTATGGGCCTTATATAAATCAAGTGAGCCACATTAATGGGCCTTATGTACATTGCAATGGGCCATAACCCATGGGCCTTTGAAAATATCACAATGGGCCTCGTAACATGGGCCACAAATACATTGAATGGGCCTAAACACATGGGCCATATATACATCAAGGTGGGCCTCAATAATGGCCACAAATACACATCCAGGTGGGCCTCAACAACGGCCATAAATACACATCCAGGTGGGCCTCAACAACGACCACAAGTACTCATCCAGGTGGGCATCAACAACGGCCATAAATACACATCAAGGTGGGCCTCAACAATGGCCATAAGTACACATCAAAGTGGGCCTCAACAATGGCCGTAAATAGTTAAATGACTTGGATGCAACACATGCATCATGGTGGGGCCCATAGAGGCCCACTAACAGGTATATTATATAAAATATTATATATATATATAGTATATATATATATAATATATATACAATGAATATATATAGGTATATATAGATATATATATATATACACACACACACACAACCACCCCACACAAGCACACACGCTCACACATGCACTCACACACGCACACACACATGCATACACACGTGCACACTCACACACGCATTCACACACACACACGCATCACAGCAGGGGGGTCCCACCGTGGACGGCGCAGATAAACACATACATCAAGGTAGGCTACCACCGTCCGCCTGGATGGTGGCAGCAAGGCACATACATCACTGTGGGTCCCATGTGGGGCCCACCATAAAGTTTACTTTCCATCCAACCAGTTAATAAGGTCACAAAGGCTGGAATGAATAGGAAAAACAAATATCAGATTGATTCAAAACTTCTGTGGGCCCAAAAAGGATTTCAATGGTAGAGTTCAATCATCGCTATTTCTTATGGTGTGGGCCACCGGAGATCTGAATAGGCCTGAAATTTGGAGGGGACCCACCTCAGGGGGTGGTCCACCTCATGGACGGTATGGATACAAAATATACATCATGGTGGGGCCCATGGCTGGGGACCTGTGGGTCCCTGATCGTTAGCGCCAGGACGCCCAGTGTCCTCTCCCTATCCCTGACAGCAGCAGCAGCCATGCTGCTGCTGTGTATTTTTTTTGGAAATTCCTTTATTTCTAGGGTTTTTCACGTGTGGGGTCCACTTCAGTCGAATCCACCTCGGCCATTGGTTTCCATGGCCCATAACAAATCCATCAAGCCCAATATTGGCCTGTTTCAGCGTGTAAAAAAAATCTGGAGGACTTTAAACGGTGGAGATCACTGATTGCTAAGGTATGGGCCACCAGATGCTCCGATCAACCTCATTTTTCGGCTCAACGCCTAAAATGAGCTAGTAAATAAGATGGACGGCGTGGATTGAATACATATATCAAGGGCGGACCTATATGAGTGCCCGACCCAAAAAGCTTCCTTTTTTTTCTTTTTGTACTGTCGTTAGCACACCCACTGTAAACTCACCCTACACAAGTCCAGCGTCCAGGGACGCTGGACGAGGACTTTTATCAAGGTGATCCCACATGAACATTTTGTCAAGGTGGGTCCCACTTGGACATGGCCCACTTAGATCATTATAATATTTGTGGTTTCCCATCCCCATCAAGGCAGGGCCCACAAGTTTTGGATGGTTTAAATAAGGCATACATCAAGGTGGGGTACATTCGGGTGGGCCACATAACCACATTATCACACACTAAAATAAAGAGAGGGAGAGAGAGAGAAAGAAAGAGGGACACGTGTGATGGAGGGACCCCATTACTATGGGCCCTCCGTTTCAAGCATCCAATCATACATCAAGTGGGTCCCATTACTCGTGGGCCCATCAAATTGAAAATCAACGGTGGAGATCCTTTCTCCACCAAAATGGAAGGTCTAAATGACCCTATCCATGCAAGAAAATAAACATCATGATGGGGTCCATGGAGAATGGCCCCATCATAGAATGATCATGAAGATCAAGGTGGGTCATCGGCCACATCTTAGGGTCCCAAGTGAGATCCATACCATTGATCGGTAAGCCTCACTTGGCCCATCATAAAAACACAGAAATCTAGCCTATAGAAGCACCCACTGGTTGATCTTCTCGGTTCGTTAGAACGCTAACCTCCTTGTACTCCTCTTTGATGGTGGAGATGGAAAATGGATGGCTAGGATGATGGGTTTTGGAATGGGAAAGGTGGGCCACACAAACTCTCTCTTTTCTCTCTTAGAAACCATGGACGTGTGGTGCTCTTGCTTGGCTTTGGGAATGTTGAGAAATGAGAGGGAGAGAGAGTTGTAAGGAGAGATGTGAGTGAGTGATGTGAGATGATGGATGTGGTACTTGACTAGGTATGGGTGTATAAGAGAGAGAGTGAGAAAGAGTTGACTTTGGAGAGAGAAAGCATGGGTTGCTTGTACTTGACATGGAAGTGATTGATTGATTGATGTGATTGATTGATTGATGGGATTAATTTGACATTGTGTAGAGATTCTCTTGGGATTGAGAAAGTGCAGCGTTTCTTCGAAATAAACGCCAGCTCACATCTTCTGGTCAGGGTATCGGATCGATGCGTGAGTCACGGCGTTAGAACTGCGGCGACGGTGAGGTCGTAATGATACAGGTCTCGGATTAAACTGACTCGAATCTACAGGATACGACTTACGGTCGTGTGTAACGTCGATTATCGGTCTCGGACTGCCGGACTTCGACAGTAAGGATCGCGGGATTCGACGGAACAGTATGAACTAGGATACGGGTCTTACAGGTATCGACCACAGTATTTTCCTGAGATATACAGTTATGATATGTCATGACAACATAATGATGATGATGTGATTACGAATGCGTGTAATACGGTTATGGCTATGGTATAGGAGAAATGAATATATGACTTGGTGATGATGGTAGCATTGACTTGGAGTATTACTGTGATGCATATGCCTTGCATTAGCATTGGCGTCATACTTTATGTACTACATGCCTTTCATCATACATGATTTCTTCATGGCATATTTATCTTGCTTGCATGTACGGCACACTACACACACGTGTGTACTCACTAGGCTTTTTGCCTAAGCTTTCTATTTCTCTTTTTTTCTAGGGCAGGAGTAGTTTGGAAGACTTAGCTTTCTCGATGCATTGTATCTATTTTTTGATTTGGCAATGTTGATGTTGTGTACCTTTTGGAAAGCATTGTACTTGTAACCATCAGGATTTATAATGGAGAGTGTTGCTTGGTATTTTGATCATGGATCTTCATGCTCAGGTATTATTATTATTATTATTATTATTATTATTATTATTATTATTATTATTATTATAAATTTAGTCAAAAATCTTCCTTATGGTACGCCGAACTCGGGACTTGGTGTATGGAAGTCGAGTGCCGGATTCGGGGCATCACGAAAGTTGTCCGTCCCTGGATTTGGGGCGTGACACCCGAGGTCACCTTCGGCTGGCCGAACCCCCCAGTTCAGCTAGCCAAATTTGACCTTCTGCTGGCCAAATTCGTCCAAATTCTAAAGAATGAGGTTGTTCAAATTTGACTTGAAGATTCTCAGGTTAGCCGAATTTCAAGCTCCAGCTAGCGGAACCAAAACTCGGGCTAGCTGAATTTGCAACAAAAATTAGTTTTGCTTCAGGCTTGAACTTGGGCTGGCCAAGAAACCTTGGGCTAGCCGAACTAAAAGTTAGGCTGACCGAATTCCAAGCAAAATAAGTGTAAAAACCTAATTTTAAACAATTGTAAAGAACCTACTCATAAGGTGTTTCTAGGGTTTTATACCACCTAAGATATATATCAAATATTTATACTTCTTTGACGAGAACGAAGTCTCGAATTTCGTCTTGACCTTGAGCTTGATCTTTTCTTAAACTTGCAATTGATCTTCTCTTAATCTTGAGCTTGATCTTTTCTTGATTCTCTTGATCTTGAGCTTGATCTTTTCTTAATTGAACTGTTGTCCAGTTATTTTGGTTATACGAAATTTGACAAATAAAGTGTGCTTAAACAATTTACCACTTACAATCTCCCCCTTTGTCAATTTTATGACAAAACAAATATCATAACAAATATGATAACAAAAATTTGATCACGAAAGTCTTGTATCTTGTTATCTAAAGTCTTACAAAGAATCTGATGAAGTTCAACAAGCACTCCCCTTGTGAAATAGACACATAGCATACATAGCAATCCATGTATATAGTATTCACGTCATTGCATTCATGTCATTCATACACAATACACAATACATTCATTCTCTCCCCCACAATATACCAATAACACAGTAATATGCCAATAACATTAGTATAGCATAACATTGGTAGTATTGGTATTTGAATTCCATAACACGTTAACCACCCATAACCACTCTCCCCCTTTTTGTCACAAGTTGAGAAAGGAAGAATAGGATAATGAGCATTAAGCAAATGAAATAATCAGTACCAAAGATCATGTAAAAGGAGAAATAAGTACTAAGCATATGAAATCATTAAGGAAAGCATATGAAATAGTTTAGAGTTTTAGGGGTAGTAAGTGTTAATGTAATCATCCAAGCACCAAGATAGAAAATAGAGTTAAGTTACAATCCCAATAAAATTTTGAAAAAGGTAAGAAAATCTGGCTTAATCCGACCCAGAGGAAGAAGGAGCATGCATCGATGGATCATTCTGGCACAAACTCCTGGTGATGCGATGGAAGTACTTTTTCATGTACTTCATTGTAAACTTTTGGGTTTGTGCCAATGAATCCTGCGACACTTGCAAAGCTTCAACTTTCTCTTCTAGTGTTGCAAGTCTCTTATTAAACTAAGAGGGCTAGTAGTCGGAATCAGCCTGATCATCTGACTCATCCAACTCATCGAAAATATCATCCATAGTAGTGTCTACAGCTAGCTGTCCTCCCTCCTCCTCTTCTTATTTAGGAAGAGGTTTAAGGTTCATCATATTTAGATTGAAATTGTTAAATGGGAGCTCGGATTTCGATGCCTCAAACGATGAAATTTGAACATTATAATGAAAAGTGAGGCAAGTCATAAGATAAGCAAATGGAATCGAATCGTGCTTGAGATGCAAACAAAATTAAATGATGTTGTAGCAAATCAAGGACAGCTAACAGACACGTATGCCAAACACAACAAAATAAAAAACTCTAACCATGAAGGGAGTAAGATCAATCTTATTCCTGGCTCGAGGATAGACATTGGACGTGAAAATCCGATGCAACACGTGATATATGGGGATTCTTTGGTTTGCGGGGAGGGCATTACCCGACCACCATTCTACATTGAAGCGACATAATTTGCGGGTGATCACTTGTTTTTCAAAATTGGACATTTTTCTGCTAATGTGGCAATAGGTATGCCATCATTCACACAAACTGTGTCCATTAAAACAAAGATAATTTGCTGTGTAATTTAGAATGTCCCTTCAACAAATTTCACAGAAAATGATAGATCATCAAGGGAAACATCACAAATTGATGCATACATTCCTTACACAATGGAGCAATATGGTCTAAATTGACCAATTTCTCAATGATTGTCTCTAGATGTAACGTCTCGAAAAAATCTGTACAAAAACCCGAGTACCATCTCAGGAAAAAATCACTAAGGGTCGAATTCTGTAGAAATTAGACAAAAATTAAATAAGTACTAAACTGAATTAATCTGTAAATTAGCTTGAACTACTTTCTATACGAACTGCAAGACCTAAAATTATTAGAATCACTAGCTTAACATTTCCTAAAAACCTAGGATCAGTCTCAAAACCCAATTGCTCTCGGGAGCACATTGAAACCCCGTATCAGACCTGGACTGCGCGTCGAAAGTCCGATGACTACGAAACTATAAAGTTATGACCACCTTATTGGGCTTGACAACCATTGCGGGAATCGAGTCCAAATAGTATCCGAAAATGCACAAATTGAGCCTGAAGCGAAGTGTGTGAAAAACGCGAATATCTTTAGAAAATGAACTCAGATTCAAGTGAATTGGACCGTTCGCTTGAAGGAAAAATTTAAGGTTTTAGATCGTCAGATTCTGACCCAACTACACCCTTGGATCAGGGAAATTTCACTGCACCCATTTGTATACTTATGGCCCTGATCGAGTAACGATGATCGTTGAACTGAAACGGGTCCTCCACGATTGATCCACTAATTCGATCAGACTAAAATCTTAACCTAGCTTAGATCCATTGTCAAGGAACTTTCTTCAGGCCATATGCGAGCAATGGACCCCCAAATGAGCTCTGTTGGCTTGAAACAGCTGCCTTTTGGCTATAACCTAAGTATACCATGGCCCTAGGGCTATTGACATCACTTCTGGGCCTATATAATGCCCTAAACCCATCCCTCTCTCATTTCATACGATTTTGTCTAACCCTAGGAGAGAGAAGAGAGAAAAGAGGAGAAAAGAGTGAAGAGAAGAGTGAGAGATCAGGAGATTGTTACTGGGATTCATTCCCACTGCTCCTCGTGTTGAATCACCACCCCACCATCACTACACCGTTGATTTCAGATAAGATTTGGGTAAGCAATCCTAACCCCAATCTTGATTTGGGAATCCAAATAGAGAAACCGGTGAAATAACTAATCTATTTCAATGTTTAGGTAGTCATTGTGTCATAGACAAAGACGCGGTGTACGAACTGAGTTCGTAACGAGCGTACCGATGAAAGGTGCAGACTATAAATGTTTAGGTTATGATTTTCAAGGCTTTCAATGTCAGCTAATGATTTATGTCTGACTTGATTGCTACCATATGATCTTAGTTACGATGTATTCGATAATTTATACATATGTGTAAACTATATGAATATATGATGCATTCCATGTGTTTGTTGAAATGTTTGAATGAATATGAAATTATGATTCATGCTTGCCGTGATTATTAATTGAGAATACATAATTGTTGTATGTATGACAATTCCTTTGTGAAAGGATTTGCCCTAATATATGTTATAACTGATTTACTTCATGTATGTTCAAACGTGTAGTCTAAGTGTTTGATAAAATGTCTGAATGAGAAATTGCTTGTTGAAATGTACTTAAAGAGGGTATTGAGATAGGATTCCCAATTACCTTATCTATAGTTACAGTTTCTTTCATGTAACCTATCTTGCTACTACGTGATTTATGGATGAAATGCCTATGTATGATAACATGTGCATTATGTGTTTGTTAAAATGTTCAAATGAGATTTATATTTGAGTTGGTTGATAAATGTTGTTTGACTACCACATATGAATGCCTACGGTATTTGAGTATGATTGGGACTATTACGTAGTCCAGGCAATCGGTAACAGTTTTCGACCAAGTGGCCGAATTAGTTTTGCTACAACTGATACGTTCAATGAATCCGAGTCATACGGTGATTATCGACAGTGGTTAGGCCACGAGGAGTGCTTATGTGCTCCATGTCAATTAATTCAGCATATGCTCGTACCAATCGAACTTGTCAAATAACCTAATTGGCCTATTGTATGTTTACCATGTATAGACGCTCCTGCTTGAATCTAAGGTATCACTTACCAATGTAAAGATTGTTTAACCTTGGTAACATGATCCGCTAAGACTCATGAGCCGGGCATGGTGGTATGGGACACCGTGGTCGAGCTAGCGGCCTACGCTGGGGTGTCGAGCCTCCCCATAGTAACCAGTGAGCAACTCAAACTTGTGAGTTAAATATGGTGGTATGGGACATTGTATTCGAGTGTCGGCCTACGTTAAGGTGACAAGCCTTCCCGTTGTGACCTCGAGTATAAAATAGGCCTATGCTAAGGTGACGAGCCTTCCGTAGTGACCTAAACTTGCCTATCCACTGCTTTTCAAATCAGGGATGATGTTGCCCTATAACTTGCCTATTGTATGCGAATAACTAGGATTGACGCCCTAGATGGATCATCATTTGGGTAAATGATATAAAGGGAGGTACCTTAGCTTCCTAAATTTGTTGTATGAATAGGCCTAATTAAGAACTAGGCTAACACGTGCATGCACCGTACTGCATGTGCTTTAGCGATGAAGACATAGTGGAAATAACACGTGCGACCGTGAGATGGTGTCACTGAGGGAGTGCAGGCAAGGGCTGAAAGTGCCCTGGTTTGTCAAGTTACGTGAGTACTAGGTCAGACGGTCTACAGAGCCTGATAGGAAGATCAATTTAAGCGTCTGCCTCAACCGGATGTGTGAGAGCTCGTCACAGGTAAAACTAAAGCCTCACATCCCATGTCCCAAAACACTAGGTAATTAAAACCCTTAAAACAAGATAGACAACTTAGGATTTTTAGGGTGAGAAAACTTTTTGCAAAATAGGAAAATCTCTAAGTTTTTCTTACCCTGTCAATTTTATCAAAGCACCCTCGATATGATCGTCCTGCTCTGTCAATGTCCTTGATACCTTAACGATATTATCGATATGAGGACCAAAAGTGTCCAGCAACTAAATATTCAGCTAGACGGATTTATCAATGTATTGATACACCTATCGATATCATCGATATAAGCACAAAATATATCCAGCAACTTCGCAACATATCTGGACGAATTATTGATGTATCGATACACATATCGATATCATCAATATTCAAATCTCGAGCCCATCGAAGAATGGCTAGATAAGATTGACAGGCAGATTTCCTGTGCCCCTATTTTTTTAATGAAAATCTCAAATTCCTTCGATATATCAATGACCGTCCGATATGATCTGAATTCAAATATCGATAAGATCGGATATCCATCAATGATATCGATAATGGGTGCACATTTCTTACAGCAGATATTTCAGGTTGTTTTTTAACTATGATTGGGGGCCCTTCGATAGAATCGATATTCAAATATCGATAATATCGGCACCAGGTCGATTGCATCAAACAAGGACACAAATCATTCAGCAAGCTTAAAGACAAAACCACTGGATTTATCGATGCATCGACTCTGATCTCGATATCATCGACATTCAAATTTCGATGATCTCGACGGTTCCCCCGATCATTCATAAAAACCTAAAATATTTCAAAGTCAAGTCTCTCTCATTTTTCAAGTGTCGATGGATCGAACCTGTCATCGATTGAATCAGAGTTCAAAATCCGATGATATCGACAATAGTCTCGATTCATCGACCAATTGGCAAAGAGTTTCAAAAGCGTATGACATTGAGTCCGAGTCATCGAGCAAACCATCGATGCTATCGAGAGTATATGCTCGATGATATCGAACCTGCTCGATGACATCGAACTCTGTCATAAATGTAACCATTTTATATCCATTGGAACTTTTTGCCTATATATAGAGGACTTGTCTTTTGTTGCTGTGAAAGAAAGTAGAGAGAGCTTTTGAGTGTTTCAACTTATATCTTATATCTAAAGCCCTTTCTCTCAAGGGAGTTCATCCTCCAATCCACCCTCACCATTGACATTCAATAGAGTGGATTTGGGAATGAACTTCCGCATTCAAGGATCTTCCAGCTACTACCTTAATAGCAAATCATTAAGCTGGGATGCCTTGAATGCATAAGATTGGAACTACTCTATCTTCCTTATAGGAAAATCTTTAGAGAGTAGGATTCCATCAGAACCTTGACCTAACCTGAAGTCAAGTACTGGTACATCTTTTGTGTTACAGATCAAGGGAGCCGAAGACTCTTCAACAACAAGGAGGAGATCTTCATCACTGCGCTGAATGGGACTCATCAACTTATTTGTAAGATTCAGAGTCCAGGAGGACACTTGTGATCATTCCTTTCTAGGATTGACTCTTAAGTGGTTCTCACCCTATGAAGTCCTCAACGAGACCTCCAACGGGAGTGTACGTAGTGGGTGTGTTGTATGGACCCTTGCTCTATGGAGAGCATAAACATCCGGGTGCATTATGTGGACCCTTGCTCTATGGAGAGCATAAACATCCGAGTGTGTTGTGTGGACCCTTGCTCTATGGAAAGCATAAACATATGGTTAGGAGTGAACCAGTAAAACTCCAGGGTTAGAGGTGAACCGACTAGAAACCTTCATGTAAAGGTTGAAGGTGAACCTGATTTAAAACCTTAGGTTTGAGGTGAACCCTGGGAAACCTCCTTAGTGAAATCTGGTACACTCAAGGGATGAGTGCGGCAGCTGGGAGTAGAGTAGATTTATCGTTGAACCACTATAAAATGACTGTGTTGAGTTTGTTATTTTGCTTGAGTGATTTGCGTTAATATTTTAATATCTGAATATCTGATCACTTCTCACACACCTACACAGTCATATCCATCATGAACTAGACTTTATATTGTTTACTCTTTAAGCAGTTTGTGATTGGATCTTCTACAGGGCTTGGAAGCCAGTAGAGTTACATTTGAGTAATCCTAATTTGTACATGTTATTAGGATTAGTGTAATAGGATTTCAAATAACTCATAAAAACTTTTAAAATATCCTATTCACCCCCCTCTAGGACATATTGGCATATTCCTTCTTCAACTCAAGTGGTCTTCACCGCTATTTCAAGGGCATGCATCATTACCACATATCATCCTTGCATTAACCAGAGTAGTTAGGAAATGCTTGTTGTATTGCTTTATTATTACTGCTTGACTAAATTAATAACATGTTAACCTTTGCCTTATAATACCACTGAGTTGATCACTCACTCCCACAATGGGATGGTGTTTTAAAACACCAACTAGACTCTATTTTAGCTACAGATGATGGTGAGGCTTATGAGGCAGAGCCAGACTTTTATGACAATGAGGAGGAGTTCTCCTATGTACAACTATCAGGTGAGTCTATGTAGACCATGTACTAATCGACGGGCTTCTAGGGATTATATGAATTAATTGGACATCACACTTTGTCATTTTACATATTTTGGAACAAACATGTATATATTCAGCCTAGTGACATGATCATACTCTGGGGGTTTATAACCACTATTACACTTTATATATCTATCACAGTCTTCTGTTTGCCTAATTTAATCATCTCTGGAATATGATATGCTGATTTAGTGTAATCTCATTCCTGTTTAATGCACTAACATAGACAACATTTAACCATCATTATCTATGTTGCATAAGTGATGCGACGAATCTCGAGAGTTGAACCTTTGTTCGACCCTCAAAATTTGGGGCATTACAAGTTGGTATCAGAGCATGATTTGGATTAAACTAGACCTGGTATATGGTAACACGACGCACACTGACGTACTTTGACTTAGGATGGAGCGATAAAATGTAGAAATAATCGTAAGATTCCAAGTTTCGCTAGCGAGCGAAATGACCATTGAAATATGACCCGTATGCATCTGTGATCATGTGAGATGATCCCAGTTCCTTTCTAGACCTTCAATCGATGGGTTTAGACGATAATTAAACGTATTCCATACTCAAATGACTCGGAAAGAGTGAATATACGCGAGATGGACTCTAAAAACACCTCAAACAGACTCGGGGGCCCAAACGACACAAAACAGGGGGAACCAAAGTGGCCCCCGTACATTTTCGGTACCCCGGGAGGGGGATGCCATCACCCCCATGGTGAAGCCACCGCCCTAGGTCTAGGGGACCGTGATGCCATCGCGCCTACCACCCCTCCAACACGTGTGGGGGCTTGCAAATCCACATGGGGCCCTCAATTTTGCCCGCTTCACCCTATTTCTCTCCATTTCATCCCCTTTAAGCCTCCCTTTCCCTCAAAATCTCACTTTTTTCCTCAAATCTTCCTTCTATTCTTAAATCAACTTCATCTTCTTACTTTTCTTGCACCCACCTCCACCATTCTCTCAAACCCATCTCCTACTACCCTCAATCCCCTTTATTTCTTCTCATTTGAGTACACAAACCTACCTTTATGTCTCATAAATCTCAAAATCCTCCAACCCATCTCATACAACTCCCCATCTTACCTACTTCATACCTATTTGAGCATAAAGCCTACCCCTTTGTGTCTCATAACTCACAAACCTCACAATCCACCCTATTCCCAAGCCTTTTCGACTTCATGGCTCTTTTTGAGCTTGTCACCACCATCTTTTCCATTTCAACGCTCCTTTCTGTAAGTGCTATGGTCTCATACTCCTTTAGTTGTCAAATTTTATTGTGTCAAAACCCTATCTGTGTCTTGTGTTTGTACATTGATATATATATGATTCAAGCCACGACATCACAATGCTTCAAGTTAAGTATGGTAATCAACTTCAAGAAATGCAAGGTCATGTATTTTGTCCTCTTCTGTAAACATCAATGTTCAGAGCTACATCGATAAGAAGAGTGTTTGTTCAAGACTCAAGTGCAACTCAAGATGAAGTTTATTTTCCAATTGTAGAAGATCTCAAGATCAAGCTACATCATGTAGAGATCTCAAGATTCATAAGGTTCAAAGGTAACCATCATCTGATAGAATGAAGTTTCAATGTTCATACTTCATGTCCCAGGTATGATAGACCTTAGTTTGACCTTAGTGTAGGTCATTTTGTATACATAATTCATGATGAATCTTTTTTACATGAATTTGGTCTGTTCTAAGACTAGTCCTGGACCTTGTTCGACTAGTCCTGGCACTAGGTCGACCAGTCCAAGAAATTCTAAGACCAGTCCAAAGTCGTTTAAATTTTTTGGAATTTTTTTGTTAGTCTACGACCAGTCCTGGAGACTGTTCGACAAGTTGTAGGAATGGTCACGACTCGTCTTTCAACCAGTCCTAGATCTTCGACTCAAACTCCAGCGACTAAACTTTATATCTCACGACCAGACGTCGGTGGTTCACAACCAGTCGTAGATTGCACACGACCTGTAACATCCCAGATTTTTTCTAACCTGGGATCAGATGTCTTTAGGCAAGGGGTAGATCTCAACCCCTTATGAACCTCTCAAACCTCAAATCCTTTAGGAATTAGACAAAGTTAACTAAGTGTTAAATTGGATTAGCTACGAAATTCGCACTAATCACTTTAAATACAATCTGCAAGACCCAAAACTTGTAGAATCATTGACGCTAGGTTACCGTAAAACCTAGGATCAATCTCATTACCCAGCTGCTCTCGGGAGCACATTGAAACTCCGTATCAGATTTGGATCGCATATCGAAAGTCCGAATAATACGAAGTTATAGACTTAGGACCACCTTTCTGGGCTTGACAACCATCTCAGAAATTAAATCCAGATAGTGCCCTGCGGCTATTCGCTTGAGCCCGGAGTGAAGTGTGTGAGAAACGTAGATATTTTAGAAATAAATATCTAAATTTAAGTAATCTGAGACTTGTCACTTGTGGGCCTGATATAAGAAATCAGACCGTCAGAATCTGACCCAAATACACCCTCGGATCAGGAGAAATTTCATATACATAGCAGCGTACTTGTAACCCTAATCGAGTTGCGGTAACTGTTGAACTGAAACTGGTCCACCACATGTGATCTAGGAACCTGACTGGAAGAAAAACTTAACTCCACCTAGATCTAAGGTTGGTGAGCTTAAGTCCGACTGCACACAGAAAAGGGGCCGCTAGAAGTGCTCCGTTGGATCGAAACGGACCCGCTTTGGACATAACCTAAGTATACCTTGTTCCAGAGTCTATTTTGAAGAGTTTCTACCCTATATAAGGACCTTAAACCCTCTCTCATTCAGCCCATACGAATTTGAGAGAAACCCTAGGAGAGAGAAGAGAGAGAAAGTGTGAGAGAAGTGGGAGCATCTCCCTGTCATTCTACCTTGCCGCTATACAAGCTTAACCATCCCGTTCTAATTACTTTTCTGGCGATTCCAGCTTCGTTTCTAGGTAAGAAAACCCTAACTCTAACCTATTTTAGTATTTAAATTGATTCAAGTAGCGAAATAGCTAACGTATCTTGTGCTATAGGTTGATATACTACCGTAGACGAAGACTTAGATATTCTAGTGTATTCGTTACGGTTCTGCGGCAAAAGGTGCGGACTTTAGACATATAGGTTATGGTTTTCAACGCTTTCAATGTCAGATAATGATAGATTCATGATCTGTATGTTATTGCACATGTACAAAGTGTTGTCCGTTTCATTTTTCGGTTATACGTTAACTACGTTGAATATATTGTATTTCTCGTATTTGTATAAAGTACCGTATCCGTATAAATTTTGAAAGTGTGTTTGCCATGATTAATTATTGTATGAACATGCTATATATGTGTATAATACTTACTTAGCGAAAGGGTTCGCCCTAATACATGTTTTTGCTAGTATACGCTATGTATGTTGAAAGAGTGTATCCTAAGTGTTTGTGAAAATGCTTGTAAGAGTAAGTACTTAGAGGATTGTGCTTTAGGTAGGTGTTGAGATAGGATTCTCAACTAATTTAGAGATGTATATGATTTCCTCCATGTTGGTTGTTTAATTTAACCACTTATGAACTATATGTGTTGTATTTTTTGTTTATATGTGCTTTATAACATGCTTTATGACATGCTTGTTAACATGCTTGAATTACTTTGTTTATTCTGCTTTACTCTACATGCTTCTGGTCAAGGATTGATTGTGTTTGGGGCTATGATTATAGTCCAGGCAATCGGAAATGGAAATGAATGCGTGGCTGAGATTCATTCGCCATGCGAGATATGTTCGACGAACCCGAGTCGTACTTCAGTTGACGATAGTGGCTGGCCACACGAAGTGCTTATGCACTTCATATCGTTCAACTTGTTGTGCACTCGAGCTAGCCAAGCTCGTCAAGTAACCCAATCTGTCTTATGTATGTTCACCATGTATGGACGCCTCTGTTTGAACCTAAGATACTAACCTTACCAGTGGAATCCCGTTAACCGTGGTACCTCGATCCGCTAAGACTCATGAGTCGGGCATGGTAGTATGGGACACCGTGGTCGAACTGTTGGCCTACGTTGGGGCTACGTGCCTCCCCATAGTGATCAGTGAGCAACTAGACTCGTGAGCTGATTATGGTGGTATGGGACACTATATTCGAGCTGTCGGCCTATACTGCTTTGATGGATGATGGGGGAGTGGTGCAACGATTCTGTGTAACAGTTCTAGCAGCCCTGACCATACCCGGTGTAGTGACCTCGAGTATACTCTGAATCTGTGGAGAGGGGACGAGCCTTCCCATAGTAAACAGAGTATAAACTAGGCCTGTATTGATAAGGTGAAGGGGGAGTGGTGCAATGATTCCGTGTAACAGCCCTGACAGCCCTTGCAGTGACCTAGAACCACACTATCGTATGAGATTATCTAGGATTGATGACCCTAGAATGGATTATTGTTTGGGAATGATACAAGGAAGGTACCTTAGTTTTTCAATCCTACTGTATGAAAAGGACTAATAAGAACTTGGTAATCATATGCATGCACCGCATTATACGTGCAATCAGACGTTGTAGGTCAAGCACTGAGGCAGTATTGTCATTGCAAACGTAAGATGAAGTCCCTGAGGGAGCATAGGCGAGGGCATGCATCACACATCCATGCATTCTTGCATTAACAACAGTACTAGGAATGTGTGATTTACTTCTTTATCATTACTGTTTGACTGAATTGATAGCATGTTAACCTATGCTCTATTGTTCCACTGAGTCGATCACTCACTCCCACATTACGAGACAGTGTTTAAACACCAAACTAGACCCTGTTTGAGTTTCAGATGATGGCAATGCTTGCAAAGCGGAGCCGAATTTTTATGTTGATGAGGGTTTCTCCTTACACATCTATCAGGTGGGTCTATGTAGACCATCTTTTGATCGACGGGGTTACAGGGTTGCTGATTAGATGTCATTATACTTTAGTTTGCTCTTTTGGATCACCCCTGTATATTCATTTTGCCCATTTTTGGAGTATACATTGATATATTTAACCCGGTAACATGTTCACACTCTTGAGACTTACAACAGTTTATATATTTTATATATCTATCACAGTCTTCCGCTTGCATAATTTAACTGTCTCTGGAGTATGATATGTTGTTTTGGCTTAATCCCATTCATCTTTAATGCACTAATATGAACAACATTTAATCATCATTCTTTATGTTACATAAGTGATGCGTTGGAACTCGGGAGTTGAGTTTATGCTCAACCCCCAATTTTTAGGACGTTACAAGATGGTATTAGAGCATGATTTGGATTAAACCAGACCTGGGTTATGGTCACATGACACACTCTAACTTAGGTGGGTGCAAGAAAGATGTTGGAACAGTCATAGGTATCTCGGTTTCGCCAATCGGCAAAGTTCACTGAAAAAGGTCTCCAAGATCGGGTCCGTACTCATCTGTAATCGCATGAGTCGATCCCGAATCACCTCTAGGCCATTAATTGGCGAGTTTAGATCATGTTTGACCCCATCCCAACCTGTAAACACCTCTATGTACTGTTGTACATCAGAAATTTACCCGAATGGTCCCGAAACGACTTGAAACGGAGCCGTGGGCCAAAGGATGCAATCCAGGGGGACCCACGGTGGACCCGGGGTACCATTGGCACCTTGGGAGGGGGGTGGCCACCACCCTACTGCGGCAGCACTGCGCCTAGTCCAGATGACAGTGGCGGCGCCGCGGTCGACCGCGGCCCCCTTTGATCGGGCTGGTCGGGCCAGTGCGGGTCGGTGTCGGCCCGACCCCTGGACACGTGTGGGGCCAGCAAAATTGCGTGGGGGCCCCTATTTCATGTCCTTTTTACCCCCACTCTCTCAAACACTCCTCCAAGCTCTCTCTTTCCTTCAATATTTTCTATTTTCTCTCTCAAACCGTCCCTCCAATTGCCCATTCCGTCATTTACTGTCACAACCTATACCCCTCCATCGTTCACAGTAATAGTTATCCCCCTACCCTCTCCATTCTCTCTCATTTGAGCTCTCATACCCCCTACTTGAGGCTCAAATTTGTGTAGCACCCGTTAGCCATCCCATCCTTTCATATTTTCTTCTTCAACCCCTTTCATTTGAGCCTACACATCCCCTTTTGTAGCTCAAGATTCCAAAACCCAACAATCCCTCTTTTAATCTTCTTCATTTCTTCAACTCTCTGCATTCCTCCTTGCTTGTGAACACACACATACCATAGTGTGCTTCAACGATCTTGTGTCTCATAACCTTCACAACCTCCAAATGTTTGGGACATTTAGGGCTCGTTCGGCCAACTGCATTAGGTGAGTTTAAGGTGGATGGAATTGTATAGGTAACAATAAATGCATGTGTAAGGTATTGTCCTTGGATTGGGTGTATCCCATGTTTTCCAATGCCATGTTTGGAATGTACGCAGTTAAACATAAATCCCGGGATTTTCTTTCAAATGACACTTAAAAATTCGTCATCATGGGATTTGGAAATCCCATCTTATACTTTCCAACACAAGGCTCATTTTCCAAAGCCTATAAAATTAATTTTAATCCCCTCCCACCCTCTTACCAAACATGTCATTCCCAATCCCGAGGAGGGATTAGCAATGCAAGCCCATTTAATACAACTTATGACCACTAGCCAAATAGGCCCTTGGAATTTTGAACCTAGAGTGTTCCTAGATACGAACAACCTAACAGTAGGGGAAATCTAATAGATTGATAACGTGAACCCTAGGACCTCCTTAGTTGGTGTGGTCATGTGTGAAGTGCTAGAGCGTAGTTACATTCTAGTTCGGGCAACTCAATTCCGATCAGACAACTTTGACCCTAAGTGATAAGACAATTTCTTATATTATAAAGGGTATAAAATCATCTAGTATATAAGCATAAACTTTGCATTACAACCAGTGGATTACCTCTACTCCTAAATTAAGATTAGACTACTAGTTAGGCTAAGGAAGCTAAAGGACTAATTAGTTATGCTAAGCCAATTGAATAATAGACTTAGTTATTCGGCTTAACCAACTCAGACCCACTATATAACTTTCCTTCCGTGTTGGCCTGACCACTTACAACTAAAAGTTTATAACTTCGTCTTTGAGAAGTATTAAGAGTATATAGCCGATGGAGACTTTGTCTTTTAGGCCTAAGGAATTGCCCAAATGGGCAACAGACAGTTAGGAATTAGGTCCCAAATTACATGCCATGTCGGCATACATATTGTGCATATAAACGTAGAAAGATAGCCTGCCTGTTAAGCTAGACATGATTAAATAAGATAAGTCTGGACCGTGATAAAACTCCTTGGTAGAATTAGGCATCTTGCCCCAAACTCACACCTGTCCTTGAATCAACCACAATACCCATCATCTTTAGCTCCCTTCTATTATCATAGGTACCAATACTATAATACGCATCATCAATGAAAAGAAGACCAATGTATTGCTAAATCGCTTCCCATGTCATACCAAAGATAGGTTTCAAATTTTAACTCGTTCTGACATACAGATCGATGTACAAATTCTTGAACCTTGAGAATAGAAACAATTTTAAGGGGGGTAGACAAGTTATGAACCCAGTTGAGTTAAGTAGGTATACACGTCTACCCGCTTATAAGCGCAGCGGTAGCATGGTTGCCCTTGCCCCACTGGCCCAAGATCGAAAGAAATTACTCTCAGTTATACGCAAGGTTAGGTCATTAAATAGGATCTAAATCTTCCTTAGAATGCCAATAACGAAGTCATGGAAGGAAATCAATTAGGGTTCAAGTATTAAACAAATCATAGTACAGAATAGGCCGGGTGAGAACTGAGTTACAATAGTCAAGGTTAACGAATCTACAACTGTACTCATTGAATACGAACATAATAGAAGCCCTAGCAAGTTCTACTATGAGAAACCGTTTTAGGATGATCTAGTAAGATTTGACTCACCGTTTCCTTGGACATAGATAATATCGAGGACTCTCCTAGACCAAGACCCAACGGGCAACTTTATAGATAGGAAATTTGAGCCTTTCAATGATGGACATTCCCTACGTTTTTAAAGTGATCAGACTACGGAGTTACTGACATATACAACTGCAAAGTATTCGCGGCTTGACCCAATTCTCAATCCTGGGCGACTACCAATGGACTCACTGCTTGGCCGAGCAGAAGACCAGGATCTACCAGGACTAGGAAGGGATACGATGAGCTTTCTACCCTGGCCAGGTAGATGATCGATATATCGGGATCAAGCCCACTACAACCGTCTCTCCATGTTGGTCAAACATTGAAAATAGCTATTTTACTCTAACTAGTTGGGAATCGAAGTCAAAACTCCAAATAAGAAAAGAAATCCATTGTAGCAAACCATCAGGATATAAGCAAGGGATAAAGAAATAAATTTTTAAGAGGGTAGCCTAAAATGTACTAGACTAGTATGTACAAAATACACCCTACCACGTATAGAGACTTGAAATCAATAAGTCTTAAGCAAATGAAATAATAGCATCCTTACTTATTGCCTTTAGCCAATTTCGAGGACAAATTTTTTTTTTAAGGGGGGTAGATTGTAACATCCCGAATTTTTGCCAACCTGGGATCAGATGTCCTTAGGCAAGGGGTAGATCCCAACCCCTTATGTACCTCTCAAACCTAAAATCCTTTGGGAATTAGACAAAGTCAACTAAGTGCTAAATTGGATTAGCTATGAAATCCACACTAATCACTTTAAATACGATCTGCAAGACCCAAAACTTGTAGAATCATTAACGCTAGGTTACCCTAAAACCTAGGATCAATCTCATTACCCAGCTGCTCTCGGGAGCACATTGAAACTCCGTATCAGATCTGGACCACACGTCGAAAGTCTGAATAATACGAAGTTATAGACTTAGGACCGCCTTTCTGGGCTTGACAACCATCTCGGAAATCAAATCCAGATAGTATCCTACGGCTATTCGCTTGAGCTCGGAGTGAAGTGTGTGAGAAATGTAGATATTTTAGAAATAAATATCTAAAATTAAGTAATCTAAGACTTGTCACTTGCGGGCCTGATATAAGAAATCAGACCGTCAGAATTTGACCCAAATACACCCTCGGATCAGGGGAAATTTCATATACATGGCAGCGTACTTGTAACCCTGATCGAGTTGCGGTAACCGTTGAACTGAAACTGGTCCGCCACGTGTGATCTGGGAACCCAACTGGAACGAAAACTTAACTCCACCTAGATCTAAGGTTGGTGAGCTTAAGTCCGACCGTACATAGAAAAGGGGCCGCCAGAAGTGCTCCGTTGGATCGAAACGGACCTGCTTTGGACATAACCTAAGTATACCTTGTTCCTGAGTCTATTTTGGAGAGTTTCTAGCCTATATAAGGACCTTAAACCCTCTCTCATTCAGCCCATACGAATTTGAGAGAAACCCTAGGAGAGAGAAGAGAGAGAAAGTGTGAGAGAAGTGGGAGCATCTCCCTGCCATTCTACCCTGCCGCTATACAAGCTTAACCATCCCGTTCTAATCGCTTTTCCGGTGATTTCAGCTTCATTTCTAGGTAAGAAAACCCTAAATCTAACCTGTTTTAGGATTTGAATTGATTCAAGTAGCGAAATAGCTAACGTATCCTGTGCTATAGGTTGATATACTGCCGTAGATAAAGACTTAGAGATTCTAGCGTATTCGTTACGATTCTACGGCAAAAGGTGCGGACTTTAAACGTATAGGTTATGGTTTTCAATGTTTTCAATGTCAGATAATGATAGATTCATGATCTATATGTTTGGCACATGTACAAAGTGTTGTCTGTTTCATTTTTCGGCTATGCGCTGAATATACTATATTCCTCATATTTGTAGAAAGTACCGTATCTGTATAAATTTTGAAAGTGTGTTTGCCATGATTAATTACTATATGAACATGCTATATATGTGTATAATACTTACGTGGCGAAAGGGTTCGCCCTAATACATGTTTTTGCTAGTATACGCTATGTATGTTGAAAGAGTGTATCCTAAGTGTTTGTGAAAATGCTTGTAAGAGTAAGTACTTAGAGATGTATATGATTTCTTCCATGTTGGTTGTTTAATTTAATCACTTACTTATGAACTATATGTGTTGTATTTTCTGTTTATATGTGCTTTATAACATGCTTTATGACATGCTTGTTAACATACTTGAATTACTTTGTTTATTCTGCTTTACTCTACATGCTTCTAATCAAGGATTTGTTGTGTTTGGGGCTATGATTATAGTTCAGGCAATTGAAAACAGAAATGAATGCGTGGCTGAGATTCATTCTTCATGCGAGATGTGTTCGACGAACCCAAGTTGTACTTCAGTTGACGATAGTGGCTGGCCACACGAAGTGCTTATGCGCTTCATATCATTCAACTTGTTGTGCACTCAAGCTAGCTAAGCTTGTCAAGTAACCCGATCTGTCTTATGTATGTTTACCATGTTTGGACGCCTCTGTTTGAACCTAAGATACTAACCTTATAAGTGGAATCCTGTTAACCGTGGTACCTCAATCCGCTAAGACTCATGAGCCGGGCATGGTGGTATGGGACACCGTGGTCGAGCTGTCGGCCTACGCTGGGGCCACGTGCCTCTCCGTAGTGACTAGTGAGCAACCAGACTCGTGAGCCGATTATGGTGGTATGAGACACTATATTTGAGCTGTCGGCCTACATTGCTTTGATGGGTGATGGGGGAGTGGTGCAACGATTCCGTGTAACAGCTCAGGCAGCCCTTACCGTACCCGATTTAGTGACCTCGACTATACTCTGAATCTGCGAAGAGGCGACGAGCCTTCCCATAGTAAACAGAGTATAAACTAGGCCTGTATTAATAAGCTGATGGGGGAGTGGTGCAACGATTCCGTGTAACAGCCCTGGCAGCCCTTGTAGTGACCTAGAACTACACTATCATATGAGATTATCTAGGATTGATGACCCTAGAATAGATCATTGTTTGGGAATGATACAAGGAAGGTACCTTAGTTTCCCAATCCTGCTGTATGAAAAGGACTAATAAGAACTTGGTAATCATATGCATGCACCGCATTCCGCGTACAATCAGGCGTTGGATGTCAATCACTGAGGCAGTGTTGTCATTACGAACGTAAGATGAAGTCGCTGAGGGAGCGTAGGCGAGGGCATGCATCATACATCCATGCATTCTTGCATTAACAACAGTACTAGGAATGTATGATTTACTACTTTATCATTACTGTTTGACTGAATTGATAACATGTTAACCTATGCTCTATTATTCCACTGAGTTGATCACTCACTCCCATGTTATGAGACGGTGTTTAAACACCAAACTAGACCTTGTTTGAGTTTCAGATGATGGCGATGCTTGTGAAGCAGAGCTGGATTTTTATGATGATGAGGAGGGTTTCTCCTTACACAGCTATCAGGTGGGTCTATGTAGGCCATCTTCTGATCGACAGGGTTTCAGGGTTGCTGATTAGATGTCATTACACTTTACTTTACTCTTTTGAAGCACCCCTGTATATTCATTTTGCCCATTTTTGGAGTATACATTGATATATTTAACCCGGTAACATGTTCACACTCTTGAGACTTACAACAGTTTATATATTTTATATATCTATCACAGTCTTCCGCTTGCATAATTTAACTGTCTCTGGAGTATGATATGTTATTTTGGCTTAATCCCATTCATCTTTAATGCACTAATACGAATAACATTTAATCATCATTCTTTATGTTGCGTAAGTAATGCGTTGGAACTCGGGAGTTGAGTTTATGCTCGACCCCCAATTTTCAGGGCGTTACCCGACCGATCGTGGACTACCTTTGACCAGTCATGAAATGGTTTAACCAGATTGCGCTTAAAATTTCAAAATACAGTTCGACCTACGACCAGTCGTGGTGGCCACATGACCAATCGTAGACGTGATGTCTGCAACTATAAATAGAGCACGATTTCAGATATTTATAACTCAATTTCAAGAAAATTCAAGGCATCACTCTGAGATAAGTTAGTGTTCATTTTAAGCTACTCTGTGTATATTTTATATTCTCTTTTGTTAGCTTTGTGTATTTGATTTTCTTTCTATATTCCAATCTGAATTGAAAAGAGGAATTGTTGTATGCCTTCTTCTTGGAATCAAAATCAGATCTAGCTAGCCCAACTGGTTTAATTTAAAATTAATTAGAACCTAGAACCATTTTAAAGTGAGTATTTGACATTGAACTTCTACATTCGAACTCCTACTCTGATTGGTTCTTCCGGGCTACTACAAAAGGAGAAATCTAGGTATTTTACTTTATTGTAAATTTTCATCTTTTAGTTTTGTTTGAGGTTAAGCCAGAAAAATCTCAATTTGTGTGGTTATCTGAGGAGAGCCAGAAAAACTCAGAAGTGGGGTTTTTGAATTGTGTAAGCCCATTTGAAAGACACAATTGTAAAGGTTTTAGGTGAACCTGTGAAACCTATTTTCATAGTGAACGCTGATATCCCCTGTGTGAGGATATTAGGAGTGGAGTAGCAAGCTGTGTGGCTGTTGTTTAATAGTTGGTGAACACACAGGCGAACCACTATATATCGGTGTGTTTTGTGATTTGGATGTTTACTTAATTTCTATATCCTTAATCATTCAGATTTGTAGAATGTATATGTGAATGTGAATGTTGTAAAATTTACATTTCAAGAAAAGTGGGAAATATTGTAATAGTTTAGAATTTATTTCTTGTTATTTCCTTTATTTCCTTTTTGTTTGAGTTTTGATATTCAATTTGTTCAGTAAGGTTGTCCTGTCATAAATCCTTGGTTTTTATGGTGCAAAGGTTGTCCTTAGAACAACATTAGTATCAAGCTCTTTATTTAAGGTTGCTTTACATTTCTGTTCATTGATTTATTTAAAGTACTGTCTTATATTTATTTCTTTATAAGGCTATCTTATTTTCGATTGAATTCCGCTGTTAAAGTTTAATTTGGCATAGTCCTATTCACCACCACCCCCCCCCCCTAGGACATATAGCTTGGCCTTTTCAAGTGGTATCAAAGCCTAATAGCTTGTTTTAATTGCTTTATTCTTGGATTCATTTCCTGAGCTAACGATCTAAGCTATATATAAGATGTCAAATTTTGATAGCCTTTTAGTCACTAGGCCTCCACCCTTTGATGGCTCTAACTATGCCTATTGGAAAGCCAGGATGAGGATTTTCCTCAAATCAATGGATGAGAGCGTGTGGCTTGCCATAGTAACTGAATGGAACCCACCTACCACTGAAGTGACTGGTATCGATGGTTCAAAATCAATAAGAGTTACACCATGTATCTCGTGGACCACTCTTCAGAAGAGTGAGAGTAGTGCCAATGCAAAAGCACTAAATGTAATCACTTGCACACTATCACCGGATGAGTTCAAAAGAATTGTATCCTTGATACTACAAAGCAAGCTTGGAATATATTAGAAATGACACATGAGGGTACTTCAATTGTCAAAAAACCTAAAGTCCAACTCCTCACAACCAAATTTGAAGAAATTCATATGGAGGAAAATGAAATGTTTATGGACTTCTACACTAGATTAAAGGATATTGTAAACTCTATGTGGTGTCTTGGCGATAAAATCCCAGAAAGTAAAGTGTGTACAAAGATACTATGTTCACTACCGGAACAATTCAATTATAAGGTAACCACGATCCAGGAACTTCATAATACGAACAATATGAGGGTAGAAGAGTTGGTTGGGTTTTTACACACCTACGAGTTAACTTTTAAAGCTCCTAAAGGTAAATCTATTGTCATTAAGTCTTCTAAACATATTTTTTAACAAAACTCCGATTTAGAAAATTTTGAAGACAATATGGCTCTTTTAGCAAAAAAGTTTTACAAGATTTTCAAAAGTAAAAGAGGGTTGATTTTTAAAAATCAAATGATAAGAAAAAATCTAAACCTAAATCTAAAACTTGAAAATCTTTAAAAGATAGTCAATGTTACAACTGCCAAGAATATGGGCATTTAGCAAACAAATATCCTAAAAAGGACAAACCTAAAAAGAAAGGAATGTTGGTTACTTAGGACGAATCGTCTAGCACTAAAGCCTCTTCTGAATCAGAAGATTCTGAAACTGAGTCAGGCAATGAAGTTAAGGCCCTTATGACTCTAGCCAAGTTCACTTTTTCAGATCATGATGATTCAACTAGTGAAGAAAATCTGAATAGTGATCATGAAAATGAAGAAGATCTTCAAGATGCTTACAATGCCTTATACAAGGAAAGTTGTAAAATTGTCGTAAAACTAAAACTTTAAAAAGAAAAGTTTTTAAAACTTAAAGAAAATTTTGAGTCTCTTGTTTTAAAAAAATCTTATATTTCAGATTATTTTGAAAAGACTAAATATGATTTAGAATTCAAAACCTCCCTAATTGAAAATCTTAAATCTGAAAATGACAAACTTAAGATTAAAAACTCTTCACTTTTAAGTTCAAAGGATACATGGAGGTATGCCCAAGGAGATCCGAAGTTTGAAAAAATTTTATCCGGATCTAGAAAATGTGGCAACAGATCCAGGTTGGGCTATGATAAAAATATACCTTCTAATCAGAAGAATACTCCTCCTAAGTTTATGAGAGGAAAAACCTCAAACTCAAAAGGGAAAAGTATTAATCAAAGTTTTTCTAAAAATGCTAAAACTTTTCAAAAACCTAAAAGCAATTATGTCAACTATAAAACTCAAAACCAAAACCCTTTAGCTAAAAAAATAGTTGACTTGCTTAAGGAGCTCTTAAAATCTAACTCAGTAGGTCACTCATACATTAATTACAAATACAAGAAGACCAACTATACTCCTAAACCCAAAACAATAATGAAATGGGTTCCTAAAGTTACTTGCTTGGTTGCCCACACTGCTTTCAATGCTACAAACCATTCGAAGTGGTACTTAGACATTGGATGCTCAAGGCATATGACAGGCGACAAGGCTTTATTTACCGATCTTAAAGATATGACTGATGGGTCAGTCACATGGTGATGGTAGCAACTGCAAGATTATTGGCCAAGGTACGGTTCAACTCTATAACCTTCTCTTATTAAAGAATGTTTTATATGTTGAGGGGCTAAAACACAACCTATTAAGCATATCTCAAATATGTGATAATAATCATAGCGTGAAATTTTCTAATAAAGGTTGTGAAATCTTAAACAAAAAGGGTTCTGTAATATTAACTGGTCGTAGGACTTCTGAAAACTGCTATATTGTAAGTAACGGTAGCTCATCTAATCAATCATGCTACATAGTCCATACCGATGAAATAGAATTATGGCATAAACGCCTTGGACATGTACACTACCGTAATTTATACAGATTGAGCAAGGGAGAACTAATAAGAGGTCTACCTAAATTACAAAATATAGACAAGATATGTAGTGAATGCCAGTATGGCAAGCAAATAAGAAGCTCTCACAAAAAGGTGAATTTAAATGCCACATCAAGACCACTCGAGCTTCTCCATATGGATCTTATAGGACCTACCAGGACGGAGAGTCGAGGTGGTAAAAAATAATCTTGGTAATCGTGGATGATTTTTCTAGATTCACTTGGGTAGCCTTCTTAAAGGATAAATCAGAAACCCTTGATGAAGTTAAAAGGATTCTCAAACAGATCCAAACTGAAAAAGGTTCTCAAGTTTGTAAGATCCATAGTGATCATGGATCTGAGTTCGAGAATAGCAGTTTTGAGAAATTCTGTAATGATCAGGGAATATCACATGAATTCTCGACACCCAAAACTCCTCAACAGAATGGAATTGTGGAAAGGAAAAATAGAGTGCTTCAAGAAATGGGAACTATAATGTTGAATAGTATGAAACTCCCTAAAAATCTTTCGGCTGAAGCAGTGAATACTACCTGCTATGTTATTAATCGGGTTTATATAAGTAAATCTAATAATATAACAGCTTATGAAATGTGGTTCAATAAAAAGCCTTCTGTCAAATACTTTCGAGTTTTTGGTAGCAAGTGCTATATTTTGCGTGACCGTGAAAATCTGGGAAAGTTTGACATAAAAAGTGATGAAGGAATCTTTTTAAGATACTCTTTAAACAGTCGCGCATATCGTGTACTGAATAAAAGGACCGATGTTATTCAAGAATCAATTAATGTGGTCATAGACAATCATTTGAATACACCTACCCCAAGTTCAGATAATGATGAAGTTCTTTTAATTGACAAACCCGATACTTCATCAAGTCAAAAAAATTCTGAATTAAGGACTGTTAAAGATCATCCAACTGCTCAAATTCTTGAAAAATCTCTCACTGGTGTGTGTACTCGTAGACAACTAGAAGACATGTAATTACATGTGCTTTACATCCCAGATTGAAACGGTAAACGTAAAAGAAGCTCCTTCTGATGAAAACTAGATAGTAACTATGCAGGAAGAACTTAATCAGTTTGTTCAAAATGATGTCTGGTATCTTGTTCCTAGACCTAAAGATAAACACATTATAGGAACTAAGTGGATTTTCAAAATTAAGTCTGATGAACTTGGTAATATAATTCAAAATAAGGCAAGACTGGTTGTACAAGGGTACACTCAAATAGAAGGCATTGATTATGATGAAACCTTTGCCCCAGTTGCTCGCCTTGAATCAATCAGACTTTTTATATCCATTGCATGCTTTAGAAAATTTAAAATTTATCAAATTGATGTAAAGAGTGCTTTCTTAAATAGTGATCTCCATGAAGAAGTATATGTAGAACAACCTACAGGGTTTGAAGACCCTAAGTTTACTGATCATGTTTACCGTCTTAAAAAAGCTCTATATGGTCTAAAATAAGCTCTCAGGGTATGGTATGAAAAATTGACTAAATTTTTACTAAGTCATAATTTTCAAATAGGTGGTGTCGATAAGACGCTCTTTGTTAAGAAACACAAAGATGATATCTTAATGGTTCAGATATATGTTAATGATATTATTTATGGATCTACCTGTACTAACATGACTGTTGAGTTTACATATTTAATGAAATCTAAGTTTGAAATGAGCATGGTTGGGGAATTAAATTATTTCATAGGGTTGTAAGTAAAACAATAACCAGATGGCATTTTCATTTCTCAAACCAAATATACTCTGAACTTAATCAAAAAGTTCAGATTTGAGAATGGTAAGAATTTTGATACTCCTATGAGTACAACTTTAAGACTTTCAAAGGACTTTACAGGTAAAAATATAGATCCTAAATTATATCGCAATATGATTGGTAGTCTACTTTACTTAACTGCTAGTAGACCTGATATTGCTTTAAGTGTTGGGATTTAAACTAGATATCAGTCTAATCTTAAAGAGTCACATCTATCTGTTGTCAAGCGGTTTATGCGATATGTCGCAAGTTCTACTAAAATGGGTCTCTAGTATCCATATGATACTAGTGTTCAATTGGTTGGGTACTCAGATGCTAATTGGGCTGGTAATATTGATGACAGAAAATCAACCAGTGGTGGTTGTTTCTATATTGAAAACTGTTTGGTTTCTTGGTTTAGCAAGAAGCAAAGTTCTATATCGCTCTCATCTGCTAAGGCTGAATACATCGCAGCAGGAAATGCATGCACTCAGCTTGTTTGGATGAAACATATGTTAAGCGATTATGGAATTGCACAGGAATCCATAATATTATATTGTGATAATTCCAGTGCTATAAATCTATCAAAAAACCCAATTCAGCATTCACGTACCAAGCACATTGACATTAGGTATCATTATATTCGTGAATCAGTGGAAGATAAAATAATATCTTTGGAATATATTCCGACCGAGACTCAACTTGTCGACATTTTCACTAAACTACTCGACAAAAGTAGGTTTAATAAATTGAAATTTGATCGGGGTATGTTTATTCTAAATTGATTATTCATGCTTATTTGTATCATAATGTATATATATTTGATAATATGTTGGTTTAAAATTTCAATTTTTATGAAATATGCCTGTTTTTATAGGTACACGACCAGTCGAGGATGTGCTCGACCAGTCGTGGTACGACCGGTCGTGAACAGTCCTCGACCAGTCGTGTATCGCATTGGAACCTTTTAAATTTAGGGGAAATCTCATCTTCTTCATTTCCTTTTTCCTCTCCAATGAGCCGAGGCACGACTAGTCATACCCACCTTTCTAGATCTTCAAGGTTAATGCTTCATTTGTGTTTCTCTTGTAGATTCTAGTTCTTATTACTTCATTTTCACTCTTAGAGTGATCTATTTTGAGATTCATCGCAATTTTGAGGCTTTTTCTTGAAAACTCTGATCTAGCAAAACCCCTTTTTCACATCTACTTGATCCTTTGATTTTCATAGTGATAATGGATGCTAGAGGAAAAAAGAAAACTATCCGTGGTCCATCTTCTTCTAAATCAGCTCCTATCTCTAGGCGCTATCTTCGTTCACCTGAGGATGATCCCTCTAATGTACGGGATTTGCATATGCGCAAAGGTTTTGTTGAACGGTCTATCTGTATTGAACACATTGCTCCTTTTGGTATTCTTCCTATTCTCTAAGCTGTAGGATGTGATAACATCTTACTCTAGGGTGGGCCAGTATACCAATCTATTGCTCAATCCATATGTGCTTGCATTTCTAATTTTTCTTCTGAGAATTTAACGCTTAAAATTGTTACTAGAGAAGGTCCATTTGATGTTGATCGCCATCTGATTTCGGTGTTAATGGACGTTCCTATCAATGATGAGGGTATTCAAATTCATTGTTTGACTGAAAAACCCTCTAAATCAGAAAAATGCATGCTCACTAGAGACTTATGCAATTTGAATGTGCAATGGACTCATAAAGGGAATGCGCTCTCCTCAAAATACTTGTTACTCAGATACAGAGTTCTCCACCAAATTTTCATTTCAAATGTGTATCCACGTTCTGGAAATAAAACAGAATTGACTGCCTTTATGGTTTGTGTTTTGCATTCTGTTATCTCCGGTTATAAAATCTGTCTGCCTTCTTTAATTTGTCATTTCATTATTCAGTTTCGTCTCCATCTCGATCATAGTGATATTCCATTTGCCTACCTTTTGACTGTTTTAACCACTCACGTTCTCGTGGCTATGCCTGTTGGAGAGGCTCCAATCCATCTTATTTTTAACAATTCAAATATTAACAAGATGAAGTTGGAATTGGTTTCTGGCCAAGTGGATGTTGGTGGTAGTGGTGCTGAAGCAGGAAATGAGGCAGATGCTGGGAATCTTCCTCCTGACGATGTTAATATGGATGATATTTTTGATGAAATTGATTCAGATTTTGGTAATGATCCGGACTATCAGCCTTCTAGCTTTGATGAGAGGTTGCGTTCTCTTGAGGAACAGGTGGCTGAAATACGTGTAACCCAAGCATCTCAGTTTTCTTATATGCGCAAGTATATATGGCGCGTTACTAAGGGTTTACACAAAATTAATCCATCTAATCCTGCTCCCTCTTCTGGATCTGATTGATTGATTTTCTCTTTTGGTCTGTATTAATTCTAATACTATTTTACTTTTGTTGGTCTGTTGACATTGATTTTACTTCTGTTTGGTTGACTGACTTTTGGTTAAACTGGTTAAAGGTATGTCGACTTTTGCTTATATCTTAACTTGTTTATCAATATATTACTTTCCTGATTATTCTTTTGTTCCATTTGTTTACTTCCTTTGTCATATTGTGACAAAAAGGGGGAGAAGACTTCTCATAAAGTTTGTTTAGAATTGTAATGGAGATAGTGGTAGCATTAGTTTTCATTATTTTTCATATATGTGTGCTACTCAGGGGGAGTATATAAATAATGAGTTTATGCTACTTAATGACAACTGGTTCATGATTCATTCTCTTATATATCTGGTGCATGATTCATTATTGTGCATGTTGTGCATCTTTTATATTATTGGATTATTGGAGTGTGTTTTATCTCAAATTTGACAAAGAGGGAGATTGTAAGTGCTATGGTCTCATGCTTCTTTAATTGTCAAATTTTGTTGTGCCAAAACCTCTATCTGTGTCTTATGTTTGTACGTTGATTTATATGATTCAAGACATGACATCACAATGCTTCAAGTCAAGTATGGTAATCGACATCAAGAAATGCAAGGTCATGTATTTTGTCCTCTTCTGTAAGCATCAATGTTCAGATCTACATCGATAAGAAGAGTGTTTGTTCAAGACTCAAGTGCAGTTCAAGACTCAAGTGCAACTCAAGATAAAGTTTAATTTCCAGCTGTAGAAGATCTCAAGATCAAGCTACATCACATAGAGATCTCAAGCTTCATAAGGTTCAAAGGTTAACCATCATCTGATAGAATGAAGTTTTAATGTTCGTACTTCATGTCCTAGGTATGATAGACCTTAGTTTGACCCTAGTATAGGTCATTTTGTATACATAATTTAAGATGAATATTTTTTCATGAATTTGGTCTGTTCTAAGACTAATCATGGACCTTGTTCGACTAGTCCTGGCACTGGGTCGACCAGTCTAAGAAATTCCAAGACCAGTCCTAAGTTGTTTCAATTTTTCAGAATTTTTTTGTTATTCTACGACCAGTCCTGGAGACTGTTTGACCAGTCATAGGAATGGTCATGACTCGTCTTTCGACCAGTCCTAGATCTTCGACTCAAACTCCAGTGACTAAACTTTATGTCTCACAACCAGTCGAGGGTGGTTCACGACCAATCGTAGAGTGCACACGATCGGTCGTGGACTACCTTCGACCAGTGATGGAACGGTTTTACTAGATCGCGCTTAAATTTTCAAAATGCAGTTTGACCTACAACCAGTCATGGTGGCCACACAACCAGTCATAGACGCGATGTCTGCAACTATAAATAGAGCACGAATTTTAGAGATTTATAACTCAATTTCAAGAAAATTTAAAGCTTCACTCTGAGATAAGTTAGTGTTCATTTTAAGTTACGCAGTATATATTTTATATTCTCTTTTGTTAGCTTTGTGCATTTGATTTTGTTTCTATATTCCAATCTGAATTGAAAAGAGGAATTGTTGTATTCTTTCTTCTTGGAATCAAAATCAAATCTAGCTAGCCCAACTGGTTTAATGTAAAATCAATTAGAACCTATAACCATTTTAAAGTGAGTATTGGACATTGAACTTCTACATTTGAACTCCTACTCCGATTAGTTCTTTTGGGCTGCTACAAAAGGACAAATCTAGGTATTTTACTTTATTTTAAATTTCCATCTTTTGGTTTTGTTTGAAGTTAAGCCAAAAAAATCTTAATTTGTGTGGTTATCTAAGGAGAGCCAGAAAAACTCAGAAGTGGGGTTTTTGAATTGTGTAAGCCCATTTGAAAGACACAATTGTAAAGGTTTTAAGTGAACCTGTGAAACCTATTTTCATAGCGAACGCTGATATCCCCTGTGTGAGGATATTAGGAGTGGAGTAGCAAGCTGTGTGGCTGTTGTTTAACAGTTGGTGAATACACAGGCGAACCACTATATATCGGTGTGTTTTGTGATTTGGATGTTTACTTAATTTCTATATCTTTAATCATTCAGATTTGTAGAATGTATATGTAAATGTGAATGTTGTAAAATTTACATTTCAAGCAAAGTGGGGAATGTTATAATAGTTTAGAATTTATTTCTTGTTATTTCCTTTATTTCCATTCTGTTTGAGTTTTGATATTCAATTTGTTCTAGTAAGGTTGTCCTGCCATAAACCCTTGGTTTTTATGGTGCAAAGGTTGTCCTTAGAACAACATTAGTATCAAGCTCTTTATTTAAGGTTACTTTACATTTCTGTTCATTGATTTATTTAAAGTACTATCTTTTCTTTATTTCTTTATAAGGATATCTTATTTTTGATTGAATTCCGCTGTTAAATTTTAATTTGGCATAGTCCTATTCACTCTCCCCCCCCCCCCCTCTAGGACATATAGCTTGGCCTTTTCACTTTCTCTCATGGGAAAGAAGAGGGCGCCCGCGGATGAAACCAGGCCTAGCCGCCCTACCTGTCTAAAGAAGTAGACAAGTGTCGAGGCTAACACTAGCATCATGAGAGAGCGAAGGACAAAGTGGGATCTTGATCCTCAGATCCCATTCGAGAGGGCTCTACCATTGGACATCGGACATGGAAAGTTTCAAGGCCGTAGGGTTATTTTTGAAGCACACGTGGACAAAAAACTATTTGTGCTTTATCAGGTGATGGACCTGTTGGACGTCGGGTGGGGTCTCATATTTGAGGGCAAGTCACGTGCGAGTGAGGACACTCTCCGAGCCTTCTACGCTCACATATGAGATCCACTGCTGGAGCCTCTTCAGTTCACTATTTCCTTGGGAAGGCGGGAGGCCATTGTTGAAATAGACGTGATGGCCCAGATTATGGAAATTCAACGTGGAGAGGTACATGCTAGAGAGAAAAATCTTAAGAGTATGCGTGAAAGAGATTACCGCATGCGATTTTTTTGTGGCCAACTGATCCAATGGAAGCGAGGAAATTGCCTCCCAGCGACCAAGATGACTCATAACTTTCGCATACTCCACTACATATTCACATACAATGTGTATCCTAGGTAGAGCAATCGCAGTGAATGCATGCGTTTGATGGTGGACTTCCTATGCAGAGCTAGGCAAGGAGACAGGCTGTGTCAGGATGGATCACTGCGATTGTGTATTGCTTATCGCAGATTGAACTAAGTGACAGTGAAGAACAAGTATCCTCTACCCATGATTGATGATCTATTCGACCAGTTGAAAGGGGTACAATATTTATCAAAGATCGACTTACAGCCAGGGTATCACCAGTTGCGTGTCAGGGATGAGGACATGCAGAAAACAACATTCAGAACCAGCTTTGGGTGTGATATCGTTTGGACTCACAAATGCACCAGCCGTGTTCATGGACCTTATGAACCTGGCGTTTCGGCCGTATTTATACTGATTCACTATCGTATTTATAGACGACATTCTGATATATTCCAAAAGTCGGGAAGAACATGAAGAGCACCTGCGAGCAGTCTTTGATACTCTCAAGAAGAACCAGTTATTTGCTCAGTATAAGAAGTGTAACTTCTGAAAAGAAGAAGTCAAGTTCCTAGGACATGTGGTGTCCAAGGAAGGAATAGTTGTGGACCTTGCGAAGGTGACCGTAGTTTAGGACTGGGAGCAGCTCGATTCGGTTACTAAGGTGAGGTGCTTCCTGGACTTGCTGGCTACTACCGTCGGTTTATTAAGGACTTTTCCAAGATAGCCAGACCGTTGTCTCAGCTCACTCAGAAGGATCTTAAGTTTGCCTGGAATGAGAAGGCAGAAGCAGCTTTTCAGGAACTGAAGGACAAGCTGACATCCACCCATGTGCTAGTATTGTCAGAGCAAGTGGTCAGATATACCATATACACTGACATCTCTCGTGTTAGTCTGAGTTGTGTTCTTATGCAGAAGGACGGGGTGATTGCTTATGCCTCGCGACAATTGAGGAAACACGAGGAAAACTACCCTACGCACGACCTAGAGTTAGCGGCCGTCATCTTTGCATTAAAGCTGTGGAGACATTACCTCTAGAGAGAGGAGTTCGAGCTCTTTTGTAACCACAAGAGCCTCAGGTACATATTCATGCAAAGAGACCTGAATATGAGGCAACAACAATGGATGGAAACCTTGAAAGACTTCAAGTTTGAGGTCTCCTACTATCCTGGCAAGGCCAACCTTGTAGCAGACACGTTGAGCCGCAAGAAGATGATATAGCATTTGCAGCTACGCTGATGATAGAGGAATGGAATATGGTAGAATTTGGGCGAGACTTCGAGCAGAGGCTTATAGTAGAGGAGTCGTTCAAGAGCGTCGCACATATTCGTGTGCAGCCACTTAACGATGACTGAATCATTGTGGCTCAGACGGAAGATGAAAGGATGGTAGAGTTGAGAAAACGAGCTAGCGACGAGGCAGACTCTGAATGGAGAGTTGGTTCGAATGGGGGTTTACGCTATCATGGCCGCCTATGCATCCCAAATCTTTATGACTTGAGAAGGGAAGTTCTCGAAGCTACTCACAATTCAAAAATGGCGATGCATCTTGGTAGTACAAAGATGTATCGGGATATGAAACATTCATACTGGTGGGACAACATGAAGGCCCACATAGCAAACTTTGTATCCCGTTGTCTCATGTGCCAGTAGGTCAAGGCCGAACATCGCCAACCTCCTGGTTTACTTCAGCCCATGCTTATAGCTAAATGGAAATGGGATTTCATCTCTATGAATTTCATTTTAGGGTTACCAAAGATGAGGAAGGGACATGACTCTATTTGGATGATTGTGGACCAATTGATGAAATTGGCTCATTTCCTCCCGATTAAAGTTTCAAACTCAGCAGACGATTTGGCTAGGCTATACATCAAGGAGATCATACGGCTGCACGGAGTGCCTAAGGAGATCGTGTCAGATCGAGACACGTGATTCACATCTATCTTCTGGACTCATATCCAAGAAGCAATGGGTGTGAAACTAAAGTTCAGTACCGCGTTCCACCCATAGAATGACGGGTAGACGGAACGGGTAAATCAGGTGTTAGAAGACATGTTATGAGCATGTGTGCTCGATTTCAAAGACAGTTGGGATGACTGTCTTCCTTATGCAGAGTTTGCCTATAACGACAGCTTTCAAGTGAGCATTGGCATGGCTCCCTACGAAGCTCTATATAGGTGTCCATGTCAAGCACCGCATTGTTGGGTAGAAGTTGGTGAGAAGAGTCGGATTGGCCCAGAGTTAGTACAGGCAACCTCAGAGAAGATCGACATTATCAGGCGTCGACTCCTTACGGCCCAGAGCTGACAGAAGAGTTACGCCGATACAAGACGACAATAGCTAGAATTTGAGGTTGTGGACCACGTGTTCCTGAAAGTTTTCCCAATGAAGGGAGTCCTTCGTTTTGGTAAGAAGGGGAAGCTTACGCCGAGATTCATTGGCCCATTCCAGATACTAGACTGAGTGGGTGTGGTGGCATACCGTCTCACCTTATCCACACCACTCGCAGACGTGCACAACGTATTTCATGTATCAATGCTAAAGAAATAGGTTCCTAATCCTTCCCACATTATCAAATGGGAGCAGGTATAGTTGAGTGAAGATGTTACTTATGTATTGTGACCGACGCGTATCATAGACAGAAAGGAACAGGTGCTACGCAGTAAAGTTATCCCGCTTGTGAAGGTACTGTGGACACATCACGCTAAGGAAGAGGCTACTTAGGAAACAGAAGCCGAGGTCCGTAAGAACTGCCCTCAAAATCTTGAGGAGTACGAAAACATACTAATTTTGAGGACAAATTTTTTTTAAGGGGGGCAGATTGTAATGTCTCGAAAAATTTTGTACAAAGACCCGAGTACCACCTCAGGCAGAAATCACTAAGGGTCGAATTCTGTAGAAATTAGACGAAAATTAATTAAGTACTAAACTGAATTAATCAGTAAATTAGCTTGAACTACTTTCTATACGAATTTCAAGACTCAAAACTATTAGAATCACTAACTAAACATTTCTTAAAAACCTAAGATCGGTCTCAAAACCCAGTTGCTCTCGGGAGCACATTGAAACCTCATATCGGACCTGGTCCACGTGCGAAAGTCTGATGACTGCAAAATTATAAGGTTATGACCACCTTACTGGGCTTGACAACCATTGTGGGAATCGAGTCTAAATAGTATCCAGAAACGTACAACTTGAGCCTAGAGCTAAGTGTGTAAGAAACAGGAATATCTTTAAAAAATGAACTCAGATTTAAGTGAATTGGATCGTTCACTTGTAGGAGAAATTTAAGGTTTCAGACTGTCAGATTCTGACCCAACTATACCCTTGGATCAGAGAAATTTTTCTACACCCATTGGTATAATTGTGGCCCTGATCCAATGACGATGATCGTTGAACTGAAATGGATCCTCCACGATCGATCAACTAATCTGATCGGACCTAAATCTTAACCTGGCATAGATCCATTGTCAAGGAACTTTCTCCAGGCCGTATGCGAGTAAACCCCAGGAGAGAGAAGAGAGAAAAGAGGAGAAAAGAGTGAGGAGAAGAGCGAGAGATCAGGAGATCTTTACTGGGATTCATTCCCACTGCTCCTCGTGTTGAATCACCACCCCACCATTGCTACACCGTTGATTCCAGATACAATTTATGTAAGAAATCCTAACCCTAATCTTGATTTGGAAATCCAAATAGAGAAACTGGTGAAATAACTAACCTATTTCAATGTTTAGGAAGCCATTGTGCGGTAGACAAAGACGCGGTGTACAAACTGAGTTCGTAACGAGCGTACCGACAAAAGGTGCGGATTACAAATGTTTAGGTTATGGTTTTCAAGACTTTCAATGTCAGCTAATGATTTATGTCTGACTTGATTGCTACCATATGACCTTAGTTACGATGTATTCGATTATTTATACATATGTGTGAACTATGTGAATATATGATGCATTCCATGTGTTTGTTGAAATGTTTGAATGAATATGAAATTATGATTCGTGCTTACCGTGATTATTAGTTGAGAATACATGATTGTTGTATGTATGACAATTCCGTTATGAAAGGATTTGCCCTAATATATGTTATAACTTATTTACTTCATGTATGTTGAAACGTGTAGTCTAAGTGTTTGATAAAATATCTGAATGAAAAATTGCTTGTTGAAATGTACTTAAAGAGGGTATTGAGATAGGATTCCCAATTACCTTATTTATAGTTACAGTTTCCTTCATGTAACCTATCTTGCTACTACGTGATTTATAGATGAAATTCCTATGTATGATAACATGTACATTATGCGTTTGTTAAAATGCTCAAATGATATTTATATTTGAATTGGTTGTTAAATGTTGTTTGACTACCACATATGTAACATCCCGAATTTTTGCCAACCTGGAATTAGATGTCTTTAGGCAATGGGTCGATCCTAACACCTTATTAATGCTTCTTAACCCATTTCCTTCACAAATCTCACCTTTCACCACCTCGTTCTTTAAATCCTTCTCAGTACTTTCACATTAAACACTATCTTAAGGTTTAGGTGATGAAGAACAATACTTAAACTATAAATTACGGTAACTGGTAAATACATAAATAAAATGGGCTTTTACTCATTACCCTTACGGAACCCCACAAAACGAATAAGCTATTTGGAACATTAGCCTCTCCTGCCCTAGGACCTTCTTCTATTGTCATTAGGGCGTGCTTTAGTAAGTATTGATAACTTGAATCACTATATGTACAAACTACAAAGGCCTAGGTACCACCTCAGATAGAAATCTTATAGGATTAAATCCTTTATAAATTTGACAAAGTTAACTAAGTGTTAAACTAGATTAGCCATGAAATCCGCTAGAATCGATTTAAATACGATCTACAAGATCCAAAACTTGTAGAATCATTGACGCTAGGTTACCCTAAAATTTAGGATCAATCTCATTACCCGGCTGCTCTCGGGAGCATCCCGAAACTCCGTATCAGATCTGGACCGCACATCGGAAGTTCGAATAATACCAAGTTAAGGAATTAAGACCGCCTCACTGGGCTTGACAACCATCTCGGAAATCAAATCCAGTCAGTGTCCCACCACTGTTCGCTTGAGTCCGGAGCGAGAGTGTGAGAACACTTGTTTTCTTTACAAAATTAATATCTCAAATAGTAATCTGAGACTTGTTACTTGCGGGCATTTTGTAAGCAACCAGACCATCGGATTCTGACCAGATTACACCCTCGGATCAGGGAAAAATTCCAACATTGGTCAGTGTACTTGAAATCCCCGACCGACTTTCGCTGACCGTTGAACTGAAACTGGTCCGCCATGCGTGATCTGGAAACCCGACTGGAACGAAAACTTAAATAAACCTAGATCCAGTGTTAGTGAGCTTAAGTCCGACTGCACACAGAAAAGGAGCCGCTAGAAGTCCTCCGTTGAGCTGAAATAGCCTCACTTTGGCTATAACCTAAGTATATCTTGACCTGGAGTCTATTTTGAAGACTTTTAGGCTATATAAGGACCTTAGAACTCTCTCTCTCTCACAGCCATACGAATTTGAAAGAAACCCTAGGGAGAGAAGAGAGAAAGTTAGAGAGTTGTGGGAGATCCTTCCTGCCCTCTTTCCCTGCCACTACACAAGCTTCACCACCCCATTCTCGTCGCCTTCCCGGCGATTCCGACTTCGTTTCTAGGTAAGAAACCCTAACCCTAATCTAATTTGGGATGTTGATAGTTGTATGTTATGAAATAACTAACCTAAAGCATCCTATAGGTTGCCAAACTGCCGTAGGCGAAAGCCTAGCAAACCTATCGAACTCCGTTACGATTCTACGACAAAAGGTGCAGACTTTAGGTGTATAGGTTATGGTTTTCAACGCTTTCAATGTCAGATAATGATAGATTCATGATCTGCATGTAATTGTACATGTACAAAGTGCTGTCTGTTTTCTGTTTCGATTAAAGACGAAGAATATGGAATTTTACATATTCTAGGTATTCGTAGAAAATACCGTATACGTATAAATTTTGGAAATGTGTTTGCCATGATTATTTGTTATATGAATATAATATATATGGATAAAATACTTAGTTGGCGAAAGGACTCGCCATAATACATGATTTGTTAATATACACTATGTATGTAGAAATAGTGTATTCTAGAAAGTACCGTATACATATAAATTTTGGAGATGTGTTTGCCACGATTATTTGCTGTATGAATATATTATATATGCGTAAAATATTTGCTTGGTGAAAAGACTCGCCCTAATACATGTTTTGCTAATATACACTATGTATGTTGTAATAGTGTATTCTAAGTGTTTGTGAAAATGCTTGTGAGAGTAAGTGTTTGGATGATGGTGCCTTAGGTAGGTGTTGAGATGGGATTCTCAACTACCTTAGAGACATGTATAATTACCTCCATGTGGTTATTTTCTTTAACCGCTTACTTATGAAATATATGTGTTTGTATTCTTGTTTATATAGTGCCTTATAACATGCTTTATAACATGCTTTATGATATACTTGTTACCTTGCTTGAATTACTTTGTTTATTATGCTTTACTCCACATGCTTTGGAATAAGGATTGATTGCGTTTGGGACTATGATTTTAGTCCAGACAATCGGTACCAGACTTGAGTTCGTGGTTGAGACTCATTTCGCCACGTAGGACGTGTTTGACGAACCCGAGTCGTGCGTTGCTTGTCGGCAGTGGTTAGGCCACACGAAGTGCTTATGCACTTCATGTCGTACAACTCAACGGGCGCTCGTGCTAGTCGAGCTCATTAAGTAACCCGATCTGTCTTATGTACGTTCACCATGTTTGGACACCTCTGCTTGAACCTAGGGTACCAAACTTACCAGTGAAATCCCGTTAACCATGGTACCTCAATCCGCTAAGACTCATGAGCCGGGCATGGTGGTATGGGACACCGTGGTCGAGCTGTCGGCCTACGCTGGGGCCATGTGCCTCCCCATAGTGACCAGTGAGCAACCAGACTCGTGAGCCGATTATCGTGGTATGGGACACTATATTCGTGCTGTCGGCCTACATTGATAAGGTGATGGGAGAGTGGTGCAACGAATGCGAGCAACAGCCCTGGCAGCCCTTTGTAGTGACCTCGAGCATACTCTGAAATTGTGGTGAGCCTTAGAGTTTTGCCACAGTGTATAGAGTATGAACTAGGCCTGTATCTATATAGTGATGAACCGTTAAAGATGTGATGGGGGAGTGGTGTAACCATTGTGCATAACAGCCCTGGCAGCCTTTACAGCGACCTAGAAACACACCATCGCATGAGAGTAACTAGGACTAACGACCCTTGAATGGATCATGTTTAGGAATGATACAAGGGAGGTACCTTAGTTTCCCAATACTGCTGTTTGAAATGGACTAATAACGACTCAGTAATCATACTCATCATGCATTGCATGTGCCTGGTAGATGTGGAGCACTGAGGGATGAAAGCATCCGCAAGCGTAAGATGGTGTCGCATGAGGGTGGTTTGGCAAGGGCATCCATCATGACTGCATTCATACTTGCATTAATAAGAGTAGTTAGGAGTGTTTGATTGTACTGTTTTATCATTACTGCTTGACTGTTTTGATAACATGTTAACCTATGCTTTATTGTTCCACTGAGTTGATCACTCACTCCCACGTTATGGGACAGTGTTATACACACCAACCAAACTTTGTCTGATTGCAGATGGCGATGCTGCGAGGCGAAGCCGGACCTTTGCATTGACTATGAAGCTTGCTTGTATTAGTTGTTTTCTGGCGGCTTCATGTGAGTCGTGTATTGAATGATGGGATTACAGGGATATTGACTAGATGACACTACACATTTGGTATATCTTAGAATAGTACTTGTAATTATTTAACCTGGTAACGTTATCACACTCTGGAGACTCACCACAGTTTATATATTTTACCTATCTATCACAGTCTTTCACTTGCAAATTTAACTGTCTCTGGAGTATGATATGTTGTTTTGGCTTAATCTCACTCATGTTCACTACTCTAATACAATCAACATTCAATCATCATTTATTTTATTGCATAAGTGATGCGTTGGAACTCGGGAGTTGAGTTTATGCTCCACCCCCGATTTTTAAGGCGTTACAACATATGAAATGCCTATAGTATTTGAGCATGATTAGGACTATTACGTAGTCCAGGCAATCGGTAACAGTTTCTGACCGAGTAGCCAAATTAGTTTCGCCACAACAGATACGTTCGATGAATCCGAGTCATATGGTGATTATCGACAGTGGTTAGGCCACGAGGAGTGCTTATGTGCTCCATGTCAATTAATTCAGTGTGCGTTCATACCAAACGAACTTGTCAAATAACTTGATTAGCATATTGTATGTTTACCATGTATGGATGCTCCTGCTTGAATCTAAGGTTCCACTTACCAATGTAAAGCTTATTTAACCTTGGTACCACAATCCGCTAAGACTCATGAGCCTAGCATGGTGGTATGAGACACCGTGGTCGAGCTATCGGCCTACGCTGAGGTGACGAGTCTCCCCATAGTGAGCAGTGAGCAACACAAACTCGTGAGCTAAATACGGTGGTATGGGACATTGTATTCGAGTTGTCGACCAACGTTAAGGTGATGAGCCTTCCCGTAGTGACCTCGAGTATAAAATATGCCTACGCTAAGGTGACGAGCCTTCCGTAGTAACCTGAACTTGCCTATCCACTGCTTTTCAAATCAGGGGTGATGTTGCCCTATAACTTGCCTATCGTATGTGAATAACTAGGATTGACGACCCTAGATGGATCATCGTTTAGGTAAATGATATAAAGGGAGGTACCTTAGTTTCCCAAATCTGCTGTATGAATAGGCCTAATTAAGAACCTGGCTAACACGTGCATGCACCGCACTGCATGTGCTTTGGCGATGAAGACACAGTGGGAGTTGCATGTGTGACCGTGAGATGGTGTCGTTGAGGGAGTGCAGGCAAGGGCATGCATCATTACCATATATCATCCTTGTATTAACCAGAATAGTTAGGAAATGCTTGTTATATTGCTTTATCATTACTGCTTGACTGAATTAATAACATGTTAACCTTTGCCTTATAGTACCATTGAGTTTATCACTCACTCTCATGCTAGGACGATGTTTTAAAACACCAACCAGACTCTGTTTTAGCTGCAGATGATGGCGAGGCATATGAGGCGGAGCCAGAATTTTATGACAATGAGAAGTTCTCCTATGTACAGCTATCAGGCGGGTCTATGTAGACCATGTACTGATCGACGGGATTATAGGGATTATATGAATTAGTTCGACATTACACTTTGCCATTTTATATATTTTGGAAACATGTATATATTCAGCCTGGTGACATGATCATACTCTGGTGGTTTATAACCACTATTACACTTTATATATCTATCACAGTCTTTCGCTTGCCTAATTTAATCATCTCTGGAGTATGATACGCTGATTTAGTGTAAACCCATTCATGTTTAATGCACTAACACGGGTAACATTTAACCATCATTATCTATGTTGCATAAGTGATGCGACGGATCTCGGGAGTTGAGCCTTTGCTTGACCCTCAAAATTCGGGGCGTTACACTAGAGGTAAAATCCTTAACATAATCTGAATCATCATCTGGCGTCCTTAGGGTACACACACCAATCGGAGTTTATCGAGAAGATGAACTAGCACGATTTTTGGATGTTGTTCTCTTGAATCTATGTAACGACTCATAAAATTCCGTACAATGGCTCGAGTACCACCTCAACCAGAAATCACTTAGGATTAAATCCTTTAGAAATTTGACAAAGTTAACTGAGTGCTAAACTAGATTAGCCATGAAATCCAATTGAATCGCTTTAAATATGATCTGTAAGACCCAAAACTTGTAGAATCATTGACTCTAGGTTACCCTAAAATCTAGGATCAAACTCATTACCCGACTGCCCTCGGGAACACGTTGAAACTCCGTATCAGGTCTGGACCATATATCGGGACTCCGAATAATACGACGTTAAGGACTTAGGATCGCCTCGCTGGGCTTGACAACCATCTCGGAAATCAGCCCTAGACAGTGTCCCACGGCTGTTCGCTTGAGTCCGGAGCGAAAGAGAGTGAAAACACAAAATCCCTTTACAAAATAAATATCTGGAATAGTGATCTGAGACTTGAAACTTGCGGTCAATTTATAAGAAACCAGACTTTCAAAATCTGACCCAAATACACCCTCGGATCAGGAAAAATTTCAGGAACATTTACATGTACTTGGAAATTCGGATCAAGGCCCACTGACCGTTGAATTGAAACTGGTCCACCACGCGTGATCTGGGAATCCGACTGAGACGAAAACTTAACTTCACCTAGATCCAGGATAGGTGAGCTTAAGTCCGACTTTTGACTCAAGGAGGACCGCCAGAAGTCCTCCGTTGAGCTGAAACAATGCCGATTTGGATATAACCCAAGTATACCTTGAACTTAAGTCTATTTCAAAGACTTTTTAGGCTATATAAGGACCTTAGAGCACCCTCTCTCACAGCCATACGAATTTGGAAAAAACCCTAAGTAAGAAGAGAGAAAAAGAGAGAGAAAGCTAGAGAGTTGTGGGAGAATCTCCCTCCTACTGTTTTCAATCACCACACGGGCTGTACCACCCCTTTCTTGTCACTTTCCCGGCGATACCGACTCCGTTTTAAGGTAAGAAACCCTAACCCTAGATCTATTTTGGGGTATGAAGGTTATAGGTTATGAAATAGCTAACCGATTGCACTCTTTAGGCTATAAAACTCCCGAATATGGAAGCTCATCAAACCTTGCTGATTCATTGAGATTCCAAGGTGCAAGGTGAGGACTTTAGGTGTATAAGTTACGATTTTCAACGCTTTCAATGTCAGATAATGATAAATTCATGATCGGCATGCAATTGCACATGTACAAAGTGCTTTCCGATTAAAGTTGTAGAATATGGAATTTTACATATTCTAGGTATTCGTAGAAAGTACCATATACATATATTTTTTGGAAATGTGATATATGGATAAAATACTTAATTGGTGAAAGGATTCGCCTAAATACATGTTTTACTAATATACACCATGTATGTAGAAATACTGTATTGTAAGAAATACCGTATAGATGTATAATTTAGAGATGTGTTTGCCATGATTAATTATTGTATAAATATATTATGTGTGCATAAAATATTTGCTTGGCGAAAGGATTCACCCTAATACATGTTTGCTAACATACACTAAGTATGTTGAAATAGTGTATGTTATGTGTTTGTGAAAATGCTTGTGTGAGCAAGTGTTTGGATGTTGATGCCTTAGGAGGGTGTTGAAATGGGATTCTCAACTACCCTAGAGACATGTATGATTACCTCCATGAGGTTATCTACTTAAACTGCTTACTTGCAATATATGTGTTTGTATTCCTACTGATGTAGTACTTTGCAACATGCTTTATATCATGCTTTATAATATGCCTTATAACATGCCTACTAGCATGCTTGAATTACTTTGTTTATCATGCTTTACTCCACATGCTATGGATGAGAATTGATTGAGTTTGGGACTATGTCTATAGTCCAGACAGTCGGTACCAGATTTGAGATCGTGGCTGAGGTTCATGTCGCCACTTGGGATGTGTTTGACGAACCCGAGTCATACGTCAGTTAGCGACAGTGGTTAGGCACGCGAAGTGCTTATGCACTTCATGTCGTTCAATTGATTGTGCGCTCGAGCTAGTCAGGCTCGTCAAGTAACCCAATGTGTCTAATGTATGTTCACCATGTTTGGTCACAACTGCTTGAACCTAGGGTACCAAACTTACCAGTGAAATCCCCTTTAACCATGATACCTCAATCCGCTAAGACTCGTGAGCTGGGCATGGTGGTATGGGACACCGTAGTCGAGCTGTCGGCTTACGCTGGGGCCACATACCTCCCCGTAGTGACCAGTGAGCAACCAGACTCGTGAGCCGATTATGGTGGTATGGGACACTATATTCGTGTTGTCGGCCTATATTGATAAGGTGATGGGGGAGTGGTGTAACGAATGCGAGCAACAGTCCTGGCAGCCCTTTGTAGTGACCGCGAGCATACTCTGAAATCACGGTGAACCTTAGAGTTATGTCGCGATATATAGAGTATGAACTAGGCCTGTTTCTGTATAGTGATGAATCGTTTAAGAGGTGATGGGGGAGTGGTGTAACCTTTGTGCGTAATGACCACAGCGACAACTTTGCAGTGACCTAGAAAATACATCATCGTCTGATATTAACTAGGACTGACGACCCTAGAATGGACCATGTTTGGGAATGATACAAGGGAGGTACCTTAGTTTCCCAATCCTGCTGTTTGAAATGGACTAATTAAAAACTTGGTAATCATGCTCATCATGCATTGCATGTACCTGGAAGATGTGGAGCACTGAGGGATGAAAGCATGCCGCGAACGTGAGATGGTGTCGCACGAGAGAGGGTGTGGTGAGGGCATCCATCATACCTGCATCCATACTTGCATTAATAAGAGTAGTTAGGAGTGTTTGATTTTACTGTTTTATCATTACTGCTTGACTGTATTGATAACATGTTAACTTATGCTTTATTGTTCCACTGAGTTAGCTACTCACTCCCACATTACGAGATGGTGTTGCGCACACCAACCAGACTCTGTCTCAGGTTTAGACGAGCCGACGACTCAAGAGGCGGAGCCTGATTATGATGAGGATCAGGAGGAGTTCTCCTATATGCAGTACTCTGGCGGCTTCGACTAGGCTGCCGGATTGACGGGATTTGCAGGGATCACTCCTTAGTTTATTTTTGACATTTTGTTCATAAAACAAACATATGTATATGGTGACTCAGATAGATTCATACTCTGGAGAATGAAATGATTTTTGTTTCTTTACATACATATATATACAGTTCAGTCTTCCGCTTGCTTTTATACAAATGACCTGGAGTATGAATTACTATTTTGGTATAATTTCACTCATGTTTATTGCTCTAACACAGACAACATTTAATCAGCATTATTTATGTTACATAAGTGATGCGTTGGAACTCGGGAGTTGAGTTATACTCGACCCCCGATTTTTAGGGTGTTACAATCTATGCTCCATAATAGATTGCACAATAAAAATATCAAAGAGAATGATATGAAAAAGAGTTGATTAGTTTTTAAACAAAACTCACCTCAAATAGGGTTTCAAATGATGGAAAAATTACTCAAATGTAATTTGCTAGCATTAAACCACTAAATAGTAGAAGAAATTTGAAGAAAAACCACTTACTAGCAAGATTGGTCATTGGGTTGGTCGAGTGGGGCACCAGCTAGCTGAGGAAGAAGATATGAAATAAAGTGGATTTGAGATTATTTTTTCCCCCCTTTTAGGTGAAATCCGCCCGTCCATCAGCTAGCTCGAATATGTACTAAGCTAGTTGAAAATTCACAAAAAAAAAAATTGAATTTTAGACTAATTTATTTTATATTTATTTTAATATCATTTTATGCATTTAAAAAATAAACATTAAAAAAATGCATAAAAAAAAACAAGATAATTATTTAATAATGCACAAACCAATATCATGCTTTAAGTTGGAAAATCTAGTTCTGTCAAGCGGCTTAGTATGTCTGCAAGCTGCTTCTCAGTTTAAATGTATTTGAGCATGATAGACTTGTCTTCAACCAATTCTTGAATATAATGGTATCGTATGTCGATATGTTTCGTATGAGAATGTTGGATTGGATTTTTGGAGATATTAATTGCACTTGAATTATCGTAATACAAAGTCATTGTATCTTGCAAAATTCCATAATCAGCTAGCATTCTTTTCATCCAAACTAGTGAGTGCAAGCATTTCCCGTTGCAATGTACTCAGCTTCAGCTATAGAAAGAGATACTGAATTTTGTTTCTTACTGAGTTAAGACACTAAACAGTTTCTTACATAGAAACATCCACCACTAGAAGATTTTCTATCATCAACATTTCCTTCCCAGTCTACATCAATATATCTGGCAATTTGTATAGACGTATCATGCGGATACCATAGTCCTAAGTTCACAGAACTTGCGACATATCTAATTATCCGCTTAATAACAATTAAATGCGATTCTTTATGATTAGATTGATATCTAGCACATATTCCAACTCTAAAAGCAATATCAGGTCTACTAGCAGTTAAGTACATAAGACTAGCAATCATACTTCGATATAGACAGGAGTCTACACTTTTACCCGTTTCATCTTTTGAGAGTTTAAGTGTGGTACTCATTAGAGTATCAAAATTTTTACCATTCTCAAACCCAAACCTTTTTACAAGGTTCAATACATATTTGGTCTGTGAGATAAACATTCCATCTTCAAGTTGTTTCACTTGTAATTTAAGAAAATAGTTTAGTTCGCCGACCATACTCATTTCAAACTTGGATTTCATTAAATCTGCAAACTTAATAGATAAGTTAGCGCATGTAGATCCATAAATGATATCATCAACATAGATCTAAACTATCGGAATATGATCGTTATGTTTCTTGATGAATAAGGTTTTATCAACACTACCCATGATAAAATTATGACTAAGTAAAAATTTAGTCAATTTTGCATACCATGCTCTGGGAGTTTATTTCAAACCATAAAGAGCCTTTTTAAGACGGTAGACATGATTCGGAAGATTGGGATCTTCAAAACCCTTTGGTTGTTCAACCTATACTTCCTCATTCAAATCATCATTAAAAAATGCACTTTTAACATCCATTTGATAAATTTTAAATTTTTTATGGTATGTAATTGAAATAAATAATCCTATGGCGTGCAACTAGTACAAAAGTTTCATCGTAATTAATACCTTCTATTTGAGTGTACCCTTGTACAACCAGTCATGCCTTATTTCGAATAATATTTCTCATTTCATCAGTTTTATTTTTAAAAATCCACTGAGTTCCAATCACATTTTATCAGTAGGTCTTGAAACTAAATACCATACATCATTTCTAATGAATTGATTTAGTTCTTCTCGCATGACATTAATCCAACTTTCATCAGCAAGTGCTTCATTTACATTGCCTAGTTCAATTTGGGAAGTAAAGCAAACATGGTTTGTAACATTCTAAATTTTCATAGCTAGAGTTTATACTCATTTCCAAGAAAATCAGGTGTTAATAATGTATAAATTGGATGCTTTAGAAATCGCACCTTATTTTTTTCATTTGGATCACATCCACATACATTCATGAAGGTAACATTATCGAGAATAAAATTGACTGTATTGATTATTTCAGCAGAGTAAAAGAATAATCAAATGCCCTCTCAATGGGAGCTATTACATTTACCGAGTTCGCAGCAGAAGTATAAAATCAATTCATAAAACTATCTTCTTATTCTTTCAGCATAATCTTCCATAGAGAGATTGTCCTCTAGGTCTTTAATATGTACATCACCTGCATCATCTGTATAGTTGGAGAGGGTCAATGCCCTACTCATAGTAAAGGTTATCCTTTAAGATTAACAATAATTCAAGAGATTCATAAAGTAATGTGCAGGTCTGATACGTCTCGTACTCCACTAATACGTAGGTATCAGCATGCGCAAACAACCTACATAAGATGCATGCCTAGCAAAGTGTGTGAGGCTCATCATACATAATGATCATTACAATGTGGAATACGATTCATAAAAAAACCCGGATAGCCCCGCAGTCTCACACTATGGAGATTCACCGACATGTCCCATGCTACCGTGGATTTACATGAACAACTCAAGGCGCACAACACATGAGTTGGATGAATTACGTGACACGATTTGTTCATGGAGCGACTATTTACGACATCCAATCTCGGAAGTGATGTGACACTGCATTTATAAATTACACACATCGATTTGTGCACCACTACCCAAAACCCATGGAATTACATGACGACCAAAAGGGTCTCTACCCAGAGCGCATTACATCCATGATATATTATTTAAATCACTAGTTGTGATACATCTTAACACATCACTTACACTTATAGAGAATATAAACTGAATCATTGGGGTTCTGGAATATCAAGACACATGGCCAAGCCTTAAAGATAAATAGCATGAGGCCAATATAATAAAGAGAAGAGTAATAATGGTCAACTCAACAAAGATAAAAGTGGCAATGGCCAACATAATAAAGAGGAGAGTGACAGTGGTCAACTCAATATAAGAAGAGTAACAATGGCTAACTCAACAAATAGACGAGTGGCAATGGCCAACTCAATAATAAGGAGAGTGGTAATGACCATCTCGATAAAGAGGAGAGTGGCAAGGGCCAACCTAATAAATTGACAAAAGCAAGGGCAAGGCTTATATCCATCGCCCCACATAAATTGATAAAGATCTCATGAAATCAACATTATATTATAATCCCAATGGGCAAATAATTGATGGTAAAACATATAATTGTAGAGTAAATTTACAATAACATGAAACATAGTATGTAAAAGGCAAGATAATAACATATTAACCTAAACTACTATAAGCTTAAAGGATAAAACCCTCACCTTGGCTGTCTAACTGTCCTCTAAGGTTAGATGTTTGGACAAATTAGTTTCACCTGTTTTGCATTAAGCTAAAGTGGTTGTTAGAGGTTCCATATTATGCAAATTCTATACTTCTAGAACTTGGTGAGTCCTTCCACCGAGTCAGCTCATCCATAACTTGTATTCATCTCTCTTTTTTTCTTCTTCTTCTTCTCTCTCTTTCCTTTTTTCTTTTCTTTTCCTTTCTTTCTCTTTCTCTCTTTCTTTCTTTCTCTCTTTCCTTCCTCTTTCTTTCTTTCTTATTTCTCTTCTTGTGGACAATAGAGCCTGTTAAGACCGTATCCGAGACCGTACCATTCCGTAGGCTTCTGCGGTCCTCCCGGTCGAATTCTAGAGACCCGCGACATGTAGATATTAGTTGCACGCGACCCTGAGTCGTATTCCATATTTCGAAGTCGGCTCGACCCGATACTTGTACCCTTGCGACCGCGCCGTCGCCGCATCTCAGCGCCGAGGCAATACCCAGCCCAGGAGATGTGGGCCCAAGTTCAGTTCGAGGAAAATGTCCCGCTTTGTAAAACCTAAGAGAATATGTCAAATCAATCAAGTACACATCACTAGTCAAGTACATATCCCATCAATCCCTTACCAAAGCAACCCATCCCTTACATGTCAAGTACACATCACTCCATCACTCATCCCTCTCTCTCCTTACAATCCTCTCTCTCTCTCTCTCTCTCTCTCTCTCTCTCTCTCATTTCTCCATTTTCAAGCAAGTTCCCAAGAGAAACGTTCAAGCTCCATGGGAGGAGCTAGTGTGGTCCACCTTACTACCACCCAATCCCACCATCTAAAGTCCATCTCAACTGTTGCAATTCATCAATTAGAGCTCTAGGATGCTTTGGTGGAAGGAAGAAGAGATCCAATGGTAGGTGTTCATAATACCTCTTCTTTTGATTTAGGGCCCACATATGGTGGGACCCACATTGATGTATGCATTGTATAGAGGGGCCCATAGTGGCGGGGTCCCTCCACTATTCCGATCTCACTCTCTCTCTCTCTCTCTCTCTCTCTCTCTCTCTCTCTCTCTCTCTCTCTCTCTCTCTCTTTCATATTGCAGCCCACCTAATGAACATGTGGATCCACACCATCCAGTAGATTTGGATGGTGAGACCCACCTGTTACATCCAGGCCATCCGTTTTGGATAGGCCCAGATGAAGGGAAATAAACATCAGCTTGGTCTAAACTCCCTAGTGGGCCACGTGTGCATAGGAGCCTCCTGATGTACCTATTTTATCCACATCGTCCATCTGGAGGATGATGGGACTTCCTTGCTGCATGTGTGGCATGCACACCATCCAGCAGGGATGGTGGGACCCACCTCTGATGCGTGTATTGTATATCCACTCCACCCGTCCATTGTTGGAGGATGGGCCCACATTACTGTGTGACATGTGTGAGGTAAGGGCCACCTTGATGTATTTATTCCATATCCACCATCCATCTGCCAGGGACGGCGGACCCCATCTCTGATGCATGTATGTTCTGCACATCATCCATCCACGTGTGTGACCCTCATGAGGTATTGTTACATCCAAACCATCCTGCCACGTGTGTGGGGACCACCATGATATATGTGATATTCCACACCGTCCATTATCTGGACGGTGGACGCCTCACAGTGATGTATTTGTTTCATCCACACTGTCTAAACAATCTGGATGGTGCTGGACTATTTGGATAGTGCTGTAGTGGGCCACCCTGATGTATGCATTAAATCCAAACCATTCATCCATTGTGGACCCACCTTTGATGTGTTTTAGATCCAAGCCATTCACCTGCTGGGTCCCATGCAGCAGGCAGCTGCTGCTGCCTTGCACGTCAGTAGTTCTATAGGCCACACCTTGATGTATGTGGTGTATGCACACCATCTAGCAGATCTGGACGACGGACCACACCTAGATGTATTTATTATACCCACATCGTCCAGGGGGTGGGGCTCACCCTAGTATATGTGTTTTACCCAAGCCGTCCACCTGTTTTACCATCATGGGACCACCATGATGTATTTATTTCATCCACACCATACAGATTATGCTGGACGGTGCAGGACAATGTTTAGACAGTGCTGATTTACATGGACAATGTTTGGACAGTGCTGATCATCATTAGTGAGCCATGTACCCCATAGAATGATAGTGTACAGTGATACACATGTTGCACCTGCAACTATTGAAATGATTTTTGGTGTAATCCAAGCTCTCACTTGAGGCCCATTGGTGCAGCCCATTGATGCGGCTCACTCGTTATATATGAGGCCCATTGGTGCGGCCCATTGATGCGGCCCACTCGTTGTATATGAGGCTCATTGGTGTGGCCATTGATGCGGCTCACTTAATGTATATTAAGGCCCATGGGTTACGGCCCATTATTATGTATATTGAGGCCCATGGGTTATAGCCCATTGTGATGTATTTGAGGCTCATGGGTCGTGGCCCATGGTGATGTATATTAGGCCCATATGTGCGGCCCTATGTGATATATTTGTGACCCATTTGGCGAGGCCCACTATGATGTAATTGTGGCCCAAATATGAGGCCCGATATGATGTATTTGAGCCCATGAGTAAGGCCCATCGTGATTTATTGTGGCCCATATGATGAGACCCATTTTAATATATATTAGCCCCATGTGATGCAGCCCATTGAGATTATATGTGGCCCACTATGTTGTTTATAAGGCCCTTGTGCGTGCCCATGGGCCCACTATACGTTTAGTCCTATGAGGGTCACTCCTTGGGAGCAATGTTGGTTAAATGTCCACATTGATGGGCAATGATGGTTAAATATCCACATCGTGACCTTCCCTTAGGCCCTTTATTAGGTCGATTATTGAGGTCGATTGTTGATGCCTGTTATCAATTCCGATTATGAGTATGTGACAACATAGCATCATGATACATGCCCATATGCATCATCTACATGTTTGTTATGAGATGTGGTTGACCATTGCTATGTCATTGGGCAAGTTATTATGAAACTCCCTGATAAGCAGAGATTGTCTCACATGAGCGTCCGGTATGTGAAGGATTGATGCATGACTAGATTATATGACTCATGCATCTTGCATTGTGTGTTGTGATTACTGTACGCCCTAGCGACATCAAGGCCGTAGCCTCCATAGGCATGTTGTGGATGGCCAGATGGGATACTGAAAATCTGTTACTAGCATCGAGGCGCCATAGATGTCCATGGGTGAAAATCCCTAAACCTTCGTGGACAGGAGACACCCCAACATCTAGACCGAGTGGATACATGAGTGCCCGAGTGCCGAATACTAGTAGGCTACGTCTCTTACTATGTCGTGGTCGATTGGGAAGAGGTTGTGGCCTTACCCGCCTGAGGGTAGTGGGCATAGCTAGCTAGGTTTGACCAGCTCATGATTAGGTCCGCTATCGATATGCCAGGTAGATATTGGCTAACTACTGATCAGGCAAATAGTGAGGTCTCTTCTACTTGCATGGTTGCCCGTCCAGTGGGCGTCGATTGCATGTAGAGTGTACTAAACCCCGGTGATGATCCTACAGATATACAATACTGATATGTGGACTTATTAAGGAGGAGTTGTATACTCAGTATTTTACTCATTCATTCATTCATTCACAATCCACTCAGGCTGGTGGTGCGCAGCTAATTATTATGTGTACCTTCACAATGGCCAAGATTTCGGTTGGGGCGCGCGACCAACATGAGATCAGGAGTTTACCACATTGAGTCTGACTATCCAAATTTAGGTATGAGATTGGTTTGGATAGAAGTCCCTTGTGATGGACCCCATAGCCTGCAATATTACATACTATTATCCCGACTTCACACTCCAGCTTAGTCATTTCATTCGCACCACATATTGCATTGCATCCTCAACACTTAGCATTTGGTTTACTATGCTTCTGTATTGTATAGCCTATATGAGGTTGATGATATTCATGAACTCGTCAGGATTTGTGCATTGGTTCCTGAGTATATGATATTGGATTATTATGTTTTTGCATTGCATAGCATGGATAAGGCTTATCGCATTTAAGGATTTACCAGTAAGTTTTCGCATTGCTCTGATATAACATACTTAGCACTTACCTTGCGCACACACTTAAACCATCCTCTAAACTTTCTATAAGCTTATGCACAATAGATACGTGCAGGTGACGTTAGGTAGTAGCAGGATTGAGCTTGGAACGTGCAACGGACTCGTGGAGCTTTGATTTTGACATACGTATTTCCCTTTCAACATTGTATTCAAATGTTTATATTAGTGGATATGTGATGATGATGTTGTCTTTGTGATTTGGGTATACTTGTGGTTATGCTTCTTACGGGATAAATGTACGTTGAAAAATCCTCCTTGTTGGATCCTAGGATCGGAATCTGGCGTATAGGCACTGGGAGCCGAGAATGGGGTACTACGGAAGTTGTCGACACCGGATTCGGCGATCAGGAATTTTGTGAGCCCAGTTTCCGAGTTTGGGGCGTGACAAGGCCCCTTTATAGCGGGTCCAAACTCAGAAAATTCTCTGCATAAGCTCGTTTACACCACAAGGAAATCAAAAGATTTCCTTACGTAAACCGTTTGCTCACCCAGAGATGTGGAAGGTTTCCCTACGCAGCTTCTATCACACTAGGGGTGCCCATTGATCCGATCCTCTTAATCCGACTTCTTGGGAGTGGTTAGATTTCCCTTTGCAAGTTTTAAAGGATCTGGATCGATACCATGATCCATGGGTGAGCCATAAAATGTGCCGAGATACCCGGTTGTTCCAGGTTTCTTGTGTTTGCTACAGATGAGTTGTTTTTGCATAATCAGTGGGGCCCACCATCTTCGATATTCAAGGAATCCACTCCTGCCATAAGCTTCGTTGTGCGGTCTTGGTTTAGGAGGAGATATTTCAGTTTATGATCCATGTGACCCATCGAGTTGATCTTACGACGGTGATCCAGACGTTCAACATGGTGAGGACGATCTCGGAGATATCCCTGAAAAGGTTTTCTTGGGTCTCAGTCGGACCTCTCGTCCGATCAAATGGACGATTCAGATCGATCATATAGATCGAGATGGTGAGCCACGGATGTCGTCCGTAGATCCCCATTCAAACGCCTTGCGGCGGGAAAAATGGGAAGAAGGAAATCCTTCTTCGCTTTCTTGGCTTCATGCGGGTCAAACCAGGTTTGACCGCTCCTTAAATCCGCTACAGCGCAGGTGTACGCCTGTTGTGTACACCTATCACTTGGAGTGGGGCCCACCTTGTTGTTTTTGAGAAATCTACTCCGTCCATCTGTTTTATCAACTAATATTTAGGGTCCCTATCAGAATGGGAGGTGAGCGCTAGTCCGAGGTGGCCCATCCCAACTGAAAGTCTTGTTTGATTATCAATTTTGTTGATCCAATGGCTGGTATTTCACATGTACAGTTAATTTGTAGTAATTGGGCCTAATATAAAGTCTCACATCAAATGGATCGTGGGAAATAGGTGATCTAAAGTTCAAGTGTCTAGGTTAATGACATTTTTATAATTAGTGTTAATATGGGAGTTTTGAAAATCGAATGGTTCTACATGGTTCTAGGCACGTTTCTAAGTAATTCTTATAAAAAGAACTTACATCTAAATCATTATGGATAGAGAGTTATTCACCGATTTAGTCATGGGAAGGTACATATATCAAACCACGTGATCAACGGTCGGATAACTTGATTCATGGATAAAGATAATTCTTAACGATCATATTCATGTTGGAGAATAGATGTAGGGTCGGGATAGCTAAATTGATATTATACATATGTACATATTAAGTTAAACTTTATGGTAACACTCAAGAACTTTCAATACTCAAGTATTGAAAAGTTCGGGGTGTTACATGGTTACGTATATTTTCTAGTTGTCTTCTAGTCTGAACTCCTGTGCGAGGGTTACCAAGTATTTGATTAGTCGGATGGTCTTTGACTAACCTTAACTCGGTATTTTCTGATTTAGATGAAGAATCAGGTATATTAATCACATTGACATCATCATCATCATCTTGTTTAGGACTGGGTGTGATCTGTTGATCATCTATTACAACATTTATAGATTCTTGTATCACCTCAGTTCTTTTGTTAAGAACATGGTATGCTCGATTATTTAGAGCATAACCAAGAAATATTCCCTCATCGATCTTGGCTTTAAATTTTTTCTAAATTTTCTCGGTCACATAATATAAAACATTTACTTCTAAAAGTTTAAAAATATTTAACTGTGGGGTTTTTATTAAACCATAATTCATAAGTTATTTTGTTTTTAGTTTTTCTACTGTAAACATGATTTATTATATGGCATCCAGTACTAATAGCTTCAGCCCACTATTTAGCATTACACTAGCCATTTCTTGTTGAATTCTATTTTTTCTTTCAACAATTCCATTTTGTTAAAGTGTTTTTGGAACAGAGAATTCATGCAATATACCATAATCATTGTAGTATTTCTCAAAATTGTTATTTTCAAATTTGGTACCATGATCACTTCTTAGTTTGACGACAAATAACTTTTTAATATTACACTACCTTTCTCATTTATAATCTCACATCCGTGATTTGAAAATTTCACACTGTGCTTATTATCATAGATCTAAGATATGTTCAAAAGATTATGTTTTAATCCTTAAACATAAAGCACATTTTCAAAGAGAAACAAGTTACGAAGTTGTACATTACCTTGGCCAATTATTTTACAGTTGCTTCCATCTCCGAAAGTGACTAAGTCACTATTTACTTCATTGATATTTGTGAATATCGCCTTGTCACCTGTCATGTGTCTCAAACATCCACTATCCAGGTACCATCTTGAGTGGCTAATGGCTTGAAAGTTGTATGGGTAACAAGACACTTAACCTTTGGAACCCATTTCATTACGGTTCTAGGGTTAGGAGGATCTCTTATTTTTCGTTGTATATTAGAGTTAGGATTTCTCCTTTTTCTATAAACTCCTTTCTTACCTGAGTTGGATTTCAAAAGCTCGTTAAGTAAGTCCACAATTTTTTCAGCTAAGGGAGGTTTATTATTCCTTTGATGTTTATAGCTGATGGTATTATTGTTTATTTTAGAGACTTGAAAAGGTTTTGTGTTTTTTAAATCATTCCTTATACAATTAGAATTTCTTAGAATCTTTCCTTTAGAGTTTGAGGATTCTCCTTTTACAAAAAGTAGGAATTGAATCCTTAAGTTTCAAGGAATTGTTTTTAATATAACCCAGACCAGATTTGTCACCACATCGCTCGATGAGGTTAACAATTTTTCAAGCTTTTGATCACCTAGGGCATATTTCCAAGTGTCCTTTGAATTCTGAAGGGAAGAAACTTCTAGTTTTAGTTTCTCATTTTCTATTTTAAGTTTTTGAAATTCAGAAGACTTAAAACTCAAATCTAATTTTATTTTTTCAAAACAATTGGAAAAATGAAATTTTTCTAAAATTTCTTTTTCAAATTCTACTTTTAATTTAACATAATTTTCTTTTTGAATTTTCAACTTGACAACAATTTTACAACTCTCTCTATATAGGGCATTACAGACATCTTGAAGATCGTCTTCATTTTCAGGGTCACTTCTTAAAGTTTCATAATCAGACATACCACAGCTGTCTGAAGAAGACAATCTGGCTATTGTCATAAAGGTTTTTAACTCATTTGCATTTTCTTGATCTGATTCATCATATTCAGAAGTAGTTTCAGAATCAGATGATTCATCCCAAGTAGCTATCATGCCCTTTCTTTTCGATTTATCCTTTTTAGGACATTTATTAGCCAAGTGCTCAAATTCATGACAGTTGAAACATTGGCTGTCTTTTGTTTTAGATTTTCAAATTTTTGATTTTTCTTTTCTTTTATCAAATGGTTTTTGAAAATCTGTTCTTTTCTTGCTTTTGAAAATTCTATAAAATTTCTTAGCTAACAAAGCCATATCATCTTCATTATCTTCAAAATTAGAATTATCATTAGTTTCTTTTGAATTAGATTTAGAAGATTTAAGAGATCTAGACTTGACTTTGGGAGCTTTAAAATTCAGCTCATAAGTTTGAAGAGATCCTACTAACTCCTCAACCGTCATAACATATGTATCCCTCAACTCCTGTATAGCAGTAACTTTTGAATTGAACCTATCAAGAAGAGATCGCAGTATTTTTGCGCAAACCTTGCTTTCAGGGATTCTATCTCCAAGACCCCACATGGAATTCATTATGTTAAGGGTCAAATATTGCATATTATCCCCCATTTATTACTTGGTTTTATGAACATGATAATGTTTAATGTTCTATTTTAATCATGTTTGTGTTGGAAGGTGAATTTAAGAGTTTAGATTGAAAAGGATGTTAAAAGCATGGATTTAACGCTCAAGAATCACCAAAGCCAAGGATAGATCTTACGAGACCAAGAATGGAGAATTCACATGTCAAAGATCCAAGAAAACCAAGTGAGGAATGAAGAGAATTGAAGACTTGAAGTGAAGAAAAAAGTGTCCTAAAAATTTGCCTGCTTCAACTAGTCTAACCTCTTCCTTGACTAGTCAAAGAAACTTCGACTTGAACTCCAGCGATCAAAATCCTCTAAATTCCCATCATACTCAACCAATCAAAGGTAACCCTTGACCAGTCTAAGGTTACACAAATTCTGCGCAGACTACGTAAATTTGAGATAGTTTTCGAATTTTTTCAACTCGGTTGGAAAGTTGGAGTTGCACAACTATAAATAGGAGTCCCTAGGATGTTCCTAAGCATCTTCTAGGGTTAGAGGAGTTGAGCAAAAGGGTGGAGCTGCCGTCCAGGAGTTTTTCTTCTTCTTCCTTAATTGATGTTTTGTTTAAGAGTCTTTAGTTCAATCATGTCTATGGTTGGCTAAACCTCTTAGCTAAGGCTAAGAGGCAAAGACTATAGCGTGATTGGGATATTTGCTTTGTTTTGATTCATGTTTTGTTGAACTCTCATAGATTCTAGTTCTTTATTAAGGAATATTTTTAGTGTTTAATGGTTTGTTGTGACTCAAATTATAATAGATCTGTGATTGCTTTGAATATCTTCTTTCCTTGAATTGAGATTGTGAAATTAGTAAATCCTGCTCTTCTCCATCGTCCCTTGGGCATGGTAAGGTGATGGAATCCTTCCTAATCTTCACAATTCTCCTATGATTAGGTGATGGAATCACTTCCAATTCTCAGAACTCTCATCCATTAAAACTAGGTTCATGAGAAGTTCAGAGATCTGACCGTCTCTCTTTTTTCCATCTGGATAAGATAGGACTCTGATTCCAGTTGGATCTATTGAATCATGCAAGGTAACCTCCCAATTGCTACAAGTGGATCCCTGGTACCCTAGTTACCACCTTTAAATTTATAAGTTTCAATTACCTTATTCAAAATCACTCTCTCAAATATTTCAGATTTAGGTGTACATATTCTTCTAGTCCTGATTCTAGCTAAATTTAGAAACGTACAAGATTAGTCCTTGTGGATTCGACCTCAGTCTCACTGAAATTATTACTACATTGTGACCCTACACTTGGGGCTGTGAACACTATGTCATTCAGTTTCGTATAGAAGTCCATAAAAGACTCATTTACTTACATACGAATCTCCTCAAATTTGGTTGTGAGGATTTTAAATTTTTGATTTCTTGACAATAGTAGTTCCTTCATGTGTCATTTCGAGAATGTCCCATGCTTGCTTAGTTGTATCACATGAAATAATTCTTTTGAATTCATCAGGTGATAGAGCGCTAGTTATTCCATTTAAGGCTTTTGCATTTGCACTTCTTTCATTTTTCTCAACCGTGGTCCAAAAAGTAAATGCGGTTTCCTTCATTGATTTGGTTTCATCATCAGCAGTTACTTTTATCGTAGGAGGGATCCATTTAGTCAAAGTGGCTTGCCACACATTTTCATCTAAGGATTCGAGGAAAATCCTCATCCTGGCTTTCCAATATAAATAGTTAAAGCCATCAAAAGGAGGTGACCTGGTAATAGACAAGCTGTCGAAATTTGACATAATAAAGCTTTAGATCTACCTCAATGAAGTAAATCCAAATATATATATATATATAGCAACCCTCTCTGATACCACTTGAAAAGGAGAGGTTAACATGTCTTAGAGGGAGGGTGAATAGGGCTATGCCAAATAATCTAAATAAGTTTTGAATATGTAAATAAATCAGAGATCTCAAATGTTTAATTATTAAAACGTTGATTCCAAATAATTCATAGGACAACCTTCACTTAACATTTTAGGCAGGACAACCTTATTTCAAAATTTTCTTTAAAATCAAAACCTCAAACTTGTAAGAGTAAATAAAAATAAAATATTACAACATTCACCACTCAACTTAAAATTAAATACAACCATTCACCACATAAAAATAAAGGCATTCACCATATAACACAGTGGATTATAGTGGTTCGGTGCTTGTAACATCCCGAAAAATCGAGGGTCGAGTAGTAACTCAACTCTCGAGTTCCAGAACATCACTTATGCAACATAGATAATGATGATTAAATGTTGTCTATGTTAGTACAATAAACATGAGTGAGATTTTACCAAAACAGTAATTCATACTCCAAATCCATGTATAAAATGTAAGTGGAAGACTGAAAGGTGTATATAGATATATATAAAACAAAACATTCTCGATCTCCAGAGTATGAACACTAACTGAGTCACCGTATATATACATGTTGGTTCTGAATCAAAATGTCAAAATAGTACAACTGAAATTATCAACCCTGTAGCCCCGTAGCACTGGACAGCCTATGCGAAGCCTCCAGCGAACAGCATGTAGGAGAACTCCTCTTGATCGTCATAGAAGTCGGGCTCAGTCTCCTGTGCTCCAGTGATACCTGCATCTGATACAGGGTCTGGTGGGTGTTTTAAAACACCGTCCCGTAACGTGGGAATGAGTGGCCAACTCAGTGGAACAATAAAGCATAGGTTAACATGTTATCAACTCAGTCAAGCAGTAATGATAAAGTAGTACAATCAAACAATTCTAACTACTCTTATTTAATGCAAGTATAAAATGACATGATGTATGCCCTTGCCAAACCACCCTCATGCGACACCATCTTACGTTCGCGAATGCGTTCATCCCTCAGTACTCCACATCTACCAAGCACATGCAGTGCGATGATGAGCATGATTACCGAGTAGTTATTAGTCCATTTCAAATACCAGTATTGGGAAACTAAGGTACCTCCCTTATACCATTCCCAAACATGATCCATTATAGGGTCGTCAGTCCTAGTTAATCTCATATGATAATGTGTTTCTAGGTCGCTGTGGAGGCTGTCAGGGCTGTTACACGGAATCGTTGCACCACTCCCCCATCACCTCTTTAACAATTCATCACTATACAGATACAGGCCTAGTTCATACTCTATACACTGTGGAAAAACTCGTCGCCTCACCGTAAATTCAGAGTATGCTCGAGGTCACTACAAAGGGTTGTTAGGGCTGTTACACGGAATTGTTGCACCACTCCCCCATCACCTTATCAATGTAGGCCGACAGCACGAATATAGTGTCTCATACCACCATAATCGACTCACGAGTCTGGTTGCTCACTGGTCACTATGGGGAGGCACGTGGCCCCAGCTTAGGCCGACAGCTCGACCACGGTGTCCCATACCACCATGCCCGGCTCATGAGTCTTAGCGGATCGAGGTACCATGGTTAACGGGATTCCACTGGTAAGTTTGGTACCCTAGGTTTAAGCAGTAGCGACCAAACATGGTGAACATACATTAGACAAATCGGGTTACTTGACGAGCTCGACTTGCACAAGCGCCCGTTGAGTTGTACGACATGAAGTGCATAAGCACTTCGTGTGGCTTAACCACTGCCGAAAAGCAACGCATGACTCGGGTTCGTCAAACACATCCTACGTGGCGAAATGAATCTCAACCACGATCTCAAGTCTAGTACCGATTGTCTGGACTATAAAACATAGTCCCAATCGCAATTAATCCATATTCAAAGCATGTGGAGTAAAGCATAATAAATAAAGTAATTTAAGCATGCTAACAAACATGTCATAAGCATGTATAAAGCATATCGTAAAGCACCATATATACAAGAATGCAAACACATATATTTCACAAGTAAGCAATTTAAGTAAACAATCTCATGGAGGAAATCATACATGTCTCTAAGGTAGTTGAGAATCCCATCTCAACACCTACCTAAGGCATCATCATCCAAACACTTACTCCCACAAGCATTTTCACAAACACTTAGCATACACTATTTCAACATACTTAGTGTATATTAGCACACATGTATTAGGGCGAGTCCTTTCGTCAAGAAAGTATTTTACACATATATAATATATTTATATAACAAATAATCATGTCAAACACATCTCTAAAATATATACATATACGGTACTTTCTACAATACAGTATTTCTACATAGTGTATATTAGCAAAACATGTATTAGGGCGAATCCTTTCGCCAAATAAGTATTTTATCCATGTATCGTACATTCATACAACAAATAATCATGTCAAACACATTTCTAAAATATATACGTATACGGTATTTTCTATGAATACCTAGAATATGTAAAATTCCATATTCTTCATCTTTAATCGAAACGGAAAACAGACAGCACTTTGTACATGTGCAATTGCATGCAGATCATGAATCTATCATTATCTGACATTGAAAGCGTTGAAAACCATAACCTATACATCTAAAGTCCGTACCTTTTGTCGTAGAATCGTAACGGAGTCGATAGGTTTGCTAAGCTTCCGTATTTGGCAGTTTGGCAACCTATAAAATGAAATAGGTTAGCTATTTCATAACTTACAACTATCAACACCCCAAATCAGATTAGGGTTAGGGTTTCTTACCTAAAAACAGAGCTGAAATCGCCGGGAAAGCGACAAGAACGGAGTGGTTGAACACGTATAGCAGCAGAGAAGCAAGGCAGGAAGAATCTCCCACATCTCTCTCACTTTCTCTCTCTTTTCTCTCTCTCAATTCCAAATTCATATGGTTGAAATGAGAGAGAGTTTAAGGTCTTTATATAGCCTAAAAACTCACCGAAATAGACTTCAGGTCAAAGTATACTTAGGTTATAACCAAAGTGAGCATTTTTTAGCTCAACGGAGGACTTCTGGCGGCCCTCCTTGAGCCAAAAGTCGGACTTAATCTCACGAACACAGGATCTAGGTTTAGTTAAGTTTTTGTTTCAGTCGGATTTCCAGATCACGCGTGGCGGACCAGTTTCAGTTCAACGGTCAGTGGATCTCGATCGGAGATTCCGAGTACATGGATATGTTTATGAAATTTTTCCTGATCCGAGGGTGTATTTGGGTCAGATTATGACGGTCTGGTTGCTTAAAAAATGTCCACAAGTAACAAGTCTCAGATTACTATATGAGATATTTATTTTGGAAAGAAAACAACTGTTTTCACACTCGCTCGCTCCGGACTTAAACGAACAGCCATGAGACACTGTCTGGATTTGATTTCCGAGTTAGTTGTCAAGCCCATCGAGGTGGTCCTAATTCCTTAACTTCGTGTTAATCGGACTTCCGACGTGCGGTCCAGACCTAATACGGAGTTTCGAGATGCTCCCGAGGGTAGCCGGGTAATGAGATTGATCCTAGATTTTAGGGTAACCTAGCATCAATGATGCTACAAGTTTTGGGTCTTATAGATCGTATTTAAAGTGGATCAAGTGGATTTTATAGCTAATCTAGTTTAGCACTTAGTTAACTTTGTCAAATTTCTAAAGGATTTAGTCCTGTAAGATTTCTGTCTGAGGTGGTACTTGGGCCTTTGTAGTTGGTACATACAGTGATCCAAGTTATCAATACTTACTAAAGCACACCCTAATTACAACAAAAGGAAATCCTAGGGCAGGAGAGGTGGATGTTCTAAATAACCTATTCGTTTTGTGAAATTCTATAAGGGTATTAGTTTAAAGCCCATTTTATTTCTGTATTTGCTAATTACAGCAATTTATAGTTTAAGTATTGTTCTTCATCACCTAAACCTTAAGATTGGTGTCTAATGTGAAAGTACTTAGAAGGATTTAAAGAACGAGGTGGTGAAAGGTGAGATTTGTGAAGGAAAGGTGAGGTTTTTCCCAGAAATGGTTTAAAGAAAGGATTTAAGACCTTTGAATTGGGTGTTTGAGAAGTTAATCAGGTGTTAGGATAGACCCATTGCCTAAAGACGTCTAATTCCAGGTTGGCAAAAATCTGGGATGTTACAGTGCTTTAAAAACAACCACACCAACTCCACTCCCAAAATTACTCTCCACATAATTTTGGCTTTCACTATGAAAAAGGTTTTCCCAGGGTTACCTTAAAACCTGATACAATTCTTGTGATTTTCACAGGCTATCACAATCAAACCCCTCACTGAGATTTTCAAGTTATCTCAAATAAAACCTAAACTGAGATTTTAATTGGCTATCTCAGAAAAACCAAATAGAGTTTAGAAGGTATACTTATCTTCACCATAGAAGACGTATCAGAAGCTTGTAGCCGAAGAACTAGTTTCTTAAATATAGATTATTCTTTGTTTAGTTAGATAGAAAGGATTTAGGGTTCTATTGATTTTAATTAAGTTCAAACTAATGGCTACTTGAATTAGTTCTCTTAAATCTCAAAAGAAGAGTTTAATTTACTCTCTTTAAAATCAAACTAGAAAGATCTAAGATAAAGGAAATTGAACGAAAAGCTATATAAATTAAATTTATAAATATCATTCAAATAGCTTGCTAATAACTTGAGCCTCTCTCTCTCTCTCTCTCTCTCTCTCTCTCTCTCTCTCTCTCTCTCTCTTGTAGAAGGATTTTGATAATTAACTTGTGTAATTCGGAATGAGAGAGGAACTCTATTTATATGCAAAAAATTTAAATCTTTGGCTAGCCCGAGTGGACCGGATTCAGTTTAACAGACTTCGAATCACGTGGGATAAGATTTATCCAAAATTTGGCTGGCCCGAGGTCACCTTCAGCTGGCCCTCGGCTGGCCAAACACCCCAGTTCGGCTAGCTGAATTTGACCTTCGGCTGGCCGAATTCGTCTGAATTTAAGAGAATGAGGTTGCTGGAATTTAACCTGAAGATTTTTGGGCTAGCCGAATTTCAAGCTCTGGGTAGCCGAACCAAAACTCGGGCTAGCCGAATTTGCAACAGAAATTAGTTTTGCTTCGGGCTTGAACTTGGGCTGGCTGAGAAACCTTGGGCTAGCCGAACTAAAAGTTAGCCTGGCCAAATTCCAAGGAAAATAAGTGTAAAAACCTAATTTTAAATATTTTTAAAGCACCTAGTCCTAAGGTCTTTATAAGGTTTTATACCACTTGAGATATATCAAATATTTGTACTTCTTTGACTAGAACAAAGTCTCGGATTTCATCTTAACTTTTAGCTCGATCTTTTTTTGAACTTGCGCTTGATCTTCTCTTGATCTTGAGCTTGATCGTTTCTTGATTCTCTTGATCTTGAGCTTAATCTTCACTTGATTGAGCTATTGTCAAGTAGTTTTGGCAATACGAAATTTGACAACTAAAATTTGCTTAAACAATTTAGCACAAACAATAATCACTCAGCTAATTAAGCATATTCTAGGATAGGTTGCAATTTAGTATTGGAGTCGCTTGTGAGAGAGTATTGGCATTTGCAAAATAGGCGTTGAAATCATTTCTAATGGAATGTTGGATTATAAGGAGCATGTATCATTTCATCATAACATTAATATACTTACCAACTAGATTAGAAAATTATTTGTTTTTTATACCATCATTATTTACGCTTGATTGTGTTGATAGCATGTATAATTACTTTGTATTTATACGTTAAATGTAACATGCTTAAGTGTATTATATATATATATATATATATGAATATGCATTTATTGTGAACTTGCTATTCACTAAAATGTCTCAAGTAACAATCTTGGGGGTATTTCTTCACTATGTTAGTGTTTGACGCCTCATATTTGACATATGCAGATAATTCAGGAATAGGACCAGTCGATGGTGCGCTCAGGATGCCTAGTAGATCTATAGCTTCTTCTTGATTGGTAGGGGTGTACATCGCGTCGACTCGGCTCGATTCGATCAGCCGCTCGGGCCAAGTTCGAGCCGAGTTCGCCATTGAGGCATTTCCACAAACACTTGGACTGCACTTTCAAAATCCCTCTGTATGTGAAATAGAAGCAATGGTTTTACAGGTATTTTATCAAACACCTTCTAAGAAACATGAAAACCAAGAAAAACCAAGGAAAAAAAAAGGTATTTGTTTCATGTACATACCTTGCTTGCCACGAGCCACACTTCGTTGACTCATTTTATCAAACACTTGGTGAGCAACGTCAATGGCAAAGTAACCGAGTCACCGAACTGGTTTGATTCGAGTTCGATTCGAGCTGGATTCGATCCGAGTCGAGCTGGGGCCTGCTCAAACTCTGCTCGAACTTATTTTCGAGCTCAAAAAATCAGCTCGACTCGGCTCGAACTCAGCTTCGAACCGAGTCAAATCGAGTTTTTTCGAGTCGACTTGAGCGAGCTAGCTCAGTTCGTGTACACCCCTACTGATTAGTAGTTGTTCTTCTATTCCTATTGTAATTATTGTGATTTGTATAATTCTCACATGGGTGGTCACCACTTTTGGAACTATAACTTCTGGGTATTAGCCCTATATTTTTTTGGATCTTGCTATCTCTAACTCGCTTTGGTTCCGCTAAGTTAAAATACGTTATTCTAATTATTTATGTGTGAAATGAATGTGGATCTGAACGAGGACATATGTGCATTTAATTAAGTTAACACCTGAAAACTCAGAATCGGAGTCTACGTACTCAGGTGCTGATTTTCGGGGTGTTACACACTCCTCAAGCCCCGAGTTCTATGAATGGTTAAAAGGAGATCAAAGTTACATTACATGGCCCCACAATGATGTATTTATAATATCTACACCATTCTTCCATTTGGGGAGGTCATTTTAGATCTTAATTCCAAAAATGAATAATTTCCTAGGGTCAAGTGGGCCATACCATAAAATGAAGTGGGGACGATGATTCTTACCGTTAAAGCATTCTTAGTGCCCTCCGTAATGTTTAATTTCCATTGAATTTGTTCATAGGGTCACAGAGACCTAGACGAAGAGAAAAAATATCATATTGATCCAAAATTTTCGTGACCCCGAAAGGGTTTCAATGGCAGGCGTTAAATCCCCCACTGCTTTTTCCAATGTGGTCTACTTAATTTCTGGATCTACCTTATTTTGGGCTTAAGTATTACAACCAGCTCACCAAGTGGATGGACGGTTTGGATATAAACTGTACCTTATGATGCAACCCACAAAACTTGCTGACGTAAACACACCAGCTACATCGGTGGTGTGTGGTACACCAGCCAATCCGGGGGCGTTTGGCGCATGGTATTAGATGGGATTAGGTGGGATGGAATTGCATTTGGTCCCATGCCAATTCCACTCAGTGTTTGGAAAGAATGGAAATGCTTGGAATTAGATAAGATGAAATTGCATTGGTCCCATGCCAATTCTACTCAATGTTAGCAAGTTGTGTAGGTCCCACCATGATGTGTGGGCTATATCCACACCGTCCACCAATTTTTTGAGATCATTTTAGAGCATGAGCCAAAAAATCAGGTAGATCTAAAGATCAAGTGGACCCCACCATAGAAAGTAGCAGGGATTGAATACCTACCATTGAAAACTTCTTTGGGGCCAAGTAAGTTTTGGATCTGCCTCATTTTTAGGCCCATGCCATAAAATGAGGTTACATCTATGCAATGTACCACCATATTACAAACATAGCATGGAATTAAGTTTATCCCATGATAACAGGGGATAATCCCTGCCATATATAATAATTAGATTTTTTTAATCCCATCCTACCTTATCTTTCGCAATACCATGCGCCAAACACCCCCTTGCGTTTCCGCTGGCAATGAGAAGTACAATGTCAGAGTCCCCGTAGCCAGCAAACCAGTCTTAGTAAGTAACATGCCCTCTTCTACCCCACCACGTGATGATCCTGACCGTTTATCCAGAAGGTGCCACTGTACAAACCATTCTTAGTAAGTAACCAAAATGTCCTTTTATGCCCACCACGTGATAATCCTGACCGCTTATCCAGATGGTGACGCTGTACAATGGCCACATGAAAAGTATTCCACTGCTTAGAGCCCACTTCTGTCGATACGTATGAAAATGTGAGCCTTGATGAGTGAGATTTTCATGCTGAAGCACATCTGAACAGGAGCCCTCATCAATGAGTGGACTGAATGATCACGTGGTGGGGGCACAAGCGGCTAAAGCATCTTCCGCCTGCCCTAGAATTTTCTGCTGATAGAAACAGATGAAAAATAAGGAGAAATTGACCAGTGTAAACGCCACCTTTTACTCAGCATCTTTTTAAAGCACTTCCAAACTTTACTTTCCCGATGTAAGCTATTCTGTACCGACGCACTATTTGCAAGCAAAAATTCCCTTGCATTTACAACCTATAGCTACAGATTATAACCATAGTCATAGGTATTTAGCCAATGAGAATGCAAGGGTATTTTCATCTGCAAATAGTGTGTCAGTACATAATGGCTTACTTTGGAAAAGTAAAGTTTGGCAGCGTTGTAAAAAGACGCCGGGTAAAAGGTGGCGTTTACAGTGGTCAATTTCTCATAAATAAATAAAGAGAAATTTCCAACTTAGAACCCATATATGGCCCACCAACCTTTTTAAGCCCGCTTGCTTTTTACCTCCCAAGAATAAGCCCCAGCTGTACGGCCCCATTTCTTAGGTCAAAAATGCCCCCGCTTTCCTTCCGGAAGCGGTTCACCTAGTGCTCGAAGACAAGTGCTGACGCTCCTCGAACTCTGAGTTGTACAAACGGTTCAAAAGAGATGAAAGTTACGTGGCCCCACAGTTATGTATTTATTACATCCACAACATTCATCCATATTTCAATATCATTTCGGAGCATTATCAAAAAGAAGAAATCATATCTAAAGATCAACTGAACCACACCACAAAGAGTAGCGGGAAAATTGATTTTCACTGTTAAAAATTTTGTAGGGCCCACCATAGCATTTATTTTCCATCCAATCTATTCATAAGGTCACAAAGACCTGGATGAAGAGGAAAAACAAATTTCATAATGATCCAAAACTTCTGTGACCCCTAAAAGGGTTTCAATGGTAGACGTTCAAAGAAGCATGGTAATGTCTTATGCTACGGTCAGACCTATGGCTACAGATTATAACCGTAGCCATAGATACCATAATCTATAACTATAGAGGCCTCCCCCCAATAATCAAACCCGAATCCCCCCCGCCCCCCCCCCCCCCTCCCTTTTGTATTTTTTTATTTTTTTTCACACACACTCACGCCTTTTCAATGATAATTTAGAATAAGATGTAAATGACATACATAACTAGGTCGGGTTTTGCAATGACTCAGCCTACATTGTAATTTTCAAGTTGATTTTGAATGAAATGCATGGAATTGACCGTGAAATGCATGGAATTGACCATGAAATTCATGGAATTGACCGTGAAGTGAAGGGAATTTACCATGAAATGCATGGAATTGACCGTGAAGTGAAGCGATTTGACCGTGAAATGCATGGAAAGGACCGTGAAGTGAAGCGAATTGACCATGAAGTAAAGGGAATTGACCGTGAAATGCATGGAAATTACCATGAAGTAAAGTGAATTGACTGTGAAATGCATTGAATTGACCGTGAAGTGAAGGGAATTGACCGTGAAATGCATGGAAATGACCGTGAAGTGAAGGGCAATCGCCGAGATTGAGCGTAAAATGCATGGAATTGACCGTGAAGTGAAGGGAATTGACCGTGAAATGCATTGAATGAACTGTAAAGTGAAGGAAATTGACCATGAAATGCATGAAATTGACCGTGAAGTGAAGGGGAATCGCCAAAAATGAATGTGAAATGCATGGAATTGACCGTGAAGTGAAGGAGAATCGACGAAAATGACCGTGAAATGCATGGAATTGACCGTGAAGTGAAGAGAATTGACCGTGAAATGCATGGAATTGATCGTGAAGTGAAGGGAATTGACTGTGAAATGAAGGGGAATCGCAGAAAATGACCGTGAAATGCATCGAATTGACCGTGAAGTGAAGGGAATTGACTGTGAAATGCATGGAATTGACCGTGAAGTGAAGAGAATTGACCGTGAAATGCATGGAATTGACCATGAAGTGAAGGGGAATCGCCGAAAATGACCGTGAAATGCATGGAGTTGACCGTGAAGTGAAGGGAATTGACCGTGAAATGCATTGAATTGACCGTGAAATGAAGGAAATTGACAGTGAAATGCATGGAATTGACCATGAAATGAAACGAATTGACCATGAAATGAATTGGATTGACCGTGAAGTGAAGGGAATTGACCGGTCAATGCATGGATTTGACTGTGAAGTGAAGGGAATTGACCGTGAAATGCATGAAAATGACCATGAAGTGAAGGGGAATCGCCAGGATTGACCGTGAAATGCATGGAATTGACCGTGAAGTGAAGGGAATTGACTTTGAAATGCATTGAATTGACCATGAAGTGAAAGGAATTGACCATTAAATGCATGGAATTGACCTTGAAGTGAAGGGAATTGACCATGAAATGCATGGAAATGACCGTGAAGTGAAGGGGAATCACCGGGATTGACCGTAAAATGCATGGAATTGACCATGAAGTGAAGGGAATTGACCGTGAAATACATTGAATTGATCATGAAGTAAAGAGAATTGATTGTGAATGCATGGAATTGACTTGAAGTGAAGGAGAATGCATGGAATTGACCATGAAATGCATGGAATTGACCGTGAAATGCACGGAATTAACCATGAAGTGAAGGGAATTGACCATGAAATGCAGGGAAATGACCGTGAAGTGAAGGGAATTGACCGTGAAATGCATGGAAATGACCGTGAAGTGAAGCGGTATCATCGGAATTAACTGTGAAATGCATGAAAGGGTCGACCCCGTTCGGCCGAAAGTTATTTGGGCTCCACTTCTTCTTTATATCGGTACCCATTGAAAGCAATTAGCGTGAAGGTCAATGAAGAGGATGTATGTGAGATAATTTCGGAGAGTCTAATGTTAAATTCTTGGAATCGTCGTATATTAAGAATCTATAGTTTCCTTAACAAGTTTGGGTGGAAATCAAAATCACAGGATAAATCTATAACTCAAGTATGGCCCAAAGATCTTTAAGGGAGAACGGGGTCGACCCTATCTGGACCCGATCGATTTCACGGTCAATTACATGCATTTCGCGGTCAATCCCGACGATTCCCCTTCACTTCACGGTCAATTTCATGCATTTCACGGTCAATTCCCTTGACTTCACGGTCATTTCCATTCCTTTTACGGTCAATTCTCTTCACTTCACGATTAATTCCCTTCACTTCACAGTTAATCCCGACGATTCCCCTTCACTTCACGGTCAATTCCATGCATTTCACGGTCAATCCCGGTGATTCCCCTTCACTTCACGGCCAATTCCATGCAATTCACGGTCAATTCCCTTTACTTCACGGCCAATTCAATGCATTTTACGGTCAATTTGCTTCACTTCACGGTCATTTCCATGCATTTCACGGTCAATTCTCTTTACTTCACAGTCAATTCAATGCATTTCACGGTCAATTCGCTTCACTTCACGGTCATTTCCTCCATTTCAAGGTCAATTCTATGCTTTTCACAATCAATTCCCTTCACTTCAGGGTCAATTCCATGCATTTCACGGTAAATTCCTTTCACTTCATGGTTAATTCCATGCATTTCATGGTCAATCCCGGCGTTGATGTGAAACATGTTCTTCGAAGAAAAGCCTATAACATTTCATGTTATTAATGCATACACGTCCTCTCAGAAAATGAATGCAGGTAGCCTTGAGTAGAATGGAACATGGAAGATGTAATGTAATAGTAGGATGGAGATTTAATGAAGAAAATCAATGAAAAGAATGAATAGGGATGGAAGAGATGAGTTCGGACGTGTATTTAACCATGAAGTGAAATGAAGGGAATTGACCGTGAAATGAAGGGAATTGATGGTGAAATGCACGGAATTGACCATGAAGTGAAGGGAATTGACCGTGCAGTGAAGGGAATTGACCGTGAAGGGGAATCGCCGGGATTGACCGTGAAATGCATGAAATTGATCGCCAAGTAAATGAAATTGACTGTGAAGTGAATAAAATGATTTTTTTCGACCATCAACATGATGGAATCTTGGAAAATAACCAAGTTAGTTGGTTAAAGTAGCTTCTCCTACCCCAAAATCATATAGGGTATGTCAAGTAACTAATTTTGGTTTAGAAGATATTCTTGTTAAATGAATAAAGAAAGAAATGAAAAAAGAGGGGAAAAAAAATTATATACTTATATATACATATTTATATAAATATGTATTAGAGAAAAATGTAGGTAGAATAAAGTTCTTTAAGAAAAAAAAAAAGTGCATAGATGGGATGACACTACGGTCATGGCTACGTTATAATCCGTATCCATAAGGAAGTTTTCAAAAAGCAAGAGCATTTTCGACCTGAGAACGTGGCCGTACAGCTGGGGCTTATTTTTGGAAGCTAAAAAGCAAGTGGGGTTCCAAAGGTTCGTGGGCCATATATGGGTGGTACAGTGGAAATTTCTCGTAAATAAATGAAGATGACTAAGCTGAGGTGTCAGATACACAGGAATCCAGATCACAGCAAATCACCAAAGCACAACCTTACAATGCGATATGTGAGGCCCTGACTTATGTTTTCAATGCATCAGATCCTTCCATCATGTGGGCTCCTCAATGTTCTCCCAGGTACAAAAAAGAAATCAGGCGGATCCAAACTCTGCAAGCATCAAGTGATCACGCTTAAAATCTTGAAAATCACGTGGTGTGGCGCACATGAATTTTCGAATGGTGTGATTTTTGGGCTGACCATTTATCGTGGTGGATATAATCTTCCAAATGGATGCGATGGCCTATGGTAGATATGATTCACCTCACATAATCCAAAAATGCTTTTAATGGTGGCCTCCCCATTCGATCCGTTCAGTATGGTGTGGCCCAACAAACTTTTGGATCATCCCTAATTTCAGGAGGAGAGAAGAACATGAGTGCATAAATACGATAGGCCGATTAGATTCAATGGACACATCAGTTTCGGCCCACACATCGCGTTGTAGATTACAAATCTTTGCAGTAGATCTGGCCTCACGTAGAGATGACAGGGTGGAGCTGAATAACCGGCATATGGTAGAGCCATCTCTCCATTATCACGGTTCACGTGCCAAGGTGATGTACCGATCAGGTCCATCCGTTTCCTGGTTCGAAGCATGAATAGCTGATGTGTCCAAATGATATCTCACCTTTCTTCAAACTAACCCACCGAATAGTTGGCGGTCAGCTGTTTTCATTTTCTACCTTCATGTATTATGCAACTGATCAGAGGAACATTACTCATATTTCTTTTTAGTTATAGTACATAAGCCATCCATACAAAGTCCCAGCATATTGAATGGACCAGATCAATGTATAACCCAGCCACGTGTACTGTACATAAACGGCTGTACGATATTCCGGTTCACCCGCGGCTCAACCGTTTCAAAAGACAGGAAACGGGTCCATCCAGGCGAGTCCGCCGCAACGAAACCCAGACTCTCCGGCGGACTCATTAAAAAAAGCAAAACCTTCTGCAACGGCCTCCAAACGGTGTGGGGACCACGCGCCTAGCGAATCTCTCCACGTGTCTGTATCACATGCAAATGGCCCAGAAGTGCCAGTGCCAGCGTTGCTTGTTTCACGTTGGGAAAGAAGGCAATTGTGCGGACGTCAGTCACGTTCGGATGGGGACGATATTAACGCAGTGCAGGCGCCCATGGTGGGCCCCACAGCCTAGCACCGTTACTTTACGGACGCCGTTAGTGCCCCATCTACCGTAGATTTCAGTGGCAGACGGACCCAGCACCCCAACCGACGTTGACAGATTGGGTCCCCTGGTCTCCCTCATGTAGGGCACCCTTTTTCATATGTTATATAAAAGAACGAACTGAGTAATGGTCCCGTGCTCTATGAGCACCATAGGTTACGGAGTTCCTATTTCCATTGAGACCGTTGAACAATCAGAACAACCGAGCCGGACTTTCCAACTAGGTCCAGCACAATCTCGTTACTTACTACGTGAAATTCACACTGATGGACGGTTGAGATCATTTTTTTATGTTAAATGGATGGCTCTGATTTTTTTTTCTTTCCCGCTAAAATGAAAGGAATAAATATTTTTCTTTTTTATGTTAAAGATATTTCCCATCAAATGCATTTATTAGTTAGAGCCCACCGTCCGTCGTTTATGCTTCAAACGCATCGTTTTTATTATGTCATCCTAGCCGAGTCATCCATGGGCGAATGGATGGCTATGAACAGGAGGCGTTCTGAACTATGCAGTCGCTTTATTTTCAATGGTAGCCCATGAAACGGAAGCGGATTGCCTGTGGCACCCTCCACAGGGATATACTATGGGACGTGGCCCAAATGAGGCCCACCATAATATAAGTGTTTTATTCAGGTTGTTCATTTTTATTTTTATTTTGCTCATTTTAAGGCATGAACCAGAAAGTGAGATATATCCAAAACATAAGTAGATTACATAATAGAAAATAGTAAAGATCAAACGCCACATTTGAAATCTTCTCAGGAGCCACAAAATAATAAGTGTTCAAGCCTTACTGTTTTCTTTGGTGGGGTTCACTTGAGCTTTAGATCTGCATCAGCTTCGGCTCATGCCGTAGAAAGAGCTCGCAAAACGGATGGACAGCTTGATAAAACGGATACATCACGTGGGCCATACAACTTGAGCCACGTCGTGCCATAGAGATAGCCCTTTGGCAGACGCCACATGCAATGCGCTTACCCATAAAACGTTTGCTCTATCCAATTCATGTCCTAGATCAACCATTTGGACCGCCGGGGTCCCACCGCAACCAGAGGAACTACTGTAGCAACCTCATTCCACTTGATTATTTCTCAATGCACTGATTATCATGAAGTGTTATTTGTACACGCTAGTCGAGTTTCACTATCCGTAATCATCCACACAGTCCTCTTGTACGTGGAATAATGTGAACCGTTTCCTTGTGTATGCAGAATAATGTGAACCGTCCAAATTATTGTCCTATTTTTCTGATGAGGATATTAAAAATTTTTCACAAAATAGATGATGTTTCTTGTCTAATTTGGGGCCATCCAATGGGCGGTTAAGATGAAATTAGGTTATGGTTCAATGTAGACAACTTGTCTAATGTGGGGCCATCAAATGAGTGGTTAAGATGAAATGACGTTGTGGTTCAATTTAGACAAAGTAAAGATGATTTTCCTAATATGATTTTCGAACCAAGGCGCATCTAATTTGAGATCCACAATTTGAACCGTTTGGATGAAGTGAATTTATGTAATTTGCAATGGGGCTGTTTTGCGTGTGTATGGTTGTTGCACTCGCCCAGAGTATCAACGTTTTTGGCTAAGCATTAAATTATGAGAAATTTACGACTGTGGACCCCACCTTTTATCCGTTGGATATTCTTGAAACAATACAAACTTAACATACGCACTTGGACCTCCTCGTACGGAGTCGGAATTTCAGGACCAAATTACCCCTCCTTTTGACGAAAACGGATTCGGTACTCACCCTGTCACGGCTAATGGCAGACGGTCGGTGGTCTGTGGACCCCACCATGATGTATACTTTTCATCCATGCCGTCCATATATTTTTCCAGATCATTTTATGTTATTAGACCAAAAATGAGGTATATATAAATCTCAAGTGTACCACATTACAGGAAATAGTGTTGAGTGAGAGTCAACCATTAGAAACTTAGGTGGAGCCCACTGTGATGTTTGTGAGAAATCCTCCCCATCTAAGTTCGTTCATAGGGTCACAAAGACCCCGGATGAAGAGGAAAAACAAATTTCATAATGATCCAAAACTTCTGTAACCCCTAAAAGGGTTTCAATGGTAGACGTTCAATTTCCCACTGCCTTTTATAGTGTGGTCCACTTGATAGCTAGATCTGTCTTATTTTTCACTTCAAGCCTTAATTCGAGTTCGCCAAATAGATGGACGGTTTGGATATAACACATACCTCATAATGGGACCCACAAAAATCGGTGGGAATCACAACAGGAAAAAAAAAAAACAAAAAAAAAAAAAAACAAAAACAAAGAAAAAAAAATGTAGCCAGCGAGTTGGGGTCGACCGGGATAGGACCCAGTCGACCGGGTCAGAGTTGGGTCTATCGCTACGGATTATAACCGTAGCCAAAACTGTAGTACTATGTACTTTTTTCTCTTTATTTATTTATTTATTTATTTTTATTTTTTACAAGGAGAATGTTTTCCTCCTTATATTTTTCTTTAATACATAATTATGTAAATATGTATATATAAGTATATAAAAATATTTTTCTATCTTTTAATTCATTTCTTTGTCTATTTATTTAACAAACATATCTCCTAAACTTAGAGCAGCGGACCTCCTCGTACGGAGTCGGAATTTCAGGACGAAAATACCCCTCCTATCGCAGCGGGAAAAATCATTTCGGAGCATTATCCAAAAAATCAAGTCTTTAGAGATTGCATACATCTGTCCTGTCGCATGTCTGAAATACTTATTTCCCTCCTCACCAAATTTCCAGTATTCAGGCTCGTGGTACTTGACCCCTCTGTATAAAGTAGCAACAGTTGCCTAATGTTAAGTCAAAGGCAAGAATTATCTAAATAAATAAATAGAGGATAAACATAGTTCTGCACATGCATCTACTTGGAAACTTCAAAGGATTCGACAATCTTACTTCTGTGCAAGAACTGGTCCAGACTTCATACAACCTATATAGACACGTGGTTTTGACTTATGGCGCGCCAAATTAGAAGCAACCATACCTGTAGAAACAAGTCACTCTCAATCCATACATTCACAGTCGTAGTTAAGCTTATAAATCATTCATCTGTGCATTTTAAATCTGAGTTATTATACAATGTTGGGGGCGAAGTACACATGGATTTCAGTTATGTACAAGTTGGGCTCTTTTTCTGAAGATTACTAGTCAGGCCAAAAAAAAATTATAACCAGATCAAATGGACCACACCACAAAGAGTAGCGGGAAAACTGATTTTCACCATTAAAATTTTTTTAGGGCCCACCACTTGATAGTTAGATCTGTTTTATTTTACGTCTCAAGCTTAATATGAGCTCGCCAAATCGATGGACGGTTTGGATATAACACAGACCTCATGATGGGACCCACAAAAGGCGGTGGGATTACAACAGCGAAAATAATAATAATAAATAAACAAATAAGAAAAAAGAATCTATAGCTACGGATTATAACCGTAGCCATATCCGTAGCCTAGAAAATCAACGAGGCAAACTAGAAAACGACGGGGCAAACTAGAAAACGGCGGGGCAAAAACGGCGGGGCAAACTAGAAAATCGGCGGGGCAAACTAGAAAACGGCGGGGCAAACTAGAAAATTGGCGGGGCAAGCATGAAAAACGGCGGGACAAACTAGAAAAACGGCGGGGCAAACTAGAAAATCGACGGGGCAAGCATGAAAAACGGCGGGGCAAACTAGAAAATCGGCGGGGCAAGCATGAAAAACGGCGGGGCAAACTAGAAAATCGGCGGGGCAAGCATGAAAAACGGCGGGACAAACTAGAAAATCGGCGGGGCAAGCATGAAAAACGGCGGGGCAAACTAGAAAATCGGCGGGGCAAGCATAAAAAATGGCAGGGCAAACTAGAAAATCGGCGGGGCAAGCATGAAAAACGTCGGGCAAACTAGAAAATCAACGGGGCAAGCATGAAAAACGGCGGGGCAAACTAGAAAATAGCCGGGGCAAAATGAAAAACGGCTCATTTTCATGTTTGCCTCGCTCAATTTCATGTACGGCTGAAAGTTGGGCGGGTTCAACCCGACCGACCCGACATTGGGTTAGGCTTGGGTAGGATATATCGGGTCCGATCTCAAGTTTGGGCTATACAAACACCAACCCGATAAAACTTAGGTTGGGCTTGGGTTGAGATCTGAGGTTGCCCGACCCAACCCAACCGAAACCCGATCAATGTATTAGTTACTTATAAATTATAATTGAGTGTGGATTGTTTGTGTAGAAAGTACACTAGTGATGTTGGGTCTCATTTGTCCACGTCATTTCCAAGGACTCACGCTAACAAGATATGCCGGATTTCTCTCTCCCAAATAGATTGTGTGTTGTGCTACATGACTTTTTAAAGGAGTAGTCCTATATTTTAGCTTGGTTTTTTAAAGAAAAAAATGAAGTTCTTTACAATGAATAATCACGTATATAATTAATAAAATCATAGATACAAAAAATAAGTCCTATATTGAAATATAATAAACTAATGTAATAACGAAAATATTAGCACATATACACCCGACCAACCCAATCAACCCGTCGAGCCCTCTTGGGTTGGGCTTGGGTTGAGAATTCCTAACCCAAGATTGGGTTGGGTTGGGTCAAGGTTTAAGTATAGGAACCTTGGGTTGGGTTAGGGTTGAGCACCAACCCGAACCATCGATGTTGATTGAAATTGATCACAAGCTGAATGAAATAGATTTTTGACCATCGACTCGATGGAATCTTGGAAAATAAATAGGTTGGTTGGCTAAATTAGCTTCTCCTACCCCAAAATCATATATGGTAACTTAAGTAAATCATTCTAGTTTAGGAGATATGCTTGTTAAATAAATAGACAAAGAAATGAATTAAAAGATAGAAAAATATTTTTATATACTTATATATACATATTTACATAATTATGTATTATAGAAAAATGTAAAGGGAAAAATGTTCTCCATGTAAAAAATAAAAATAAAAAAATAAAAATAAAAAGAGAAAAAAGTGCATAGCACTACAGTTATGGCTACGGTTATAATCCGTAGCGATAGGCCAAGCTCTGACCCGGTCGACCGGGTCCCAACCCGGTCGACCCCAACTTGCTGGCTGCAGTTTTTTTCTCTGACCCGGTTGACCGGGTCCCAACCCAGTCGACCCCAACTCACTGGCATGTTTTTTTTTTTTTCTTCTTCTTCTTCTTCCTTGTAATCCCCACCAATTTTTGTGAGTCCCATTATGAGGTATGTGTTATATCCAAACCGTCCATCTATTTGGCAAACTTGTATTAAGGCTTGATGTGAAAAATAAGATAGATCTAGCTATCAAGTGGACCACACTGTAAAAGGCAGTGGGAAATTGAACGTCTACCATTGAAACCCTTTCAGGGGTTAAAGAAGTTTTGGGTCATTATGAAATTTGTTTTTCCTCTTCATACAGGTCTTTGTAACCCTGTGAATGAACTTAGAAGGAGAGAATTTCTCACAAACATCACAGTGGGCCCCACCTGTGTTCCCCATGCCGGACCGTCCGTCAGCGCTCGTCTTTGCACGCTAGCCAGAGGAAGGCGGGGGTATTTTCGTCCTCAAATTCGGTGTCCGTACGAGGAGGTCGAACTGCGTATGTTAAGTTTGTATTGCTTTGTAAATACCATTGAAAAAAAGGTGGGGTCCACCGTCGTAAATTTCCCTTAAATTATAGTCTCGTATTTAGTGAACTGGTTTGGTATTCCGAGGGACTACCCATGACTGTAGTTTGCTGCTCCACGACGCGGATTGGCTACTACTCCGCCGGTCACTCGCTATGAACGGACAGGGGCTATAGTGATGTATGGGTTTAATCCACACCGTCAATTCATTTTTCCATATCATTTTAGAGTAAAAATCGAAAAATAAAACAGTTAAAAGGTTCTATCAGACCACACAGTAGAGATTAAACACCTACGGTTGAAAACTTTTTGGGTGTCACAGAAGTTTTGGATCAAGATGATATGTGTTTTGCCTTCATCCAGGTCCATGCGAACTTGCGAACAGGTTGGATGGAAATTGACGGTCACAGTGGGCCCTTTGAAGGTTTCAACGGTGGATGTCATTGTCACCGCTGCCTTCTGTGGTGTGGTCCATTTGAGCTTTGGTTCTAGATCATTTTTGGGTTCCTAGTCTAAGATGATTTTGAAAATTGAATCAACAGTGTGGATAAAACCCATACATTACTGTGGCCCCTTAAAGCCCCTATCCGTTCCTAGCTAGGGACCTGCGGGGCAGTACCCAATACGCGTCCGCTGCTCCAAAGTCCGGCTTATTGATCGGAACCTGAGCTTCATTAATTGCCGCAGAAAATTGATCATGTGATCTTCACCTTCCCCTTTGCTTCTCTCGATGCGCCTTTGTTGGAAGAATGTAATGAACTTTTCTACTTCGATGAGTTTTACAAGTGGAGCCCACGGTTGGGTGATCCAGACCATTCATCTAATGAGATCCTACGTGGACGAAAGATACTCAGTTATCAGTCATCTGCGGACGCGAATTGCTTGCTGACCTGCCTGTAGCCACATCCCTACTGGTCGCTGCTGGAAAGGCTACGATGACTCTACCATGGTGTAAGTGTTTTCTCCGTACCGTCCTTCCATTTTGTCAGCTCATTTTAGGAAAAGAGATCCGAATCTCATGTGTACGGTATACCAGCCGACAGAAAACAGCGGACATTGAATGCCCACCCTTAAAAACTTCTTGAAGCCTTCTCTTCATCTAGGTTAACAGGCTGGATGGAAAATAAATATTACAATGGCCCAGCAAGTTCTCAATGGTAGAAGTTCAACCACCACTGTTTCCCTGTGGTGTGGTCACCTGAGTCCTCGATCTGCCTCATCTTCCGGATTATCCTATAAAATGAGCCGGAAAATGAATGGACGGCGTGGATAAGATATAATACATTATGGTGGGTCTCATAGCACCGACCAGCATTTGTGGATAAGATATAATACATCATGGTGGGGGCCCACAGAACACCGGGCAGTATACTTAGCTACTAGAAGGCCCAGCATGCAATCCGCGTCCATTATCTGCACCATGGGAATCTATCCTGTTTGGTAAGATGGCTTAGAGGAGATTGGGTGGGATGGTACTTGGCAAATTCTATCGCTATCGGGGAGAGGACGGGAATGGTTGGGATTAGGTGGGATGGATTACAATTGGTCTCATGTGACATTTAAGGAGAATTTTGATATCAACTATACATGTGGCCCATATTGATACATGTGTTTTATCCGTGCTATACATCCAGTAAGCCCTTTATACATGATATTCTAGTTATATGAGTGTACAAGTAACCAACATCCATTATGAATTTTGTTGGTTGACTGCAATATAATGATTCATCAAAAAGTATCTTTATTTTTCCGATAGCAAGAATTTTATCCTGATAGGCATTGGATGGCCAAAATAATATGGTATTTCTGGACATGCTATAATGATGTTAATTCCATCAATTCCATACCATTTAATCCCACGGACCAAGGTCATATTCAGTAGCTTTTTTAAATGGCTAAGAAAAATAATACAATGGTTACTATCCATAAGTGAAAAGAGGAAAATTAATTGTTAATATCCATATATCAAGAGAAAAATTATTGGATTGCTAGGATCTTACCTGGGAGATATTAAGATCCTGGTCCATCAATAGTGTATCCCATCAGATGAAACTTCTTTTCCATAGTTCCACCAATATAATATTGTCATACTTGATGTATCCTATTTCTGACCATTCTGGGGAAAGCCAATAGGAAAATAACATGTTGCATTACATGAGAAATAGAAAGTAGATGAAAAGATCTTCAAAATACTTGGAGGGCTTTTTTTGCAGAATTATAGGTCACGTAAATCCAGCTTTACATATCAATGGATGGTTGATGAAGTGATGTGGTTGAGTTATCGATAAGTCCAAAGCGCGAAGAGAGACGCGGTTGAGCAGTTCATGGTACAAAAGGCAACCAAGAGATAAAGTTAGGCTAACAAAAGAGGAACAATCATAAAAGGGAAATGTAACAAAAGAATAATATAAAGAAATGCTTTTTAACTACTGTAACTGTTGCATAATGGAAGAACGAACAACATAACAGAGCTCTATAAATAGCAGATGAATCCAACATAAAACAATAACAAACAACCAATGTCACGCCCCAAATTCGGAAACCGAGCTCACAGAATTTTCAATCGCCGAATCCGATGTCGACAGCATCCGTAGTACCCCATTCTCGGCTTCTAGCGTCCATACGCTAGATTCCGATCCTGGGATCCTACAAGGAGGATTTTTCAATGTACATTTATTTTGTAAGAAGAATAACCACAAGTTTACCCAAATCACAAAGGTAACATCATCATCACATATCCACTAATATAAACAGTTGAATACAGTGCTGAAAGAGAAATATATATATATATATATATATATATATATCAATAATCAAAGCTCCAGAAGACAGCTGCACGCTCCAAACTCAATACTGCTGCGACCTAACACCACCTACACACATCTATCGTGCATAAGCTTATAGAAAGCTTAGAGGGTGGTGTAAGCGTGTGCGCAAGGTAAGTGCCAAGTATGTAATATCAGAGCAATTCAGAAACATGCTAATAAGTTCATAAATACCATCAGCCTTATCCAGGCTATACAATACAAAAACATAATAAGCCAATATCATATACTAAGGAAGCGATGTAGAACAGCTATGTAATGCAGAGACATAGTAAGCCAAATATCATATACTGAGGATGCAATGCAATATGCGGTGCGAATGAAATAACCAAGCTAGAGTGTGAAGTCGGGATAATAGTACGTAATGTAGCAAGCTATGGGGACCATCACAAGGGACTTCTATCCAAACGAGTCTCATACCTAAATTTGGATAGATAGACTCAATGTGGTAAACTCCTGATCTTAGGTTGGTCGCACGCCCTAACCGAAATCCAGGCCATTACGAAGGTACACATAACAATTAATTGCGCACCACCAGCCCGAGTGGATAGTGAATGAATGAATGAATGAGTATAATGCTAAGTACGTAACTCCTGCTCAGTAAGTCTACATATCAGTACCGTACATCTCTGGGATCATCACCGGGGTCTAATACACTCCACATTGGTTGCTGCCTCCCTAGTTGCACAGCCATGCAAGTGCAAAAGACCTCACTACCCGCCTGCCAGCAAAGTACCAATGCCTACACGGCTCATCGATAGCGGACCCATTTACGAGCTGGTCAAATTCAGCCTAGCTTACAGCCCCCTCACTCCGGCGGATAAGGTCACACCCCCTTCCAACCGACTATGACACAATGGGAGACGCGACCTACCAGTATTCGATACTCGGGCGCTCATGTATATCCACTCGGTCTAGACGTTGGAGTGTCTCCTGGCCATGGAGGTTTAGGAACTTTAACCCAAGGACATCCAACGTGCCCAGATGCTTGAACCAAATATTTTTGTGTCCCATCTGGCCATTCATGACATGTCTGTGGAGGCCACAACCCTGATGTTACTAGGGCATATGGTGGTCATATCACAAAATGCGATATGCATGAGTTATACCATCCAGTCATGCGTCAAACTTGCGCGTGCCGCGCGATCATGTGGGGTAACTTCGTCTCTCACGGAGTCTTATAATAATCCGCCCAATGGCATGTGTTATGATCAAACACTTCTTATATCAAGCATACATATGGTGCGCATGGGCATGGATCGTGGAGCTATACTAAGTATGTTATATGATGATGATGTACTCTCCTTATATCAAAGATGGGCCTAGACAGCCTAGTCATATCAAGAATGGGCCTAACGAGGCCTAAGGGAAGGTCACAATGTGGACATTTAACCATCATTGTCCATCAATGTGGACATTCAACCAACATTACTCCCAAAGAGTGGCCCTCGAAGGGCCAAACATATAGTGGGGCCCACGACCTCATATAAGGGCCTCACATACAACATAATGGGCCTCACATATCATAATGGGATGCATTACATAGGCCTCATATACATCAAGTGGGCCGCATTGCGTGGGCTTCATATACATCACAATGGGCCACATCACATGGGCTCTACACATCGCAATGGGCCGCATCTCATGGGCTTAATACACATCATAATGAGCCTCATATGCATCACAATGGGCCTCTCACTTGGGCTTAATACACATCACAATGGGCCGCTCACAAGAGATTAATATACATTACAATGGGCCACTCACATGGGCCGAATATACATTATAATGGGCCGCTCACATGGGCCTAATATACATCACAATGGGCCACTCACATGGGCCTAATATACATCACAATGGGCCGCTCACACGGGCCTAATATACATTACAATTGCATCACAATGGACCTCATCACTTGGGCTTCATATACAACACATCGGGCCTCATCATATGGGCCACATATACATCACTTAGGCCTCGTATACGGGCCGCATATACATCACAATGGGCCTCATTACATGGGCCAAGTATACCTCACGATGGACCTCAAATACGGGCCACATATACATCACATTGGGCCTCAAATACGGGCCATATATACATCATGATGGTCCTCAAATACAGGCCGCATATACATCACGATGGGCCTCAAATATGGGCCGCATATACATCACATTGGGCCTCAAATACGGCTGCATAAACATCACATTAGGCCTGAAATACAGGCCATATATACATCATAATGGGCCTGTTGCCACTGGACTGAATGGATGAAACATATCGGGTGGACCTCGCTGCCGCTGGATGGCGTAGTTAGAATACATATGTTATGGTGGGGTCTGCATCCAGAAAATGGACGGATGACACAGTTGAAACACGCGCAGCATGGTGGGCCCACGTCTAGGAAATGGACGAATGGTGTAGTTGAAACACACATAGCATGGTGGGCCCATGTCCAGGAAATGGACGGACGGTGTGGCTACAGAATACATACGATCAAGGTGGGCCTTACCGTCTGGACGGACGGCTGGATATACAATGTATACATACAAGGTGGGCCCCACCCCCACACGTGCAACACATGTGGGGTGGGTCCCACACCCAGCCCAAGGGGATAGACGACTTGGATAGTAGATACATCACGGTGCACCCCACACCTACACCGTCCAAATGGACGGTGTAAATATAGAACATATACATCAAGGTGGGTTCCATCCCACATGTGCAGAACATGTGGGTGGGCCCCACACACACCAAATGGATGGACGGTTTGGGATATAACATATACCTTGTGGTGGGATGTCACGCCCCGAACTCGGAGACCGGGCTCACAAAATTCCCGATCGCCGAATCCGGCGCCGACAGCCTCCGTAGTACCCCATTCTCGGCTCCCGGCACCCATATACCAGGTTCCAATCCTGGGATGCTACAAGGAGGGTTTCTAATAATCCATTTGATTCGTAATGAGCATAACCAAGCATAACCCACGAACAATAAATACAAGAACACCATCATAAAATCCACTATGAACAAAAACTTTGAGTACAGTGCGTATAAAGGGAAATACAAGATAGTGGTAATATCAAAACTCCAAAAGTTCGGCGGCATGTTCCAACTGCGGCGAGACTACGCAGCGTCCTGGCGTCACCTGCACGCATCAATCGTGCATAAGCTTATAGAAAGCTTAGAGGGCGGTGTAAGTGTGTGCGAACGTGCTCAGAATGTAATGCCGGAGTAATGCTGAATCATGCTGATGAGTACATAAATGCAACCAGCCATACCAAGGCTATGCAGTACAAGATGTGAATGTTATCGGCCATACCAAGGCCATGCGATGCAATATGTAAGTCAAGCATGTCAATCCTCATACCAATGCAACTCCTCACTAGAGCATCAAATCAGTACGGTTCTCAGTCTGGATAATCACTGGGGTTCGGTACACTCCAAATGGCACTATCTCTCTCCAAACAGCACAATCCAAGTGAGCGTAAGAAACCTCACTATCCGCCTGGCCAATAGTCAACCAATACCTATCCGGCACGTCAATAGCGAACCCATTTCCGAGCTGGTCAAACTCAGCCTAGTAATGCCCCCTACTCTCAGGCGAGTAAGGCCACCACTCCTTTCCAACTGACCATGACACAGTGGGAGACGCGGCCTCATGGTATTCGGCCCTCGTGCGCTCATATATCCACTCAGTCTCGACGTTGGAGTCATCCTCTGGTACCATCGGGTTCAGGAACTCTCACCCAGGGACATCTATGGTGCCCCAATTGCTTGGAACAAGATTTTTCGGTATCCAACCAGCCACCCACGATGTGTCTGTGGAGGTTATGGCCCTGATGTCGCTAGGGCAAATTACAATCACACGAATGCAAGTGCATGTATCACACTATCAGTCATGCAACCATCCTGCATATGGCACGCGCTAATATAGGCAACTCCACCTATCAGGGAGCCCATAAACAGTCTGCCTGAAGGTATATGCTATGATCAGTCACTCCTCATACCAAGCATACATATGATGCGTATGATCATGAATCATGTATCTATACTAAACATGTTATATAGTGATGGGCTTGTGCATAACGGATATGGGCCTAGACGGCCTACTCACTACAAGTATGGGCCCATCCATGGGCCTTAGGGAGTGTGACAATGCGGACATTTAACCAACATTATCCTTACAATGTGGACGTCAAACCAACATTGTTCCCAAGGCACTACTTATTATAAACATCATTATCTACACCACGAAGGGATCACACATTGCAATGGACCTAATTGCACCCGATTGGGCCTTGAGTACATCAATTGGGCCGTATCATATGGGCCTTATATTCATCAAGTGGGCTGTATCATTGGACCGCACCAACGGGCCTTACGTACATTGCAATGGGCCATAGCCCATGGGCTGTGCATATATCTTATTAGTCACATATCATGGGTCTCAAATATAACAAGGTGGGCCTAATCATATGGGTCTTAACACATCAACGTGGGCCTCAAATGCATCAAATGGGCCTAAATATATGGGCCTTATGTATACATTAAGGTGGGCCTCAACAATGGCCATAGATACATCAATATGGGCTCGTCACATGGGCTTAGGGCCTACCATAATATTTATTTGAAATCCAACCTATTCATAAGGTCACGGGACCAGGGCCCACCATAATGTTTATTTACCATCAAACCTATTCATATGGTCATGCAGACCAGAGCCCACCATGATGTTTGTTTTCCAGCCAACCTGTTGACAGGGTCACGTGGACCTAGGGCCCACCATAATATTTATTTATCATCCAATCTATTCATAAGGTCATGTGGACCAGGGCGGGGCCCACTAAAATGTTTATTTGCCACCCACCCTGTTCACAGGGTCTCACAGCTAGGGAGGGGGCCCACCGAAATGTTTATTTGCCGACCAACCTGCTCATAAGGTTGTGGGCCAGGGGCCCACAGTCAGGAGCCCACTGAAATATTTACTTGCCATTCAACCTGCTCATAAAGTCACGTGGACCCGGGGGTCCACTGTAATGTGGTTTGCAAATCCAGTCCACCCATCATGTGTGTCCCACCTGGTTGACCATCCAAACCAAGTTTCAACCGCATCCAAATTTCAGGTCAGCCCCACCAAATAATTTTATATGTTTTAGGCATATATTCACATGATTTTTGATGGTGTGGCCCACTTGAGATCCGTATACGGCTGATTTTTGGGGACAGCCCATAATCAAAGGGTACCCATCAAATGCTCGGTGTTGATGATCGAAACGCATCACCGTGGGGGCCCACAGCTGGAGCCGTGAGGCCCACCACCGTCCGCCCGTCACCGTGCTGGCAACAGCAGTCGCTCTGCGTCTGCAGCAGCTCCTCTTTTTTTTTGTGGCCCACCAAGATGTGATTCACAATCCAGCCCACCCATTATGCGTGTTGCACTTTTCTAGCCGTCCATACCGAATTTCAGCTGCATCCAAACTTCAGGTGGGTTCCACCAAGCACTTTTATATGTTTTGGCATGTTTTCACATGGTTTTAGAGGGTATGGCCCACCCGGTGATCGGATCATCTTGAAACTTCGACTCAACGTCTAAAATGATCTGAAGATCAGAATGGACGGTGTGGATCACATACATACATCAAGGTGGGGCCTGCATGTTAAGCCCACCCAAAAAGTAAATTTTCCTTTTTTTATTTTTAGCTTGGAAGTACACGCCCGTGTCAGTACACGACTCCATGTTAGCCAGCCATAGTCCAGCGTCCAGGGACGCTGGACGGCGTGGATAAACGCTGCATCATGGTGGGTCCCTAATTCACGTGGCCCACCCTTTTGGACCACCTGATACATGTGTTTTTCCTTCCATCTAGGCCCATTAATGGGTTGGATGGTGTAGATTCAACCCATTCATCCAATGGGTCCCACATGAACTATATGATTCATGGTGGGCCTCATCATCCTTCATCATCATCATCATTCATAAAGAGAGAGAGAGAGAGAGGTGATAGAGGGGAGGGACCCCGCCACTAATGGGCCCTCCCAAATACAATGCATTCATCAAGTGGGTCCCACACGAGTGGCCCTACAAAATGAGATTAATGGTGAATCACCCACCTTGTTGGCCTCCTCCTTGCTCCCTTAGGCTTCTTAGCTCCTAGCCTCCTCTTTCAATGGTGGTTGATGATGATCTAACGGTTGAGATGGGAGATGTGAGAGTAGGGGAAAGTGGGCCACACTTGGAGAGGGAGAGAGTTTGGAACGTATGGAGCTTTGTTACTTGGAGGGATTTGAGAAAAAATGAGGGAGAGAGAGAGAAGTAATGGGAGATATGGATGGAGTGGTGGGTGTAAGGAAAAGGGATGGGAAAGGTATGGTTTGGTTTGATTTTTTGTAAAAGAGGGATGGTTAAGAGAGAGAGAGAGAGAGAGTTGACTTGTGAAAAGGGAGGGATGGTCATGTGTACTTGTTGTTGGGTGAGGTGGTATGGAGGTAAGGTGGTGTACTTGACTTGATTGATGGGACATCTCATAGAGATTCCCTCGAGATTCGCAACGTGCGGCGTTTATTCGAACCGAACGCTGACTGGCATCTTCCCACCTAGGTATCGGTTCGGTGCGCGAGTCGCGGCGTTGGAACTGCGGCAACGGCGCGATCGCTAGGATACAAGTTTCGGTTCGAGCTGACTTTGGTATGCAGGACTCAGCTTAGGATCGCGCGCAACGATGAAAATGGGTCGAGGATTACCGGAATTCGATCGGTAGGATTGCGGAAGCCTACGAAACGGTACGGACTAGGGTACGGGTCTTACATGGGATCGACCATCCATGTGGCTGGATGGTGTAGATCTCACATGCCTTATGGTGGAACACAAAATTTGCTGACGTTCGTACATCAGCTATATAGCTGGTGTGGGATACTCCAGCCAATCAGCTACCATATAAGGTGGGTCCCACATGGGCCCACCATATGATATTATATATATATATATATAATTTTTTTAAAAACTGCAGCATCCAGGAACACTGGACGGACGGCCTGGATGTAAAACACATCCATTAGTTGGGTCCCACCATCCATGGACGGTGAGGATGGCATAAACATCAAGGTGGGTCCACGTAGTGGCCCACCATAGCTTTGAATAAAAATAATATTTATGTTTTCCTTACATCTGGGCCTATCTAGACGGACAGGCAGCAAGGCCGTCTGATGGATAGTCCAGCAGGGTGGGCCATCTCGTGGACGGCGTAGATAAAATTCATACATCATGGTGGGCTGCAAACAGGGAGAGAGAGAGAGAGAGAGAGAGAGAGAGAGAGAGAGAGAGAGTGTGTGTGTGTGTGTGTGTGTGTGTGTGTGTGTGTGTGTGTTTGTGCGAGGGAGGAGCTCGGCCACTATGAGCTCCTCTCCGTTTACAACACGTACATCAAATGGGTGCCACCACAAGTGGGCCCTCAAATAAAATCAACGGTGGAAATTCTAGGATCACCCACCGATTCCGCATCTTCTAAGCTCCTTGGACTCCTAAACTCCTTGGCTCTCCTTTTGATGGAAAATGATAGAGATTGAAGGGTGGAGATGAGAGATTAGGGGGAAAGTAGTGGGTCACACCATAGCTTCTCCATGGGAAGCTCTTCTCCATGGGAAGCTTGGACATCCTCTCCTTGGGAGTTGCTTGGAATGGAGTGAGGAATGTGAGAGAGAGAGAGAGAGGTGTGTAAGAGATATATCATGGGAAGTATGGGTTGCTTAACTTTTTGGTAAGAAGGGAATGGCTAGGTATGGGTGTTGTTGACTTGGTGAAGAGAGAGGTATGAGTGAGTGATGGGTTGTACTTGACTTGATTGATGGGATTGATTGTAGAGATTCTCTCGCGATTCGTAACACGTGGCGTTTCCTCGAGATATACGTGGGCCCACAACTCCTGGCCTGGGTATCGCATCGGTGCGCGAGACACGACGTTGGAATTGCGGCGACGGCGCGGTCGTTAGGGTACAAGTCTTAGGGCCGGTCGAGTCGACTCATATATATGGGATGCGACTTAGGGTCACGTGCAAACGCTGATTATAGGTCGCAGGTCACTGAAATTCAACAGGGATGATCGCGAAAGTCTACAGAATGGTACGGGCTAGGATACGGGCCTTACAACTAATCATCTATAAATTAAATCAAGCAAATCTATCAATTTACTTTACCTCAGCTTATCCTAAGAGTAGCGATATTCTAGTGGTAATTCTTACTTATAATCTTTAGTCGTAATCCAAATTTATGTTCATATGTTGGATTTATTCTCTATCTAATATCATGTAGTTCTTTCAAGAGATGCATTCTTGCAGTCTCTCCCAGTGACTGATTGTGAGTTTTTCCTTTTGTTTGATTACAATGGTATTATAAAAAGTCTTTTCTAGTGGAAGGCACAAAGCAACCAATCTTTGGAGGAAGAATCCCACATTTCAATTATCGCCTGATCATTATAAAATTCTGTAAGTGACTGAGTAAGGGACTGATCTTCTCAGAATCTGGTCATATACGTTCATATTGGACGTATTTGCTTATTTCAGCATTTGGGGTCAAAGTTGATCGGTTTGAATTGAGTCGCTTTATTGATTATGGCACGTCCTTACACATTACATGTGACAGGAAACAAATTAGAGTGCCAACATATTTGGCACACTTGATGGACTTGAAAAGCTACTTAGATGTCATCAATTTTCATTTTGCACTAACTATGCAAAAAAGAACGATTTTGGCACACACGTATTTTTATCAGTGCAGTAATTTCTCGGAATCATGAGCGAAAGTGGTAGTTGTAATGCTACAATAGTTGCTACTAATGTTGTTGTTGCCAATGAACCTCCTAGCGCGAGTTCAAGATAAACACTCACGAGTTGAACCTCTCGAGATTATGCCAGCCAAGATAGTTGATATGCAAGCGAGGATTCAACATATCACAGAATTAGCGCGAGTTCAGGATAAACACTCACGAGCTCAATCTGAGACATTTAATAGGTGGATGGTCGGTCATACTAAGAGCATGAATTGGTTGGTGGCTTTATTTGTTGAAAGAGCACCTGATACTAGTTTTGTTGGAAATCTGGCACCTATACCACCAGCCCAGCCAGTGTCACAGACACTTCCTTTAAGGAGAAATACACCACCTGCTCTTATCCTTAGTCTAATCCATGATGTGTAAAATCCACCAATACCGGTAGATTTCAAACATCCTCAACCTAATCTATCTAGGATGTGCGAAATTCACTAGCACCAGTAGATTTTCAAATGTCTTGAATGTAAGAATATGAACTTAATCATTGAAGACAGGAATCGGGGGATACTTAGAGGACAACCTTTACCTAGAAATCAACCGTATAATGAAGAGCAATATCAAGTTGATCCAGAAGTACCTCCAGTTACTGCACAACAATATTGGAGTGTAATCAGATTGTTCAAGTGGTTTTGGAAGTAGCATGTCATGTTTTTGGTCGAACTACTACTCCAGTTTATCATAAGCCATATCCTTACTAAATCGACTTGTAATATCCATTGTTGAGGAATTTTCGACCTGCCTTTACATTATTTATAGGTGATATAGGTCAATCGAACATAAAACACATAAGTCGATTTACCATACAAAGGGAATGTTGGCCAATAATAAGTATTATAAATTACAACTATTTGGTCATTCACACACTTAGGTAGCTTTTACTTAGTATTCTAATTTCTTACCAAATTTCATATAAATTTGGTAATAGATGAAAGGAAAATTTCATGCTTAGTTCTTCTATAAGTGCAAAGAAATTTTCATAGTCAATCTTGCCCATTTTTTATAATTGTTAGGAGAATTGATCGAAAATTTATTGATCGGTTTAAGAGAGTAAAAAGCCAATGCAAGGTAATCACAATTGAAGTAGAATTTATCTAGTTAGCTCAAGATGGGCTAGAATTCAAGCTTCAAAATAAGTTTATTGGGAAAAAAATTCACAGATCTTTATGAATTAACCAGAAATGTGTCTCAGTATGAGGCCTTACTTTAAGAGTCAATTATTGAGGGTCAAATATTGCATATTATCCCCCATTTATTACTTGGTTTTATGAACATGATAATGCTTAATGTTTTATTTTAATCATGTTTTTGTTGCAAGATGAATTTAAGAGCTTGGATTGAAAAGGGTGCTAAAAACATGGATTTGATGCTCAAGAATCACCAAGGAAAGAGATGGATCTTAGGAGACCAAGATTGAAGAATTTACATACCAAAGATCCAAGAAAACCGAGTGAGAAATTAAAAGAATCAAAGATTTGAAGTGAAGAAAAGGAATCTTGAAATTGTCCTGAAAAAACATATTCTGAAACTTTAGGTCATTTTGTGAAATTGCACAGAGTGAAGTCAATTTTGGAAAACTGCGTAGTGTGAAGTCTATTTTAGCAAACTGCATAAATTTGAGGCAGTTTCTAAAGTTTTCCAATTAGGTGTGAAAGCTGGAGTTCCACAACTATAAATAGGACTCTTTAGGATGTTCCTAGGGATCTTCTAGGGTTTAAAGAGTGGAGTAAAAGGGTGGAGAAGTCATCGCCAAGATTTTTTCTTTTTCTTTTTTAATTATTTTTATGTTTTTCTTAAGAGACTTTGGTCCAATCATGTCTATGGTTGTCTAAACCTCTTGGCTAGGGCTAAAAGGTGAAGCTTGTAGCATGATGGATGTTTCTTTTGCTTTAATTCATGCTTATGTTGAACTCCAAGTGTAAGGTCCATATCCTAGCCCATACTGTTCCGTAGGCTTTCGCGGTCCTCCCGGTTAAATTTCGATGACTCATGATCCGTTATCGGCGTTAGCGCGCGATCCTAAGTCGTATCTCACATTCCAGAGTCGGCTCAACTCGAGACTTGTACCCCTGCGACTGCACCGTTGCCACGATTCCGACGCCACGTCTCACTCGCCAAGGCGATACTCGTGCCAGGATATGTGGGCCCGTGTTCAGTGCCAGGAAAATACCGCACGTTGCAATTCCGAGAGAATCTCTACAAAACATCACATCAATCAATCAAATCAAGTCAAGTACAAGTTAGCATCCCCAAGTACAACCACCTCTCTCATAAAGTCAACTCTCTCCCTTACACAAGTACACCCATCCATCACTTCCCATCACTCCATCACTCACTCTCATCCCATCACTCCACCTCACCTCTCCTCTCTCTCTCTCTCTCAATTCTCTCTCATTCCAAGTAACTCCATTGGAAGCAACCCACGTCTATGAGAGCTCCATGAGAGAACCTTGTGTGGCCCACTTCCTACCTCTCATCTCCACCATCCAATGAACATCTTAACCGTTGAAATCATCTCCTTGGTGCTCTAGATCGTGTTGGCGGAAGAAGGAAGAAGAAATCAAAGGTGGGTGCTTCTCTCCTTCTCTCTCTCCCTCCCTCTATCTTTCATTCTTTTTTTTTCTCTCCTTTGTTATATGTGATGATGTGGCCAAGTGGCCCACTCGGATGGACCCCACCATGAAGCATATATTTTATCCAAGCCATCTGTAGGTGAGGCCCACTTCACATATGTGTTGTATCCATACCATCCATCATTTGGTGGCCCACCTGAGCAGGGCCCACCTTACATATATGTGTCATGCCAAGCCGTCTAGCGTCCAAAGACGCTGGACGTGAATTGTAAACAAAAAAAAGATTACTTTTGGTTTTGGGGTGGACCGCTCCCATAGGCCCCACCTTGATGTATGTATTCAATCCACGCCGTCTATTCCTTTCCTCAGACCATTTTAGGCATTGAGCCAAAAAATGAGGTTGATCCGAGTATCTGGTGGGCCATAACATTGAAAACCATGATTTTCACCGTTTAAATTCATCTTAATTCTTCAACACGCCGAAAGATGCCCAATATTGGGCTTGATGGATGGGTTATGGAATGCAGAATCCATTGGCTGGGGTAGATTCACCTAATACGGGGAAAACTCCAAGAAAACGCATATATATATATATATACAGTAGCAAAGAGGCGGAAGCAGCACCTGCTGTTGTGTATGGGCGGATGTGCCAGGGATCACGGCCCCTCATTTGGGCCCCACCATGATGTTTGTTCGTCATCCAACCCGTTCATTATGTGGGCCCCTTCCTGGAGTAGGCCCCACCCAAATATCAGCCCCATCCAAGGCTCAAGTGGCCCACATCATAGGAAACAGTGGTGACTTAACACTTGCCATTGGAACCCATTTTTGGGTTCACAGAAGTTTTGGATTAAGATGAAATTTGTTATTCCTTCCATCCACGTCATGTGTGACCTTATCAACAGGCTGAATGGCAAATAAGCATTTTGGTGAGCCCCACGCGGGACCCACATTGATGTATATGTTTTATTCACACCGTCCACGGCTGTGGACGGTGGGAACCACCATGGTGTATGTGCTCTGTCCGCACTGTCCATAACACTGGATGGTGGGACCCACCCCAAGTGTGGGACTCCACCTGATGTGTGTGTGTGCTGTGTGTGTGTATATATATTTATATATATATATTAATTATATTATATATAATATTGTATTATATTATATATAATATTGTATATAATATTGTATATATTATGTATAGATTATATATAATATATACTTGATGATGAGCCTTCATGGGACCTACCATGATGCATGTGTTACATCCAAACCGTCCAAATCATTTTAACAGATAGTTTTAAGGCTTGAGATAAAAAACAAGATAGATCTATAGTTCAAGTGGTCCCCACCTTGGTATATGTATTTGTGGCCGTCTATTGAGGCCCACCTTGGTACATACATATGGCCCATGTGATGTGGCGCACTTATCATATTTATGGCCCGCTGTTAAGGCTCACCTTGATATGAATGTAAGGCCATATGATTAGGCCCATCTTGATATATTTGTGGCCCGTTATTGAGGCCCACCTTGATGTGTATGAGGGCCCATTGTTGAGGCCCACCTTGATGTGTATGAGGACCCGTTATTGAGGCCCACCATCATGTGTATGAGGCCCGTTGTTGAGGCCACCTTGACATATATGAGGACCATGCGATTAGGCCCATTTCGATGTATTCTAGGGCCCATGTTTGAGGCTCATTGTGAAGTATTAGGGCCCATGGGTTGAGACCCATTGTGATGTATAAAGGCCCGTGGTTTGAGACCCACTGTGATGTGTATAGGGCCCATGGGTTGAGACTCATTGTGATGTATTTGGAGCCCATGGGTTGAGGCCCATTGTAATGTGATTCCACCGTGGTTTGTGTGTTGACCTTTATGGCGGGCTATGCCTTGGGAGCAATGATGGTTTGACGTCCACATTGTAAGTACAATGTTGTTTAAATGTCCGCATTGTGACTCTCCCTAGGGTCCAATGATAGGTTCATACTTGTAGTGTGTAGACCACCTAGGCCCATCTTCGTTATGAACAGAGCCCATCACCACAACATATGTTTAGTATAGATCCATAATTCATGATCATACGTATCATATGTATGCCTGATGTGAGAAGTGACTGATTATAGCATACACCATTGGGCAGACTATTCCTCGGACCCACCTTGATGATGTGTTGTATATCCACTCCGTCCATGGCAGGTGAGACCCACCTTGATGTACATGCTCTATATTCGACTGTCCATCTGGACGAGTGGCGTAGGGCTACCATGATGTATTGTTATATCCAACCGTCCTTCCGCTTGAGGACATGAACCCCTCTTGAATGTATATGGTCCTCCAGCCGTCCATCTGTCCAGGGTAGTGTGGGAACCCGCTATAATGTATGTATTCACCACGCCACCCATCGGCATGGGGGGCACACCATGATGAATATGTTTCAACCACGTTGTCCATTTGTTTTGATAAACTATGGACTGCCCCATTTGGCCCACTTAATATATATGGAGCCCACCTGTTTGGTATTTGCCATGAGTTGTGGCCTATTGTGACATATTGAGGCCCATGGGTTATGGCCCTTTGTGACACATTCGAGGCCTAGGTGGTGCGGCCCATTATGATGTATTCGAGGCCTATGAGACATGGCACATTGTGATATAATTAAGGCCCATAGGATGTGGCCCCTCATGATGTATATTAGACCCATGTCAAAGGCCCATTGTGATGTATTCGTGGCCTGAGGGCAAGGCCCATTGTGATATGTATTAGGCCCATGATGTGTGGCCCACTTGATGTATTTCGAGGCCCAGGTATGTGGCCCATTTGATGTATATAAGACCCATTAATGCGATCCACTTGATGTATATTGAGGCCCATGGGTCGTAGCCCATCGTGATGTATTTGAGGACCATAGGTCGTGGCCCATGGTGATGTATATTAAGCCCGTGTATTCGACCCACTCTGATGTATATTAGACCGTATGATGAGGCCCATCATAATATATTTGAGGCCCATGGGATACGGCCGATTGAGATTGTATATGACCATTTAATGCGGCCCATTGGATTTATATGAGGCCCATTGCTGCAGCCCAGTTGATGCGACCCACTTGATGTATATGAGGCCCATATGATGAGGCCCATTGCAATATATTTCTGGCCCAAGTGATGCGGCCCACTTGATGTATGTGGCCCTTGTGTGAGGCCATGGGCCCACGATATGTTTGGCTCTATGTGGGCCATTCCTTGGGAGCAATGTTAGTTAAATGTCCACATTGTCGAGGTCGATTGTCGATGCCAGTTATTGATACCGATTATGAGTATATGACAGCATAACATCATGATACATGCCCATACGCATCATCTGCATGTTTGTTATGAGATGTGGTTGATACATATGTCATTGAGTATGTTGTTATGAGACTCCATGATAGGCGGAGGTTATCTCACATGACCGCACGACATGCGCAGGATTGATGCATGACTAGATTGTATGACTCATGCATCTTGGATTGTGTTGTGATTAATGTACTCCATAGTGACATCAGGGTTGTAGCTTCCACAGGCATGTCGTGGATGGCCAGATGAGACACCGAAAATGTTTGGTTCTAGCATATGGGCGCCATAAATGTCCCTAGGTGAAAATCTCTAAACCTCCGTGGCCAGGAGATGCCCCAACGTCAAGACCGAGTGGATATATATGAGCACATGAGGACCGTATACCAGTAAGTCGCGTCTCCCACTGTGTCGTGGTCGGTTGGGAGGGGGTGTGACCTTACCCGCCTGAGTAAGGAGGTAATGTCTAGGTTGAGTTTGACCACCTTGAGGAATAGGTCTGTTATCAACGAGCCAGGCCCAATATTGGCAGGCGGATAGTGAGGTCTCTTCCACTTAGGAGCGGCAAGCTAGCGTAGAGTGTAATAGACCCTATTGATTTCCCCAGAGAGCAACCGTATTGATATGTGGACTTATTGAGTAGGAATTGTATATCCATTCATTCATTCATTCACTATCCACTCGGGTTGGTGGTGCGTTTCTATTTGTTACGTGTACCTTCGCATAGTCAGGATTTCGGTTGGGTGCGTGACTAACCTGAGTTGGGAGTTTACCACATTGTGTCTGACTATCCAAATTTAGTTATGGGACTGGTTTGGATAGAAGTCCCTTGTGATGGACCCCATAGCCTGTGATACTTCGTACTATCATCCCGACTTCACATTTCGGCATGGTTATTTCATTCACACTGCATATTACATTGCATCCGTAGTACTTAGCATTTTGGATTACTATGTTTTTGCACTTATAGGGCCTAGATGAGGTTGATGATATTCGTGGCTCGTCAGGATTTGCATATTGCATTGCATCCTCAGCATCTGTTATTCTCTTATTATGTTTTGTATCGTATAGCCTTGGTACAACTGATAGCACTTATGGACTTACCAGTATATTTCTGCTTACTCTAATATCGTATGATTCATGATCTTATTAGTATTTTCATTTATCCCGATGATGTATGATTCATGTGCTTTATTATATACTTGGCACTTACCTTACACACACTTGCACCACCCTCTAAGCTTTCTATAAGCTTATACATGATGATGCGTGCAGATGGCGTTAGGTTGTAGCAGCGTTGAGCTTGAAGCGTGCAGCTATCTTCTGGAGCTTTCATTTTGATATATGTATTTTTCTTTCAGTATTGTACTCAAATATTTATATTAGTGGATATGTGATGATGAGGTTGCCTTTATGAATTGGGTATGCTTGTGGTCATGTTTCTTATGAGACAAATGTACGTTTGAAAATCCTCCTTGTAGGATCATAGGATCGGAACCTGGCGTATCGGCGCTGGAAGCCGAGAATGGGGTACTACGGAGGCTGTCGGCACCGGATTCAGCGATCAGGATCCATTTGAATCTGGTTTCTGAGTATGGGGCGTGACACCAGGGATTCTAATTTAATACTTAAGGAATACTTTTAGTTATTAATGGTTTATTGTGACTCAAATTACAGTAGATTTGCAATAGCTTTAAGTATCTTTTTTTCCTGATTTAATATTGTAAAATTAGTAAGTCCTTTTGTTCACTGTCGTCCCTTGGATATGATAGAGTGATGGAATCCTTCATAATCTTTACAATTCTCTTGCTTTGAGATTACGCGATTAGTAAATCCTGTTGTTTGCCATTTTCTCTTGGGCAAGGTTTTGTGATGGAATCCCTGCCAATTATCATAGTTCTCCTTCATTGAAAATTAGGTTAATGAAAGTTCAGATTTGGTTTTATTGATGTATTTTCCAATTGGATAAGATAGGACTCCAATTCTAATTGTGTTACTTGAATCAAGCAAGAGTGTTCCCTGATCACTACAAGTGGATCCTTGGAACCCTAGTTCCTACCTTTAAATTCTTAGTTTTAATTACTTAATTCACAATTACTCTCTCAATCATTTCAGAATTAGTTTTACGTCTTCTTCTAATTCTACTTCTAGTTAATTTTAGAAACGTACAAGATTAGTCCCTGTGGACTCGACCTTGGTCTTACCAAGATTATTACTACATTACGACCCTACACTTGGGGTTGTGAACATCAATGTGACAAAAGAATTCATCAGCAGGAACATATTAATATGACATTAATTATGATGTTGCAGTGGCTACAATAGTGGCTAAACAACCATTCACATGCTCAACCTTAATTAAAGCAGAGGCAACGACATCTTCTAATCAGAACGTTCAAAGAACGTACACCTTTGATATTTCTCACATTAGAAGGATCAAGAAAATTATCGGATTGGACAAGAAGAACTTCGTCGGGACACTTTAGGAAACAGGGTTCAATCTCATGATGTTGTTCGTGAGTAATTACATGGTGAAAGGCTAGACCAAGTGTCAACAAGGCCTAATCTTATTTGATGGGAATATTGAACATGAGGTTATTGACTACTCATGATAATAGAACATTTAGATATTTGATGAACAATTCTAGATGGAAAGTTGGAGCAGAAGAAGAGGAAAATGCAGTCATGATAATCGAAAAGAGAAAAGTGGAAAAGGGGGTTACAACACAAGATAGAAGAAGCAAATGGTGAAGGAAGGAAAACACCGACTTGGAGTTTTATTTATGCATTGACCGCGATAAGTGCAAATTAATGAAATGATAATCATGACTCATTGTATAATAAGATTCTATGTGACGTGTTATATAGATAGCTTAAGAGGGTGAGGCAAATGATATCTCTCAGTGAGACCTCGTTCAAGTAAAATCAATGGGGAGACAACACGTGGAATAATGGCCGATTGCATTTATTGCATTGGGTAACGGAATAACATTGCTTTCACCCTTTTTTTTCAAAGGCGAAGCGACATGAGGAACAATGTTATACCCTATTTCTGGCCATTCTGGGAAAAACCAATAGGAGAGGGACACATGACATTACACAAGAAATATAAAGTGGATAAAAAGAACTTTAAAATACTCGGAGCTCTTTTTGCGGAATCATAAAAGGCTTAAATCTAGTTTTACACGTCAGTGGAAAAGGCGACCGAGAGAAACAAAGTTTGGCTGATAGAAGAACAATCATAAAAGGGAAACATAACAAAAGAATGATTTAGAGAAAGAATTTTCGACTACTGAAACTATTGCAGTAATGGAAGAATAAGCTGCATAACATAGCTCCAAAATAGCAGAGGAATCCAACAGAAAACAACAACTGTTGGGGGCCTTGCACAAAACCTTAGGATCTAGCCTCCCAAAATAAACCAGAATTATGGATAATAAAGTAATGAAATAAATCAAAGCATAAATCACACACCACACAAGAGATTTAACCAATCAAAGAAGTAAAAAACCACGGGACCTCGTCCAGATCAACAATCTACTATGAAGTAGAACGTTACAACCTTCTTCACTCACGCAGGAGTGGATAAACAATGAGAGAATAAAAGAAAAGGGAGAGATCTAACCAATTACGAGGACGTAGAAGCGTTGAGATATCAAGTACACAGTAGATCACCTCTACGAGCAGAACTTACTTTCCACAATCTTCCTCTTTCTCTTTCTCTCTTCCTCTCACACCTTTGATAGCCCTAAACCCTTTAGCAAATCCCTTGTAAAGCTTTAGAAAACCCTCTTATCATACCTAGAAAGCCCTAGGTACCTCCTATTTATAGTTTAGGAAACTTCCTTCCGTATCCTTGTTGCGAAAGGACTCAAAATCAGCAATCCACACAAAATCGCGGAACAAATCTGCATAACCACGACTGGTCGAACCAAGTTCTCGACCGGTCGAGCGCCACCCATGACCTGTCGAGCACCTCCTTCGACCGGTCGAGCACCCTGGAGAAAAATAGCCCAAAGTCGTTGGACTTTGAGTTGAGTCAGGGCTCGACTCCACGACTATTCGTGCACCAGCCCTTGACCGGTTGAACGAGGCTCACGACCGGTCGAGCACGGGACAAAAATCCCATCAACAACAAACAACCAATCATCTATAAATCAAAACAAACAATTCTATTAATTTACTTTATCTCAATTTATTCTAAAAGTAGCGATAATTAAGTAGTGGTAATTCTTACATATAATCTTTAATTGTAATCTACGCTCTTATAGTAGATTTCTTCTCTATCTAATATCATGTAGTTTTTTCAAGAGATGCATTTTCGTTTTTAGTGAATGATTGTAGGTTTTTTTCTTTGGTTCGATTACACTCATATTTTGAAAAGTCTTTTTTTATGGAAGGTATAAAGCAACCCATCTTCAAAAGAAGAACCCAACATTTTATTGACCGATCATTATGAAATTTTACAAATAGCCAAGTATAAAATTTTACAAATAGCTAAGTAATATATGGTTATATTCTACGTGTCTACTTATTTTGGTGCCCGTTTTTTAATTTCCTCGATTTGAATTAAGCCTTTTTATTAATTTTAACATACACATGCACAATACATGCGACAGTAAACAAACGGAGTGCCAACCGTACTATTAACCGGCGGAGAAACATCGAACAGATTGCATCTCAATCACCTAATAATCGACGTACCACGGAACAGAAAAAACGCAGTTAATCACGGGAGATATCGAAGAGCACATTCTTTCCAATTATCCAAGGCATTCATTAGCTGGTGGGCACTGTTATCATTTCGGATACAAAATTCGTTGGCGTCTACTAATCAGGCGGACACCAATAGCACGTTTGATACGAACCGTTGGTTATCTTTTACTAACTTCCCTCTTCAGTAACACGTCAGCTACCTGTTGACTGGACAAGCCTAAGTTTACGGATAGGGCATTTCTTCCCAGGTCCTGCTTAATAGATGCACCTGATATACAAACGTGTGAAAATTTAGCAATTGTGCTGCGAAGCACCCTCTTCAGTATCCCCTCGTGGGAATCGTCCTAGTAGTAGTACTTGTCACATGAGAAGCTCGCGGATAGTCCCGCGGACCACTGCATTTCCTCCACTTTACTCAAGAAGAAGAAGAAGAAAGAAAAAAACACTCTAAATAAATAGCTGAAATGAAACCGTCTAAATCATTTATCCCATTTTGCTTTTTTGAGAAAAGCCACCTCGGTTAATGAATTTCCTAACGAGCCGACTGACGGGCATGTAATGGACGGTTTGAATTCAGCAAACAGCAGGAGGGAATCCTCAACCACACCTGTTTTCTGCAGTGAGTAAAGGGCCCACTATGGATCCATCAGGTTACATCCTAGATTCTAGGTCCAACAAGCAAAACTAAGCTACATGCACTACTCATGCACCGGCTACGGTACAGGGAATGATGGAGATGGGATACCTACCATTGTTTTATTGGTGGGGCTATCATGATTTGCAGCTCTCATCAAACCCGTTAATCACGTGTCCATCACCGAGAATAAGAGAAAATACAAAATCTGCCTAAATTTTACATTCTTCCAGCAATTTTACATTGTTAAGTGGTCCATCTTTGTATATTGTTATGCAAGACATATAGGGGTGTACATCGAGTCAAACCGAGTCAACTTGGCCTCAGCTCAACTTGGCTTAGCCACTAGCTGACCTAAGCTCGAACTCAGCTCGGCTCGGCTTGTTCCTTGAGCTTGACTGGCCAGCTTAGCTCAATCCAGTCAGTAGCTCGGGCCGAGTTCGAGCCAAGATCGAGCCAAGTTTGCCATTGAGGCATTTCCACAAACACCTGGATTGCACCTTTAAAATCCCTCTATGTGTCAAACAGAAGCAATTGTTTTACAGGTATTTTATCAAACACCTTCTAGGCAACATAAAAACTATGAAAAACTAAGAAAAAAAGGGTATTTGTTTCATGTCCGTTGCCACCGACCACACTTCGTTGAGTAATTTTATCAAACACTTGGTGAGCAACATTAATGGCAAAGTAACCGAGTCATTGAATTGGTTCGATCCGAGTTTGATTCGAGATGGATTCGATCTGAGTCGAGTCGAGCTGTGGCCTACTCGAACTCGGCTCGAACTAATTTTCAAGCTCAAAAAATCAGCTCGACTCGGCTCGAACTAATTTTCAAGCTCAAAAAATCAGCTCGACTCGGCTCGAACTCAGCTTCAAACCGAGTCGAATCGAGCTTTTTCGAGTGGAGTGGAGTGAGCTTACCCAGCTAGCTCAGTTTGTGTACACCCCTAAAGACATATAACTGATCAATTGGTCTTACCTCTGGTATCTACGGTCCAAATAATCATTCCCACCTGATAGATGGAGTGGATTCTACATATACAACGTGGTGGACCCCACGGATGGGTGTTTTGCATGCTGCGTAAGATAAGTGTTGTAGACCATTCTGGCATCAAACACTTGTAGGGTAAATCTAAATCTACATTTTCTACGTATCTACGCTAAGATCTAGGACTCAAACGGTATAAATAATGTTAAATGAATTTCAGGTGTATAATTTCTGAGAGCATGTGTACAAACAAAGAAGCTCCGGCAAAGTATATAAAATTTCCTCCTTTTTATATGACCGATTTTAGGGATGCAGAGCGACGGGTGGAGATGCGGTGGTGGCACGACTCGTCCATCCTTTTATTTGTCGACCGAGAAATAGCAACAGCTGTAAGAAAAGAGAGAGAGAGGGCGAGAGAGAGGGGGCGAGCGAAGAAGAGAAGCTGGTTTCAATTGGTGCAGCATATCTTTTTGAGTTCTGTGAGACAAAACCCCTTTCCCAAACCTCCTCCTCCTCTCCTTTCTCTTATCTCTTCCCCATTCATTCATCCTCGAAGCACGTGCCAGTCACGAGCCCTCTCTTTCTTTCTCAGATCTGAAAATACATATATAGGCATGAACTCATCCTGAGTAGAGAGAGAATCCATCCACAGCGCAAGGATGAAAAGAGAACATCAGGACAGTAGCCGCAGCATGGCAACGACCGGGAAGAGCAAGATGCTAGAATCTGACGCAGGCGAGGACGAGCTCCTTGCCGTCCTCGGCTACAAGGTCCGCTCCTCCGACATGGCTGACGTAGCTCAGAAGCTGGAGCAGCTGGAGATGGCCATGTACAACGGGCAGGAAGATGGTATTTCCCATCTGGCCTACGACACCGTCCATTACAACCCATCCAATCTATCCACTTGGCTCGAATCCATGCTCTCCGAATTCAACACTCCATCCGAACCGGCCATCTCTAAGCAACAACAGCCTCATCAATTTTACGGCTCCGATTGCAGCGACCTGCGGGCCATTCCCGGAGAGGTTGTATATGGGAGAGAGGAATTGGATTTGGGCGAGCCTAGAGAGAAGAAACGGATGAGATCGGGGACTGCAGTGGCAGCCGCGGCCGAGTCGGCCCGCCCAGTCGTCCTGGTCGACTCGCAGGAGACTGGGATCCGACTCGTTCATACGCTGATTGCCTGCGCTGAGGCCGTCCACCGCGACGATCTCGAATCGGCGGAAGCGCTGGTGAAGCAGATCGGGCTGCTGGCCGCCTCGCAAGGGGGTGCGATGAGGAAGGTTGCTACGTACTTCGCCGAGGCACTCGCCCGGCGGATTTACAAAATCAAACCGCGGGATGCGCTGGATTCGTTCTCTGACATCCTGCAAATGCACTTCTATGAATCCTGCCCGTACCTGAAATTCGCCCATTTCACTGCGAATCAAGCTATCCTTGAGGCTTTCGAGGGGAAGAGCCGCGTACATGTGATTGATTTCAGCATGAAGCAGGGGATGCAGTGGCCTGCCCTGATACAGGCGCTTGCACTGCGACCTGGCGGTCCACCAATATTCCGGCTAACGGGCATTGGCCCACCGCAGCCCGACAATACTGACACACTCCAGCATGTGGGAATGAAGCTGGCACAGCTAGCAGATACGATCCATGTCGAATTCAGTTACAGAGGAATCGTAGCGAACAGTCTCGCTGACGTCGAAGCTTTCATGCTAGATGCACATTTGGGAGGCGATGACGAGGTTGTGGCAGTGAATTCAGTGTTCGAGCTTCATCGTCTTTTGGCCCACCCAGGGGCGATCGACAGGGTACTGGCAACCGTGAAGGCGGTGCAGCCCAAGATCGTGACGATCGTCGAGCAGGAAGCGGACCACAATGGGCCAGATTTCCTTGACCGGTTCAATGAATCACTGCATTACTATTCGACGATGTTCGATTCGCTTGAAGGATGCGGGATGTCGCTACCAGACGGCAAGGACCAGCTGATGTCGGAAGTGTATCTCGGGACACAGATATGCAATGTGGTGGCGTGCGAGGGGGTGGAGCGAGTGGAACGACATGAGACGCTAGCACGGTGGCAGGGCCGGATGGGCGCGTCTGGGTTCGTGCCGGTGCACCTGGGTTCGAACGCATTCAAGCAGGCAAGCATGCTGCTGGCGCTGTTTGGGGGCGGCGATGGTTACAGGGTGGAGGAGAACAATGGGTGTTTGATGTTGGGCTGGCACACACGGCCCCTCATAGCAACTTCAGCTTGGCAAATCGTTGAACAGGAGCGTGGTCACTGAGTTGACTCGGTGCGAGTTAGTTCTGAGTTGTGGGGAGAGTGACTCGGGTGGAAGGCCGGCTCGAGTCTCCTTTCTTTCTTTCTTTGGTTTTCCTTTTTTGTATCTTGTTAGTGTTCTTTTCCTTTGTATCTCAATGCATTAGTCCTTCATCTGTATTTTTATATATATATTGTTAATAAGAAGGAAGATCGTTTATATATTCATAAATACTTGCTATAGTCGGCCTTGATCGAAGTCATTCAAACAGCGGGTCCCATTTTATACGAATCACAGGCATGGCTTCAAAGACTGGATTGCTTGGGTGGTCCTTATCTCTGTTTAGTGGACATTTTTTTTAATTGAATTTGGACGGTTGAATACTATTTTAATTCTACTCGTTTTTGAGGTCACCACTAATTGGATAGTTAGGATTATCAGCTCAATTATGCCCGTCTGCCCACTATTTGGACGGTTACATTCAGGCCCATGCATGACACGTGTACAAATGAGCGGGCGGGATAAAAATAAGTGCATGTATGGAAGTTAATGAGGGTTACTCGGCAAGCATACGGGTGTTTTTTATTAGAGACGAAAGAGCATATTAGCCTTCGAGGATTGGAAGCTTAAGGCATTAATGTGTGGATAGAAGTTGTAGTGAGGGGACTTTTAGATAAATAAATGGCAAGATGTATATAATGCTGACCTTCCATCATGGTCCACAAGAATTATTAAGGGATGAAAAGAAAAAGGGCTCTTCTCTCTTCTTTTACACTATCAAATTCAAGGGCAAAGCTCCACTTTTTTGAGGTAGCCTCACTCAGTCGGTGCTAATCAAGACCGTTCATTTGGAAGACCTTAGTACATATTAATCATGTTAAAAGACAAAAATCATCCAGGGTCGTGATCTCATTATCCATGCACAGAGACTTACGGAAAACCTTTTGAAGAACCATTGTTCAACTCAGCCTCGCATTAACGAAGATGATCTCCTGTCATTCAGATTCTTTCGATGGCGACCATAAGCTTGTAGATGAGCGGTCTGGATCAATCTTTGTATTAAATATTGGACAAGAAATGTCATGCAATGTTTACGACCCACGGGACAAAAGTAGTCAACGTCTAGTGGATGCTGGTTTTGTCTCCTGTCAAGTGTTTCGTGTGTGGACAAGCCAAATCCATAAAGCGGCTCTATCCAAACCAATCAACTTTGACCCCTAGCACCAAAATAACCATAACGTACGTTACTAGATTTTGAAAAGATCGATCCCTTATTCAGTCAGTTATAAAAACTTATAGTAATAAAGCGATGATAATAAGATGGTAGGGTTCTTCCTTCGAAAATAGGTTGCTTTATGTCTTTTTCAAGAAAAGACTTTTTAAAATAACAGTGCAATCAAACATAAAGGAGAAACTCACAATCGATCATTTAGATCAGTTACAAAAATGCATCTCTTGAAAGAACTGCATAATCTTGGATAGAGAACAAATTCAACATATAAGTGTAGATTCAAATTATAACTAAGATTATCACTACTATCAATGTAAGCTAAGAAAAAAGATAAATTGATAAACTGAGATAAAAAGATAAATTGATAAACTAGTTTTTTTTTTTATTGGATTGTGTTGGATTGTCGATTTTTTGGTTGGTTGATTCCTCCCCTATTTATAGATTTCTCCTACAGTTTGTTCTTTCAAATGATTCTTCCATTATTGCAATGGTTACTGTAGTTAAAAAGCTTTTTTCTAGATCATTCTCTTCTTATGGTTTCCTTTTGTGATTGTTCTTCTTCTGTCAGCCAAACTTTGTTCCTCTCGATCGCCTTTTGTAATTTAAACTGCTCGACCGTATTTCTCTTTTCGCTCATTAGACTTTTGAGTAACTCAACCACATTAAAAAATTCACCTGTGGTGTAATGGGATTACCACGGCTGCGCGTGCTGAAGCTTGGCAGAACTAAAAAATGAAGGCTATGTCCTAGATGAGAGTATTAGGACCAATTAAAAATTTCATCTTTTAAACCACAATTGTTTATTTAAGTTAACATGCAATTAAGCTAAGTAAGACAATTAATTCTAAGGCTTTCAAGCCAATAAAGGGTCTAATCGCATATAGTCTATAATCATGATAGTGTACATGTGAGTGTAGGATGTGCTAACTATCAACTCCTAACATTCATCTAATCATGCATATATATAATTATTCATTGAATTATATACGCATAATTAAACAAGTGCGCAAATAACAATCTCAAACATAAACATGTTTTGTAGTTCGATTTCCTTACTCTACTCTCGGCAGACGCACTCAACCCATTAGTATACCAGATTTCACTATCAGAGGTTTCAAATCAGGTTAACCTCTAACATTTACAATCTTACACAAGGAATGACTCTCACAAGAGACTTTATGTAGTTTTCTATAGGCTCACCATAAACATCGATCCTACACAAGAACCTATTGATGTACACTCCCATCGAAATCTCTTGCAAGAAACTTTAATTTGTTTTTCTCAGGCTGACCAACAACCTCGGTCATAATCCAATGACATATATTTACTCCTGCTAGAGGCTCCCATGGAGACTAACACGTATACACCCGTCCGATGGCTTACACAAGCACTTGATTTAGGCTCTACATAAGATCCAATGTCCTACACAAGAACCTAAGTTTGGGCCTTATACAAGAGCCACAGTCCTACATAAGAACCTAGATTTAGGCCCTACACATGAGTCAAAGTCCTATATAAGAACCTAATCAAATTTGGGTCACAAATTCTTACCCTTAATGCTATACAAGTAAACAGAGTATACATACTCTTACACTTAACAACTTACTCGTCGGATTAAACCCATTTTATATCGCCTTCTTGGGTTGCTTGATCGATGCTCTCCCATGCTTTAATCAACCCATTTTTTTCTCCCTCGATCATGATGCCGATGCTTTGCCAATGCTTTACCTCCAAGATAAAACACTTTACATGTAGTGTTCTTTTGAGGTGACCAATGTGATAGAAGGTTGGTTGAATCTTCTACAACTAATGGGAAGTTATAATTCATAGGGGATTTACCTAGATGGGTCTTCTAGAGGATTTAGACAATGGTATGCCTATAGAGGTCGAGTCTACTCTCTAAAAAATGATGGAGTTCAAGCTCATATTCAATATAGAGTTTGAAATTCTCATTAGAATTTTAATGTCAAGTAAGATGTGTAACGTCCCAGAAAAATCCGTACAAAGGCCTGAGTACCACCTCAGGCAGAAATCACTAAGGACCAAATCCTGTAGAAATTAGACGAAAAATTAATTAAGTGCTAAACTGAATTAATTAGTAGATTAGCTTAAACCGCTTTCTATATGAACTGCAAAACCTAAAACCAGTAGAATCGCTAACTCTACATTACCTAAAAACCTAGGATCAGTCTCAAAACCCAGTTGCTCTCGGGAGCACACTGAAACTCTGTATAAGACCTGGACTACACATCGAAAGTCCGATGACCCCGAAACTATACGGCTATGACCACCTTACTGGGCTTGACAACTATCGCGGGAATCGAATCCGAATAGTATCCAGAAACGCACAACTAGAGCCCTAAGTAAAGTGTGTGAGAAACGCGAATATCTTTAAAAAATGAACTTCGATTTAAGAAATCCTAACCCTAATCTTGTTTTAGGAATCCAATAGAGAAATCAGTGAAATAGCTAACCTATTTCATGATTTAGGTAGCTGTTGTGCTGTAGACGATGACGTAGTATATGAACCGAGTTCATAACGAGCATACAGACCAAAGGTGCGGACTATAAACGTTTAGATTATGGTTTTCAAGGCTTTCAATGTCAGTTAATGATTTATGACTGACTTGATTGCTATCACATATGCTTGGATGCGATGTTTTCCGCGTATTATATATGTATATGTACTATGTTGAAATTAATGCATTTCATGTGTTTGTTGAAATGTTTGTGTGAATATAGAATTATGATTTATGCTTGCCATGATTGTTGTTTGAGAATATATAATTGTTGTACGTGTGGCAACTCCCTTGTGAAAGGATTTATTGTAATATACGTTATAACTAATTTATTACATGTATGTTGATATGTGTAGTCTAAGTGCTTGATAAAATGCCTGAATAAGAAAATGCTTGTGGAAATGTATTTAATGAGGGTGTTGAGATAGGATTCTTAATTACCTTTTCTATAGTTACAGTTTCCTTCATGTAACCTATCTTACTACTATGTGCTTTATGGATGAAATGCTTATGTATGACAATATGTGTACGATGTGTTTGTTAAAATGCTCAAATGAGATTTATACTGAAAATTAGTTGTCAGATACTGTCTGACTATCACATATGAATGCCTATTGTGTATAAATATGATTGGGACTACTGCGTAGTCTAGGCAATCGATAACAATTCCCATTTGGGTGGCTGAATTAGTCTCGCCACATTTAATGCATTCAGTGAATCCGAGTCGTATGATGATCGTCGACAGTGGTACCATGTCGTTTAATTCAGCGTACAGTCGTACTAGTCGAACTTGTTTAATAAACCGATTGACCTATTGTGTGTTTACCATGTGTGGACGCTACTGCTTGAATATAAGGTACCACTCACCAATGTAAAGCTCGTTCAACCATAGTACCAAGATCCGCTAAGACTCATGAGCTGGGCATGGTGGTATGGGACACCGTGGTCGAGCTATCAGCCTATGCTAGGGTGACGAGCCTCCCCATAATGACCAGTGAGCAACCCAAAACTCGTGAGCCGAATACGGTGGTATGGGACACTGTATTCGAGCTGTTGACTTGCGCTAAGGTGACAAGCCTTTCCGTAGTGACCTCGAGTATAAACGAGACCTACCCCTACGCAGCCTGGCTGTGTTCCCTAGTGGGTTGGTGACGAGCCTTCGAAAATAGACTGCCAGTTGGTAGGGCGTTAATGAAGTAACCTCGAGTATAAAATAGGCATACGCTGAGGTGACGAGCCTCTCCGTAGTGACCTGAACTTGCCTTTCGTATGTGACAAGCTACGATTGACGACCCTATATGGATCATTGTTTGGGTAAATGATATAAGGGAGGTACCTTAGCTTCCCGAATCTGCTATATGAATAAGCCTAATCAAGAACTCGTCTAACACGACCATGCACCGCATTACATGTGCCTTTGGCGTGGGAGTAGAGCACAGTGGGAGTAGCATGTGTGACCGTGAGATGGTGTCGCTGAGGGAGTGCAGGCGAAGGCATGCATTATTATAACATATCATTCCTGCATTAACAAGAGTACTTAGGACATGAGTGTTGTACTACTTTATCATTACTGCTTGACTGAATTAATAACATGTTAACCTTTGCTTTATAGTTACACTGAATTAGCTACTCATTCCCACTTGGGATGGTGTTTTAAAACACCAACCAGACTCTGTTGTAGATGTAGGTAATGACAGAGTCTATGTAACTGAAATGGACTTCATGGACGAGGAGGAGGAATTCTCCTATGTTCAGCTATCAGGCGGGTCATCGTAGACCTTGTTCTGATTCGATGGGATTACAGGGTTACATGAATTAGTTGGACATTTATACTTTGAGATTTTGTAAATTTTGGAACCAAACATATATGTATTCAGCATGGTAAAATACTCATACTCTAGAGGTTGTGAAACACTACTATACATTATATACCTATCCCAGTCTTCCGCTTGCTTAATTTAATTATCTCTAGAGTATTCTAAGGCCCGTATCCTAGCCCGTACCGTTTTGCAGGCTTCCGCGGTCCTCCCGATCGAATTCTGGCGACCCGCGATTTATTATCGGCGTTTGCGCGTAATCCTGAGTCGTATCTCGTATTCCAGAGTCAGATCGACCTTAGACTTGTATCCTTGTGACTGCGCCGTCGTTGCGTCTCGTGCACCGAGGCGATACCTAGGCTAGGAGATATGTGCCCGCGTTTAGTTCGAGGAAAATGCCGCACGTTACAAATACCAAAGGAATCTCTACGACACATCCCATCACTCCCATCAATCAAGTACACATCACTCTCATCACTCACACCCATCCCCAAGTACAACTACCTATCCTTAACGTCAACTCTCCCCATCACCCATCACTCACTCACCATATCTCTCCCATCACTTCTCTTACATCACACACTCTCTCATCTCTCTTATCTCTCTCATCTCTCCCATCCTCCCTAAGCAACTCCAACGTCCATGGTTTCCAAGAAGAGGAGAGCTAGTGTGGCCCACCTTCCTATCTCCCATCTCCACCATCCTAAGTCGATCTCAACCATTGAAGTTCATCCATTAGATCTCTAGCATGCATTGATGGAAGAAAAAGTCCAAGAAGATCTAAGGTGGGTGATCTACCGTTAAATTTCATTTTTTGGGACCACATGTGGTGAGACCCGTTTGAAGTATGCAATGTAAGAAATGGAGGGCCCATAGTGGTGGGGTCCCTCCTCTCTCTCTCTCTCTCTCTCTCTCTCTCTCTCTCTCTCTCTCTCTCTCTCTCTCTCCCCTTTCCAAGTTTTGTGGCCCCCATTGTGATGTATGGTTCATGTATTTGATCTAGGCCGTCCGTGGGCCACCATGGTGCACGTGTGAATCCACACCATTCAGCACCTTGATATGGGGCCACCTTGATGTATATAGCCCATGGGCCATGTGTATGTGACCCCACCTTGATAGACGTCCAGCCATGGAGCCTCCAGCAGCTATCTGATGAGGCTGCTGGACCACATGCAGTGCATGGAAAGAAAACCCCCCTCCCCTTTATTATTATTATTATTATTATTATATAATACCTTTTATGATGATGCGCCTACATGGGACCCACCTTGGTGGACATGCCTTTCATCCAAACCTTCAATTCATATAGACGCTGGCATATTTGGGCCCCACCATATGTTGTATACATCAACCGTCCATACAAGTGGGGCCTACCATCAGGCCGTCCGTCCAGCATCTCTGGACGCTGGGCGCTGACAGCGCTGATGGTCCCACCCTCCCACACACTCACGTTTATATATATATATATATATATATATATATATATATATATATATATATATATATATATATATATGGGAAAAGGTACTATGCGCTCGAGCGTAAAGCGGTCTCCATGAGGTCGAGCTGGGGTGGGCCCCACCGTGATGCCGTTCGAACATCTACCCCCTCAGTCAGATGCACCATCCCTGGACGGGCCCACACGGCTAAAAATGACGTCCATCCGAGACTTTTGTGGGCCACACCACGTCCAGAAGTGGAGAGGGGCCGTGCACCATTCAAACATTCAAAACCACTTGTGGCCCCCTTTCGAGACGTTTTTTGATGATCAACACCGTCCATCATGTGTGTCCCACTTGGATGTAATTTTATACCACTTTTCAGGTGGTATCCAAATCTCAGGTGGACCCCACCAAGTGATTTTACATGTTTTCACGTGTATACTTATGTTTTCAGAAGGTATGGCCCACCTGAGTTCCGTGGACGGTCAATTTCCAGCCGTGTGGGTCCCACTTGGAGCGGTGCATCTGGTGGACAGTGTGGATCTTCGAAAGAAATCACGGTGGGGCCCACCCCAGCTCTACCTCTTGGACGACCGCTTTACGCTGGAGTGCATAGTACCTTTTCCCTGTATATATATATATATATATATATATATATATATATATATATATATATATATATAATATTATATTTTATATTAAATAATGTTATGGTGGGCCACTCCCACGTGGGACCCACGTGCCTACAACAGCTGTAATAACGTCAGCTGCTGACGTGAGGTGGATCCTCACCGTCCACACATCAAGACGGTGAGACCCACTGCTGATGGGGGTATCCCATCCTAACCGTCCATCTATATGGCGTGCCATGCACGGCCCCACCACTATGCATGTTGAAACTGCACCGTTCATGCAGCGGCCCACCCTGATGTGTAGTGTTACACTGTCCATCTGCTGGTCACACCAGCAGATATACCTGCTGTGGTGATGTCTGTGGGCCCCACCGTGAGGCAGATTGGCTGGAGTATGTCCCACTAGCTGTATAGCTGGTACTGACGTTAGTAAGTTCCATGGGACCCATCTCCCAGATGTATGTGTTATATCCAAACCGTCCATTTGGTGAGCTCGTTCTATGGCCTGGGACAATATATATGATAGATCTAGCGTCATGTGGACCACACTACAGAAAACAGTAGGATTGAACGTCTACCATTGAAACCCTTTGGTTCCAGAAATTTTGGACTAATGTGATATTTGTTTCCTCTCAGTTTAGGTCATTGTGACCTTATGAACAGACTGGATGAAAAATGAACGCTATAGTGGGCCCTACCTTGATGTATTTATGGTCCATCCATGGGGCCCACCTGCCTTGTATTTAAGGTCCATTTGGAATGTGTAGGGCCCACCTTAATGTGATGTATTTATGACCCATATGTTGAGGCCCATTGTGATATATTTTTCGGCCCACGGGTCATGGCCCATTGAGACGTATATGACATATTGTGGCCTATGGGCGAGGCCCATTGTGTAGAGTATTTGAGGCCCAAATGCGTGGCCCATTTGATGCATATGAGACCCATGTGTAGGGCCCACAGTTATGTATTAAAGGTTCATGGACAGGGCCCACCTGTTGTAAGGCCCATTAGTGCGGCCCATTGATATAGCCCACTTGATGTGTATGAGGCCCATTGATACAGCCCACTTGATGTGTATGAGGCCCATTGATATAGCCCAGTTGATGTGTATAAGGCCCGTTAGTATGACCCATTGATGCAACCCACTTGGCGTATATGAGGCCTATATAATGAGGCTCGACTTGATGTACACAAGGCCTCATGTGATGCGACCCACCGTGATGTGTATTAGGACTATATGATGCAGCCTATAATGATGTGTATGTAGCCCTTGTATGCGGCCCATCGTGATGTATTCGAGGCCTATGGGCAAGGCCCATTGTGATGTGTTCAAGGCCCATGGTTGAGGCCCAGTGCGATGTATGTATGACCCGTTACGTTGTGTATAAATTCCTTGTATGGGCCACTCCTTGGAAGCAATGTTGGTTAAATGGCCACATTGTTGGGCAATGATGGTTTAATGTCTTCATTGTGAATTCCCTTAGGCCGCGTATCAAGGCTGATTTTGATTTGTCAATTCCGATTGTCGTGGCCGATTATCATGACCGATTGCCGATTCCGATTGACATAGCCAATTTACTAATTCTGATTATTAATCGATCAATTCTGATTGTCATGATCGATTGCCAATTCCGCTTGACGTGACCGATTTGCTTATTCTGATTATAGACCGATCTTGATTATCGTGACCGATTGCCAATCCCGATTGGCGTGACCGATTTGCTGATTCTGATTATCAACCAATCCCGATTATAATGACCGATTGTCGATCCCGATTGACGTGACTAATTTACCGATTCTGATTATTGATCGATCGATTCTAATTGTTGTGATTGATTGCCGATTCCGCTTTACGTGACTGATTTGTTGATTCTGATTATCGACCGATCCCGATTATCATGACCGATTGCCGATCCCGGTTGATGTGACCAATTTGCTGATTCTAATTATCGATCGATCCCGATTATCGTGACCGATTGCCGATCCCGGTTGATGTGACTGATTTGCTGATTCTGATTATTGACCTATCCCGATTATCATGACCGATTGCCGATTCCGATTGATGTGAATGATTTGCTGATTCTGATTATAGGCCGATTTTGATTATCAAAGCTGAGTATCGAGGCCGGTTCCGATTGTCGAGGCCGATTCCAAGTGTCGATTCCGAAAGTTAAGGCCGATTTTGAATGCTGAGCCCGATTGTTGAGACCTATATGAGGTATACGTGACTTGTAGTTGAGGCCTATTGTGATGTGTATTCAGCCCGTGTTTAAGGCCTAATGTGATGAATATGAGGTCTATGTAATGAGGCCTATTGTGATGTATTCAAGGCCCATGGGTAAGGCCCATTGTGATGTATTAGTGTCCCATGGGTAAAGCCCATTATGATGTGTATTAGGCCCATGATGTATGGCCTATTTGATGTATTTGAGACCCATGTGTGGAGCCCACATGTCATGTATTTGAGGCCCATGAGCAGGGCCCACCTATTGTGTATATATAACTCTCGAGTGAGGCCCATCGTGTTGTATATTAGGCCCTTGTGTGAGGCCGTGGGCCCATTATATGTTTGACTTTATGTGGGCCATTCCTTCGGGGCAATGTTGGTTAAATGTCCACATTGTCGAGGTCGATCGTTGATACCGATTATAAGTATGTGATAGCATAGCATCATGATACATGCTCATACGCATCATTTGCATGTTTGTTATGAGATGTGATTGACCATTGCATATGTCATTGGCCAGGATGATATGAGACTCCCTGATAGGCGGATGTTATCTCACATGAGCATACGATATGCACAGGATTGATGCATGACTGGATTATATGACTCATGTATCTTGCATTGTGTGTTGTGATTACTGTACGCCATAGTGACATCAAGGCCGTAGCCTCCACAGGCATATTGTGGATGGCCAGATGGGACACCAAAAATCTGTTACTAGTATCGGGCTACCATAAATGGCTCTAGGTGAAAATCCCTATACCCTCTTGGTACCAGAGGATGTCCCAATGTCAAGACCGAGTGGATACATGAGCGCCCGAGTGCCGAATACCGGGAGGCCGCTTCTCCCACTGTGTCATGGTCGGTTGGGAGGGGGTGTGGCCTTATTTGCCCGAGGGTAGGGGGCATTACTAGGCTGAGTTTGACCAGCTCGTGAATGGGTCCGCTATCGATGTGCCGGATAAGTATTGGCAGACTTTTGGCCAGGCAGATAGTGAGGTTTCTTACGCTCACTTGGACTGTGCTGCTGGGAGAGGGGCAGTGCCATTTGGAGTGTACTAAACCCCGATGATGATCCCAGAGAGGAACTGTATTGATATGTGGACTTATTGATCAGGAGTTACATACTCATTCATTCATTCATTCACTATCTACTCGGGCTAGTAGTGCGCAACTATGTGTTACGTGTACCTTTGCAATGGCCAGGATTTCGGTTGGGGCGTGCGACTAACCTAAGATCAGGAGTTTACCACATTGAGTCTGACTATCCAAATTTAGGTATGAGACTGTTTTGGATAGAAGTCCCTTGTGATGGACCCCGTAGCCTGCGATACTACGTACTATCATCCCGACTTCACACTCCAGCATGGTCATTCCATTCGCACTACATGTTGCATCACATCGCGACTTATGCTACGGCTGACGTTATTTGTGTTACTCATCAGGAATGTATATTGCACTGCATCCTCTGCATCTGATATTGGCTCTCTATGACTCCTCATTTGCATAGTTGATTTGTATTGCGTATTTTAATATTGTATGACGCATGCACTTGTCAGTATTTTCGCTTACTTTGTTATCGTGTAATTTATGACTTTGACAGTATTTTTGTTTACTCTGATAATTCATGATCTTATCAGTATTTCTACCTATTCCGACATTATACAATTTATGGATTAACAGTATTTTCGGTATTGTATGATTATGGCATTGTATTGAATACTTGGCACTTACCTTGTTCACACATTTACACCACCCTCTAAGCTTTCTATAAGCTTATGCAAGATAGATGCGTGCAGGTGATGTTAAGTTGCAGCAGTGTTGGTTTGGAGCATGCAGCGGTCTTCTGGAGCTTGATCTTCAATTTATGTATTTCCCTTTTGAAAGTGCACCTGCTAGTGCCCTGGTTTGTCAAGTTACGTGAGTGGTGGGTCAGACTGTTTATAGAGTTCGATAGGAAGAACAATTCAAGCGTCTGCCTCATCCGGATGTGTGAAAGATCGCCATAGGTAAATCATAGTCTCACGTCCCATGTCCCAAAACACCAGGTGATTAAAACCCTTAAAACAAGATAGGCATCTTAGGGTTTTTAGGGTGAGAAAACTTTTTGCAAATAGGAAAATCTGTAAGTTTTTCTCGCCTTGTTGATTTTATTAATGCACCCTTGATATGATCGGCCTGCACTGTCGATGTCCTTGATACATTAACGATATTATCGATAAGAGGACCAAATGTGTCCAGCAACTAAATATCCATCTGGACAGATTTATCGACGTATCGATACACCTATCGATATCATCGATAAAAATCTTGCCAAAGAAAGCGCTAATTTTAAAGAGACATATCATATGTGTAAAGAAGGGCTACAAGATATTCTCAAACGGGTTCAAGATCATAAGTTGCTTGCTGGTGAGACATTGGTGCCAAAAAATAAGAAACAAATAAAGAAGATTACTAAAGTAATCATTAAAGACCCGGTGCGTGCTAAAACTAAAGGAAGTGGAAAAAGATTAATTTCTGAAAGGGAAAAGGTTCCTCGTAAGAAAGATAAAAGAAGATGCAACGGATGTGGGAAGTGGGGTCCTGGCCATGACAAACGTAATTGTCCAATATGGAAAAGACTGTAAGTGTTTAATTCGTTTTATTCATTTATATTTGATTGATTCCTTAATTTTATTTGTTAAATTATTATATCCTTATTTTCTTCATTCTTTAAAATGATTTGCTTGCAGAATAAGATCTCCCACGTGCCAAGAACCATCAATGAATGAAGTTGATATGCGTGAAGAACCATCAGATGACGAGGTTAATATGCATGAAGAACCATCGGGTGACGAGGTTGATATGCATGAAGAACCATCGGATGACGAGATTGATATGCATGAAGAAACATTAGATGATGAGGCGGAGACGTTAAGTCATGACACACCACTATCTTAATAATGTAATTAATAGCAATTTTTTTAATTTACCCATTTACTTGGTAATTATGTAACTATGACTATAAAAAAATCATGCATATGAAACACAAGAGTAGTTGATGATTATTTGAATGAAAAAATAAATGGGTATTGTGGTCCTCTTTGGATTGAAAGAATTTACAACATTGAAATGGAAACCCCATGGAAGGAATGAAATCGTGCTTCTTCTATGAATATGTTAAAAGATCGTTAGTGGTCGAGGGGCGAGAGTTGTCTCTCATAACCTTGGAAATTGATATCCACAATTTTTTAGGGAATTGAAAACATATTCCCATACTTAGTAAAGCGCAAACCAGTGTATGACTCACTTGTCTTGAAAGTGTGTATTGAATAAGCAATGTCTACTACTCTCACGGAGTATTCTTCTCTCTGTTACTCGAAACTTGAAAGCAGAATATATGGTCGATGGACAATGCATTGAAAACTTGTAGTCCATATGCAACAGATCATTGCTTGACTAACTTAGATGCCTGCCTATGATATGGAAAAAGAGGAGGAAATCTAATGGTTTTTATTCATATTCCTACCTTGTCGATAGCCTCTCTCTGTATCTACATGTAGTGTCGGCGTGGTGACAGTGCAAATATTAGATGTTGCATCAAAAAAAAAAAAAAAAAAAAATCTGGTCCATTCACAGGGTGGGCTACAATGTCAGAAAGATGTTTTAAAAAATAAAAAAATATCCACCTTTGGCAAAGTACTTATTGATTCGTAAATTTGTTTTGTAAAATGTGGCCCACCTGATGGTTGGACTGACCTAATTCTTGGGGAAATTGCATGTATAATGAGCAGCTTTGTCTTGCTGTGTGGGCCAAGTAAAGCTCTATAGTGATTATTTTATTTTTGAAAGGCTTTAATCTTTCACTCCTGAGGATTGATTAATGAGAGGACAATCTATTGATACTCTTGAGATGCCATTTCATGGGACCTTGAAAGTGGGTTTTGATGGCTATTGGCCAATGTGTGAAAGGTGACCATAGGTGTCATGATATGACCAAGGGCATATTTCTGTCTGCATGTAGCAAACCATATGGATTGGATGAGTTGTGCTATTTATTTTTTAATGGTGTTGTTACTACCATTATCTTCTACCACCCATTTGTAGGTTACCAATGGGATGATTACTATCTTATCTATTACTACAGAGGTAAATTCTGTGGGGCCCACGAAATGAATGGTTTAGATCATAGACTGCTATGTTCAGTGTAGAGACAGCAATTTTAATGCGGTGCAAGTGTGGGACCCAACTTGTAAGTAACCTGGGACAGTATTATCTATGCAAGGCTCCATCATGGGATGGGCATGGCCCCATCCTATAGTGAAGATGGACAACTAAAACCAATGACCCGATGCTGGCTCCAATTCAAAACCAAAACCGAACAGGGACTTGTGGTCCTCTGTTGTGTGTCACCATCACAATTCTAAAGTCCAATCCGGACCGTCCATTAAACCATAATGGGCCATATTACCATCGCCTAGGTGGCGGCATTTTGAAAGACAGCATATATTGGTTTTTAACCGTCCAAACGTAAGACAGACGGCAGACTAGAAAACCAAGTACGCCACACCGAATCTAACTCAAAACCACTCAATTCCAATTGGTTTTTCGAGCTTAACCTGGTGGGCGGCATGGATTTTTCAAACGTCAGCTGAAGTGGGCCCGACCGAGCATCAGCGTAGCTCCCTGCCTGCGGTAAGATACGCGTTTCCGAGAGAAGACCGGACTTCCGTCCGTTGCACGATCATGGCGGTGCTCAGACCGTCCATCTGGACCGTCCAAAAGATTCAGGGGCGGCCGTTCGTCATCAAGATGTCTGAACGATACGCAAGGTTTGTTTTGTTTTGAATCTGATTCAAAAAATGGATCATGCCGTAATATGGTGTCCTCAACTGGATGGAAGGTGTAGATACAAAACACACATAACGGTATGGCCCACAGAACTTGGTTACATCAATTAAGAAGGACCGGCGTGCGTTCGAAAAAACTGCCGCGAGTCTTCTATCCGGAGAGAGTCTCCTGCGGAACGGCGGATGAATCCTAGCGGTTGCTCGTATCTAACGGCTCTCAATGGAGTTCGTATTTAAGCTCCGTGCGGGACGTCGCGCAGGAGACCGTGACTCTATATATATATATATATATATATTAGTTTAGAAAAGCCTATAATACAACTCTTAAAGATAGAACCATCATATTTGAATATAAATACTTAGTGATTAAACATATGATAATAATAATAATAATAATAATGTTATTAAAAATATTCTAATAATAATATTTAAAATTATAAATGCATATGAGGTCATCTTATCAGTAATTCAACCATTGATTTCCAACTAAGTGGTCCTTAGGACCATTTTGAGAATTGACGTTCAAATTTAGAATGATCCGACCAACTGAACGATAGGAATCCACAATTAAAGCTAAAACTTTAGAGGTATGGCCCACTTGAGCTTTGGATCTACCTTATCTCTGGTCAAATGACCCGATGGAACCTATAATATCTAATGGTTGGAGTGGATTGGATCACACATCACTATGGACCCCACTTTTAGATTGCATGTACACCAGACTAAATATGTCTAGCAACTTCACAACATAACTGGACGAATTATCGATGTATCGATACACATATCGATATCATCGATATTCAAATCTCGAGTCCATCGAGAGTGGCTCGATAAGATCGACAGGCAGATTTTCGGCGCCCCTATTTTTTTTACTGAAAATCTTAAATTTCTTTAATATATGGATGACCGTCCGATATGATCTGAATTCAAATATCAATAAGATCGGATGTTTATCGATGATATTGATAGTGGGCTCGCATTTCTTACAGCAGATATTTCAGGTTATTTTTAACTATGATCGGGGGCCCTTCGATAGAGTCGATATTCAAATATCGATGATATCGGCACCAGGTCGATTGCATCGAACAAAGAGACAATTCGTCCAGCAAGCTTAAAGACAAATTCGCTGGATTTATCGATGCATCGACTCTGATCTTGATATCTTCGACATTCAAATTCCGATGATCTCGACGGTTCCCCCGATCATTCATAAAAACCTGAAATATTTCAAAGTCAAGTCTCTCTCATTTTTCAAGTGTCGATGGATTGAACCTGTCATCGATGGGATCGGAGTTCGAAATCCGATGACATCGACAATAGTTTCGATTCATCGACCAATTGGCAAAGAGTTTCAAAAGTGTATGACAATGAGTCCGAGTCATCGAGCAGACCATCGATGCTATCGAGCGTATACGCTCGATGATATCGAACTTGCTCGATGATATCGAACTCTGTCATAAATGTAACCGTTTTATATCCATTGGAACTTTTGCCTATATATAGAGGACTTGTCTTTTGTTGCTATGAGAGAAAGAAGAGAGAGCTTTTGAGTGTTTCAACTTATATCCTATATCTAAAGCCCTTTCTCTCAAGGGAGTTCATCCTCCAATCCACCCTCACCATTGACATTCAATAGAGTGGATTGGGGAATGAACTTCCACATTCAAGGATCCTCCAGCTACTACCTTAATGACAAATCATTAAGCTGGGATGCCTTGAATGCATAAGATTGGAATTGCTCTACATTTCTGATAGGAAAATATTTTGAGAGTAGGATTCCATCTTCACCTTGACCCAACTCGAAGCCTAGTATAGGTATATTATCTTGTGTTGCGGATCAAAGGAGTAGAAGATTCTTCGTCAACAGGGAGGAGGAGATCTTCGGCATTGTGCTGAATGAGACTCATTTACTTATTTATAAGTATCTAGAGTCTAGAGGACACTTGTGATCATTCCTTTCTAGGATTGGGTCTTAAGTGGTTCTCACCCTTTGAAGTCCTTAAGGAGGCCTCCAGCGGGAGTGTACGTGGTGGGTGCGTTGTGTGGACCCTTGCTCCATGGAGAGCATAAACATTTTGGTGCGTTGTGTGGACCCTTGCTCTGTGGACAGCATAAACATCCGGGTGCGTTGTGTGGACCCTTGCTCTATAGAGAGCATAAAAATTTGGTTAGGAGTGAACCAGTAAAACTCCAGGGTTAGAGGTGAACCGAGTAGAAACTTCTATGTAAAGGTTGAAGGTGAACTTAATTTAAAACCTTAAGTTTGAGGTGAACCCTGGGAAACCTCCTTAGTGCAATCCAGTACACTCAAGGGTTGAGTGTGGCAGCCGGGAGTGGAGTAGACAAGTAGTCGAACCACTATAAAAATGACTGTGTTTGTGATTGCTATTCTTCTATGAATGTGTTCTATGTCAATACTTTCATATCCATATATATCTGAGATCACACCTCATACACTTACACAGTCATATCCATCATAAACTAGTTTGTATACTGTTTACTTCTTTCATAGTTTGTAATTGGATCCTCTACCGGGCTTGGAAGCCAGTAGAGTCATTTTTGAGTAATCCTAATATATGTCTGTTGTTAGGATTAGTGTGATAGGATTTTAAATAAATCATAAAAAACTTTTAAAAGTCCTATTCACCCCCCTCTAAGACATATTGTCATATCCCTTCTTCAACTCAAGCGGTCTTCACCGCCATTTCAATTGGTATCAGAGCGGGTCTCTCTTTAAGGGCTTCACCGCCTAGAGAGTGATCTTGACTGAAGTTGAGAATATGGCCAAAGGAGAGGGCTCATCAGTCACTAGACCTCCAGTATTTGATGGCTTAAACTATACATACTGGAAGGCTAGGATGCACTACTTTCTGAGATCTTTGGATCATGACGTTTGGGATATAATTGAAAGCGGATATGTGCCACCAACTGAACAAATCGTACTTGACAGTGACACAACAATCCCAAAGCCCAAATCCAAAAAAAAATGGACAACATTCTACAAAGAAAGGCAAACATCTGAAGCCAAGGCTATGAATGCTATCTACTGTGCCGTGTCCCAGGATATTTTTAATCAGATAAGTATTTGTGGGACATCTAAGGAAGCATGGGATTTATTGGAAACAACCCATGAAGGCACAAGCACTGTAAAGCGATCCAAACTTCAACTCCTGACTTCACAGTTCGAAAGTCTCAGAATGGAAGAGCATGAGACCTTTTTGGAGTTTTTCACAAAGTTAAATATCATATGCAACTTCATGGGTGGATTGGGTGAGAAAGTTCTGGTACCAAAAATTTGTAGGAAAATTCTAAGATCCCTACCGGAGCCTTTTAATCCCAAGGTTACAACAATAGAGGAGTGTAGGAATATAGATAAAATGAAAGTAGAAGAACTAGTAGGTTCCCTACAAACTTTTGAACTACACTTCACAGAATCCCAAAAATCCAAAAACACTGTCCTAAAAACCTCTAAGAAAACATTACATGAGGACAGTGAGAGCGAAAATGAAAATGAAGACGAAGAAGTGGCTTTGCTGGCACAAAAATTCAGAAGATTCTTTCAAAAGAATCGTGGCCGTCCTTCTAGAGAAAGAAAGGTGAACAATAAACCCTCTGCAGGCAAATATGGTAGAAGAACCAAAGAACCATAATGCTATGCCTGTCATGAGTATGGTCACCTGTCTACTGATTGCCCAAATAGAAAAACTAAGGATAAGGCTATGGCTGCCACGTGGAATGATACTGAGGAGTCAAATTTAGAATCTAGTCACTCAGAAAGCGACAGAGATCAGAAATCATTGAAAATACTCATGGTCTCCACTGCTTCAATCATCCCCACTGAATCTGAGAATGAGAAAGAATAGCTAGCCACCGAATCATTTTCATCTGACAATGAGGAAACTGAAGAAAAAGAAGAAGAAGAAATCGAAGAGGATAAATTGCAAGATGCCTATAATTAACTTTATATTCATAGCATCAATATCCTCAAAAGACTCGGAATAGCGGAGAACAAAAGCAAGTTGCTGCAAAAAGACTTGGATAAAGCATTAGAAATCAACACACATTTGATAAATGATTTGCAGCAATATCATATGGATAATGATAGACTTGAACAAGTTAATACTCTTCTTAAAAACGAGTCTGAAAATCTGAACAAATAGGTTGAGCAATTAGAAAACGAAAATCATTCGCTCCTGTCTGATCTGGAAGAATCCAAGAAGATAGCCAAGATAAATTACAAGTTTTCCCAGAGTGGTGAAAAGCTAGAAAAACTGTTATTAATGGGAAGACCTGAAAAGGATAAAAGCGGCCTTGGATATGAAAAACACAAATTAAAGTATGAAAATGTAGCTCCCAGAACTGAAAAATCTGCTGCTTCTGGAAGCAAAACCAGAACAACTCCAACATGTTATTTGTGTGGTGATCTAGGACATTATAATTTTGAATGCATAACTCTTAGGAGGACTCAACCTAACTCTGGTCAAAATCATGTTAACAAATTGTCAACCAGAGAAATACAGAACTTCAAGAGTCCTCTTAAGGATATGAATAGAAACAATGCTCCTGAACCATCACTCAAATCGATCAACAAAATGAAATGGGTAAGAAAGAATTAGTTCAGATCACGTATCAGAATCTGAACCTGTGATAAAATAAGGAAATGTTTTTACTGAACTTCGAATGATATATCTGAGGTGCTTCACCTCTTCTTTTTGTATAAACAATCAAACGTTTATAATTTTGATGTGTACAGTGTGTGTATATAATTTTTGTTAAATATATTGTCGACAGAAATATGAAGAGTATATTTAAAAATCTGTCTGAATACAGAAAACTGAAAATTCTCATCTTCGATATGACTGTTGATATGACATTCTCGATTTATCGATAGAAGATCGATATTATCGACACCTCTCTAGGATATGAACAGTCGGATGGCTAAGATTGGGATCGAAGACAGACTCGATAAAATCGATAAGCAGCCTCTCAATATTATTGAAACAATGGTTGATCATATCGACAGAAGCCGCCAGATAAAAAGCCAGCGAAACGAAAAAGGGGGTTATTTTCTCAAGGGTTTCACCGTCACCTTCTCTGCTTGATTCTCTTGACCAAATCACTTGAAGCCACGCCAGATTAATCAAATCATTTTACAAATCCGATAATATCCTTCTAACATGTCAAGAGTCCTTTCTCTTTTGGGGATTTGTCGGTTTTTTTTTTTTTTTTGTCGTCTTTCCTAAATCGTTCAACTTTCTACCTGACATATGGGAAAGGACAAAGGTGTAGCATTTAGTCAGGGGGAGTCTTCAAGAGCTACCCGACGAAAAGTCCTTGCATCTAGAGAAAGAGCGAGGGCCCAGGAAAGTGGGATCCCCACTCGACAAAGATCACAGATTTCACGAGGTGGGTCCCAAACCGAATCTCATACAAATTGGAACCCCTGTTTGCCACAATAGAGTGGCTGCCACGTGGATGATGATGTTGCCTTTATGATTTGGATATACTTGTGGTTATGCTTATTACGAGATAAATGTACAAAAAAAAATCATCCTTGTAGGAACCCAGGATCGGAATCTGGCGTATGGACGCTAGGAGTCGAGAATGGGGTACTACGGAGGCTGTCGGCACCGGATTTGGCGATCGAGATTCCTGTGAATCCAATCTCCGGGTTTAGGGCGTGACAAGTATGATATGCTGTTTTAGTATATTCCCACTCATGTTTAATGCACTAATATGGATAATATATAATTATCATTATGTATGTTGCATAAGTGATGCGTTGGAAGTCGGGAGTTGAGCTTTGCTCGACCCTCGATTTTTAGGGTGTTACAAGATAACTTAAAACTCATTGATTTAGAGGCTTGGGATGAGGGATATGATTATGGAATCACTTAAACTTTTATTACACCAAGAACCGAATGCCCTTTATAAGAAGTAAGAGATCCAACCGTCAGAAAATGGGCAGATTACAGCTCTATCGATGCCATCAAAAGGTCTTCGATGCCATCGATGTGACCTTAGATGCCATCGAAGGGTACCTTGATGCCATAGAGAAAATTAGATAATATAATTTATTTTTAGTAGACATATATGAGTTATATGTTCGATGCCATCAAGTGGTCTTCAATGCCATCAAGTGGTCTTCGATGCCATCGAAAATGTCACGGCTTAAACTCAGAAATCAGGCTCACAAAATTCTCGATTGCAGAATTCAGTGCTGATAGCCTCTGTAGTACCCCATTCTCGGCTCCCAGAATCCATATACCAGGTTCCAATCATGGGATCTTACGAGGGAGATTTTGAACATGAATTTGATTCATAATAAACATAATTATAAACGTAACCCACGAACAATAAAGAGGACACCATCATAAAAATCCATTATGATCAAAACTTGAGTACAATGTGCATAAAAGAAAATTATAATAATAATGATAACAAAACTCCAGAAGCTCCGCGGGACGTTCCTACTCCTGCTCATCTACAGCCTAACATCACCTGCACGTAACGGTCGTGCATAAGCTTATACAAAGCTTAGAGGGTGGTGTAAGTGTGTGCGCAACATAAGTGTGCTCAGGATGAAATATCAGAGTAATGCGAAACTTATTGGCAAGTCCATGAATGCTAACAGCCATACCAAGGCTATGGGATGCAAGACATGAATGCTATCGGCCATACCAAGGCTATGCAATGCAAGGCTTACAGGGCCAATGTCATATGCGAGGTGTAACTCAATCACACCAAATCTCATATGAATCCTCATATCAATACAATTTATCTCTGGAATGTATATATCAACGGGGTCTAGTACATTATACACAAAATCGCCGCCCACTGGATGCGCAACCATATAAGTGGAAGTGACCTCACTATCCACCTACCAATATCGGCCTGACACGTTGATAACGGACCCATTTATGAGCTGGTCAAACTCAACCTAGTTATGCCCCCTACCCTTGGGCGGATAGGCTACACCCCCTTCCAACCGACCATGACACAGTGAGAGACGCGACCTATTGGTATACAACTCTCGTGCGCTTATGTATCCACTCAGTCTCGACGTTGGAGTCATCCTCTGGTACTATCGGGTTTAAGAATTTTTACCTAGGGACATCTATGGCGCCTCGATGCTAGTAACATTATTTCCAGTGTCTAATCCAGCCATCCACGATATGCTGGTGGAGGCTATGGCCTTGATGTCGCTAGGGCGTATGGAAATCATATCACACAAATGTGAGATGCATGAATCATACTATCCAGTCATGTAGCAATCCTGCGCGTACCGCGTGCTCATGTGGGTAACTCCTCATATCCGGGAGTCCCATAATAATTCCCTCAATGGCATGTGCGATGATCAATCACTCCTCATATCAAGCATACATATGATGCGCATGGGCATGGATCGTGAAGCTATACTAAGCATATTATATGATGATGATGTACTCTTCTCATATCAAGGATGGGCCTAGACGGCCTACTCATATCAAGAATGGGCCTAATGATCATGGGGGCCCAACGATTTGGGTTAGCCCACTAAGGGGAGGTGAGAATGGGCCTAACAATGGGCCCTAGGGAGAGTTACAATGTGGACATTTAACCATCATTGCTCTCAAGGCATGACCCATCATAAACATCATTACATACATCATGGTGAAATCACACATCACATCGATCTTCATATACATCACTTTGGGCCTCACATATATCGCATTGGGCCTCACTCATGGGCCTCACATGCGTCACATTGGTCCTCATCTACATCACATTGGGCCATAACCCATGGGCCTCAAATACATCACAATGGGCCACAACCCATGGGCCTCAAACACATCACAATGGGTCTCATATCTGAGCCTCAAATACATCATAATGGGCCACAACCCATGGGCCTCAAACACATCATAATGGGCCTCATGTCCGAGCCTTAAATACATCACAATGAGCCACAACCCATGGGCCTGAAATACATCACAATGGGCTACGACCCATGGGCCTCAAACACATCACAATGGGCCTCATATGTAGGTCCAATATACATCACATTAAGGTGGGACCCACACGTGTGGGTAAAACACTTTCATTTTATTATATCTACAACATTCATCTATTTTTAGGGATCGTTATAGAGCATTACCCAAAAAAAAATGAATCATATCGAAAGATCATTTGGACCATACCACAAATAGTAGTGGAGATAATGATTTTCACCGTTAACAATTCACGGGGGCCACCTTAACATTTATTTTCCATCCAATCTATTCATAAGGTCACAAAGACCTGAATTAAAAGGAAAAATAAATCTCATATTGATCTAGAACTTATGTGACCCCCAAATGGTTTCAATGGTAAACATTCAATCCTCCACCGATGTTTGTAGCGTGGTCCACTTGATAGGCAGATCTGTCTTATTTTTAGTCTCAAGCCTTAAAACGAGCTCGCAAGTGGGTGGACGGTTTGGATATAACACACCTCAGATATGACCTGCGGAGCTTGCTAACGTTAGTACAATAACTATTTAGGTGGTCCCCACCATCGATAAAATGCACATATCATGGTGGGTCCTAGATGAACGGTTGGGATATAACACATCCCTCATGATCAAACCCACAAAACGTGCTGGTGGGGCCCACGCAGATGGACGGTGTGGATGGAACAGATGGACGACATGGATGGAACAGATGGACGACATGGAATGTAATACATACATCATACGGGATCCACAGAACTTGTTGACGTCATACAACAACTATATAGCTGGTGTGAGGCACTCTAGCCAATCTGCTGCCCACATAAGTGGGTCCCACGTAGGGCCCACCATATAGTATTATATATATATATATATATATATATATATATAAACATTCCAGCGTCCAGGCCTGTGGCCTTCCCAATCTCGACGAACGGTGTGGATTCAACACATCCATCATGGTAGGCTCCACACACGTGGCAGGTGGATGCCACATATACATCACAGCGGGCCCCACTGTCCAGCCTATTTGGATGGTAGGGTAAAACACATATATCACGTGGGGCCCCACAGCCGCTGGACGGCGTGGGTGCACCACTTGCATCACGGTGGGCTTCTATCGTCCAGATATCTAGACGGTGTGGATAAAAAATATAAATCATGGTGGGTCCACGTCGATATGGCCCACCTATTTTAAATCAAGCAAATATTTGTATTTCCTCCCTTAGTCCCGGCCAGTCCAAACAGACGACAAGTGGGCCTTAGACATGGCAGCGAGGTGGGCCCCGCTTGGACAGTGGTGTGGTCCACCAAATGTATGGCGTGAATAAAATATTTGCATCATGGCCGGCCGCAAACAGGGGAGAGAGAGAGAGAGAGAGAGAGAGAGAGAGAGAGAGAGAGAGAGAGAGAGAGAGAGAGAGAGAGAGAGAGGGAGGAGCTCTGCCACTATGAGCTCCCCTCCATGCATTACAACACATACATCAAATGGGTCCCAAATAAGATCCATACCATCAATCAGTAGGCCCCACTTGTTTCACCACAAAAATTGAAATGTAATCCTACAAAACACCCACCAATGGTCTTCTTCTTTAGCTCTTTAGAATCCTTGGCTCGTAAGCGAACTCTTTGATGGTGGATGATGAAGATTGAAGGGTTGGATGGTGAGATTAGAGAGGGGGGGGGGGGTAGGAAAGTGGGCTTTGATCTTGGGTTCTCTTTTCTCTCCTTAGAGCTTTTCTCTCATGGAAGCTTGGTAAATGGTGGAGAGAATGAGAGAGGAGAGGGTATTGTAAGAAGGATAGGATGAGAGGGATGGGTGTGTAAGAGAGGGATAGGTGTGTGTAAGAAAATGGATGGGTGGAGAGAGAGAGAGTTGACTTTCGGGATGGCTTGTGTAAGAGAGGGATGGGTTGTGTACTTGACTTGTGATTGATTGATTGATATGATGGATGGTAGAGATTCTCTTGGGATTTGTAACGCGTGACGTTTTTCTTGAAATAAATGCGGGCCCACAACTCCTGGCTTGGGTATCGCATCGGTGCGCAAGACGTGGCTTTGGAACCGCGACGACGGTGTGGTCGTTAGGGTACAAGTTTTGAGTCGAGTTGACATATATCTACAGGATGCGACTTAGGGTCACGTGTAAATGCTGATTACAGATTGCAGGTTGCCGAAATTTGACGGGAAGGATCACGGGAGTCTAAGGAACGGTACGGACTAGGATACGGGCCTTACAGCTCTCCCCTCCTAATAAAAATTTCATCCTCATATCACCACTAGACATAACTCATAAGGAAAGAGGAAACATCGCATCATTATATAAAAATTGGAGACAACATATAAGATATAATATATAATCAATCATCAAAGAGATGGGGATAACACTCTCGAATCTCGGCCTCACACTCCTAAGACGCCTCATCTACGTTATGATGACCCCATTGAACTTTTACTAAGGGAGTGACTATGGTTTGGAGGACCTGGTTCTTCCAATCAAGGATACAAAACGGCTGCTCAATGTAAGAAGCGTCCTCACGAACTTCCAGCGACTGCCAATCAATAACAGGAACTACGTCTGACCCACACTTCCTCAACATAGAGACATGGAAAACGTTATGGACGCTAGATAATTGAGATGACAAGGAAGTTGATAGGCCATGGCGCCAATGCGCCCGGTGATCTTGATAGGTCCGATGAATCTCTTGACAAGCTTGCCCTTCCCTTCAAAATAAATCACACCCTTCATGGGTGAGACCTTGAGATACACATGGTCCCCAACGGTAAACTCCAAGGGACGACACCAATGATCAGCAAAACTCTTCTGCCGGTTCTAAGTTATGTACATCCTCTACATGATGATATCGATGACCTCTGATGTATGCTGCACAAGCTCGGGACCTAGGAGACATTGCTCTCTAACCTCAGTCCAACAACTCGGTGATTTGCACGGTTTGTTATATAATGCCTCGAAAGGAGCCATGCCAATGGTCGCTTGATAGCTGTTATTATATGTAAACTCAGTCAATCGTGGATGCTCATCTCAGCTACCCTCGAAGTAAATCACGTAAGCCTGAAGCATATCCTAAAGGATCTAGTTGACCCTCTAGGTCTACCCATCGGTTTACAGATGATACGCAGTGCTGAGCTGTAAAACAGACCCCATCGATCTCTGAAATCTCCTCCAAAATTGAGACGTGAACCTTGGGTCTCGGTCAGAAACGATCGAAACTCGAACACCATGTAGTCTCACAATCTCCTCGATGAATAATCTAGCAAGCCGGTCTAAAGGTCAAGTCACACGAATCACGATAAAATGTACCGACTTTGTCAGGCGATCCACGACAACCTAGATGGTGTTATGACCGTGTTGAGTCCTCGGCAAGCCCATAATGAAATCTGTCGACACGTGATCCCACTTCCACGTCGGGATGCTCAATGGCTGCAATGGACATGGGGCCTCTGATGATCGGCCTTAACACACTGGCATGTATTACACTCGGCCATAAAACTGGCGATCTAGCGCTTCATCCCTACCCAAAAATACTGACACCTCATATCACAGTACATCTTCGTCGAGCCAGGGTGGATAGATAACCACGATCGATGTGCCTCAGTCATAAGATCTCTGCGCAACTTTGGAATATCCGGGACACATAATCAGCCTCTAAAGCAATGTCCACCATCAGAACTAATTTGTCAATCTGACTGACTCTCAGATGCCGCCTCTGCTCTATAACTCCGCAATGACTCATCTATCTGCTGAGCCTTGATCACCTTTGTGACAAGAGAGGGTTGAATCGACAGGCTCAATAACTGTACTATAAAAGACTACAGACCGATCTCTAAGTCATATGTTGTGAGACTCGTATCCTAAACCATACCGTTCTGTAGGCTTTCACGGTCTTCCCGATCGAATTTCGGCAAACCACGACCTATAATTGGCATTTGTGCATGATCTGAAGCCGAGTCTTACAAACTGGAGTTGGCTCGACTCAAAACTTATACCCTATCGATCGCGCCATCGCCGCAGTTCCTATGCCCCATTTCACGCTCCGATACGATACCCAAGCTAGGAGATGTGGGCCCGCGTTCAGTTCGAGTAAACGTTGAGCATTTGTAATCACAAGAGAATCTATACAACATGTCCCATTAATCAAGAGCACATTAATCACCTCATGTCAAGTACAAGAGCAACCCCAAAGTCAACTCTCTCTCTTATACAACCATACATGTCAAGTACATACCCATCACCTATCACTCACTCCCCATTACTCCATCACTCTATCACATCTCCTCTCTCTCTCTCTCTCTCTCTCTCTCTCTTATTTCTCCCTTCTCTTCCAAGCAACCTAAGCTCCTACGTATGAACCTCCCAAGCTCTTATGGAGAAGCTCTAGTGTGGCTCACTTCCTACCCTCTTATCTCCCATCTCAACCATCAAAATTTTATCGTCTTCCATTAAAGAAGAAGCCGAGAAGCCAAGGGAGCAAGAAGAAGATGGTGGTTAATCTTGGACCCACATTTTTACCTTTTTTCGTGATTTAAGGGCCCACTTGTGGTGGGACCCACCTTGATGTATGCTTGCATCTAAGAGGGGCCCCTCCGTTATCGCCGATCACTCTCTCTCTTTATGATCATGGCCCACCTACGATGTATCTTATCCATGCCATCTAACTAGTGGGCCACCTTGATCCCAATTTGGGGCCTGCATGACCGAACGGTCACACAGGCCCAAATGAAAGGGAAAAATAAATATCAGCTTGATCCAAATCTAGTGGCCCACTACATGGGACCACCATGATGTATGTGCATCGTCCATCACCATCTAGCTTATTGGACGGTGGCTGGATGCTGGATGTATATATTATATAAATATATGTATATATATGATATGTATATATTATAATATAATATTATATTATAACTATATAATATGATATAATATTATATTTTATATATATATATATAAGGTATGTATATTTACATACAAATATATGTCTGTACGTGTGGGCCCCATGTGGGACCCACCTTTTTAGGGGATTTGGCTAGTGTGCACTGGCCAGCAGCCAGCCACATGGTTGCTATATGCAGCATTTACGGTGGGCCCCACTATCTTCTGGTGCTGAATACGCACCGTCTAGTAGCAGTCGTTGCTGGACATAGGTAACCACAAATATCAGCTTCCTCCAAAGCTATGGGTCCACACGTGTGGACCCACCTCAGATGTATGTGTTCTACGCACATGGGACCCACCTTACATCCTAGCTGTCCATTCGTTTGAACGGAGGGTCCCCACCACGATGTGCACGTGACATCTGAGCCGTCCAGATGGTGGGACCCATCTACTAACTGAGGCCAGCAAGTTTTGTGGGTCCCACGTGATATCCCAACCATTCAGATGGTGGGACCCATCTGCTGACTAACGTCAACAAGTTCTGTGGGTCCCACGTGTGGATGTGTTCCATCCAAACCATCCATCCATTGGCAAGCTCATCTTAAGGCTTGAGACTAACTGAGGCAGATTCAAATCTCTGGTGGGTCACTACTTGGACACCACCATGATGTATTATTTCATCCACACCGTCCAGAATATGCCGGATGGTGCTGGACAATGTTTGGACGGTGCCGTCCAATGTTTGGATGGTGCTGTTTTGCATGAGAAATGTTTAGATGGTGTTGTTTTGCATGAGAAATGTTTGGATGGTGCGGATTTACATAGACAATGTTTGGACAATGTTAATCATCATTAGTGGGCCATGTGCCCCATGGAATAATAGGGTATAGTGGTACATATGTCACACCTACAACTATTGAAATGATTTTGGTGTGGTCCAAGCCCACTTGAGGCCCATTAGTGCGGCCCATCGATGAGGCCCATCATGATGTATTTTGGCCCATGTACGAGGCTCACCTGTTTGTATTGTTAGGCCCGTGTAGCGTGGCCCATATGATGTATTCGACGACCAGATACTTGGTCCATTTGATTCGGCCCATTTGACTTAGCCCATTGATTTGGCCCATTTGATTCAACCTACTCGACTCGACCCATTTGATTCGGCCTATTCAACTTGGCCCATTTGATTTGACCCATTTGATTTGGCCCATTTAACTCAGCACATTTGATTCGGCCCATTTAATTTGGCCCATTTGATATGACTCAATGTGATATATATTGGCCCATGAGTGAGGCCTAATGTAATGCGTATATGCCCCATAAACGAGGCCCATGATGATGTATGTTAGACCCTTATGTGTGGCCATGGGCCCACTGTACATTTGGCTTTATATGGGCCACTCCTTAGGAGCAATGTTGGTTGAATGTCCACATTGATGTGCAGTGATGGTTAAACGTCCACATTGTGACCTTCCTTTAGGCCCTTTTTGGTTAGGCCAATTATTTATCGAGGTCGATTCCGATTATCGAGGCCGATTATTGAGGTTGATTCCGATTGTCGAGGCCAATTTCGATTATTGAGGCCGATCATTGAGGTCGATTCTGATTATCGAGGCTGATTCGATTGTCGAGGCCGATTATTGAAGTTAATTCTGATTGTCGAGGCCAATTCTGATTGTTGAGGCCGATTCTGATTGTCTAGGCCAATTCCGATTATTGAGGCCGATTCCGATTATTGAGGCTGATTATTAAAGTTGATTCCGATTGTTGAGGCCGATTCCGGTTGTTGAGGCCGATTGTATAGGCCGATACTAATTGTCAAGGCCGATTATTGAGGTTGATTCCAATTGTTGAGGCCGATCATTGAGGTCGATTTTGATTGTCGAGGCCGATTTTAATTGTCGAGGCTGATTCCGATTGTCGAGGCCGACCACCAAGGCTGGTTCTGATTGCCGAGGCCGATTGACGAGACCCAATGTGATGTATATGTGGCCCATATTTGAGGCCCATCGTGATGTGTATTTAGCCTATGTTGAAGGCCCATTGTGATGTATATTAGGCCTATGTGATGAGGTCCATTATGATGCATTTGGGGGCTAGGTGATGGAGTCTATCGTGATATAATTAGGCCCATGGGAGAGGCCCATCGTGATGTGTATTAAGCTCTTAAGTGAGACCCATGGTGTTGTATATTAGGCCCTTGTGTGAGGTCATGGGTTCACTATATGTTAGGCTTTATGTGGGCCATTCCTTGGGGGAAATGTTGGTTAAATGTCCACATTGTCGAGGCCGATTGTCGATGCTGATTATCAAGGCCGACAATCTATGTTCATTATTGGTGCTGGTTATTGATACTGATTATGAGTATGTGACAGCATAACATCACGATACATGCCCATACGCATCATTTGCATGTTTTTTATGAGTATGTGACAGCATAGCATCACGATACATGCCCATACAGTTTATGGGACTTCCTGATAGGTGGAACTATCCCACCTGAGTGCATGGTATGCGCAGGATTGATACATGATTGGACTGTGTGATTTATGCATCTCGCATTGTGTGATTATGATTATTGTATGCCCTAGCGACATCAGGATCGTAGCCTCCACAGGTATATCGTGGATGGTCAAATGGGACACTGGAAATCTGTTACTAGCATCGAGCCATCATAGATGTCCCTAGGTGAAAATCTCTAAACCCTCTTGGTACCAAAGGACGCCCTAACGTCCAGACCGAGTGGATATATATAAGCGCATGAGGGTCATATACCAGTAGGTCACGTCTCCCACTGTGTCATGGTCGGTTGGGAGAGGGTGTGGCCTTACCCACTTGAGGAAGTAGGCATAGCTAAGTTAAGTCTGACCAGCTCCTAAATGGGTCTGCTATCGACGAGCCAGGCCGATATTAGTAGGCAGGTAGTGAGGTCTCTTCCGCTTACCCAGTTGTATTGTGTGCTTGATGGGGCGACAAGCTGACGTAGAATATACTAGACCCCGGTGATGATCCCATAGATGTACGGTATTGTTATGTGGACTTTTTGAGCAAGAGTTGTATACTCATTCATTCATTCATTCACTATCCACTCGGGCTAGTGGTATGCAACTATTTGTTATGTGTACCTTTGTAATGGCCAAGATTTTGGTTGGGGCATGTGACTAACCTGAGATCAGGAGTTTACCACATTGAGTCTGACTATCCAAATTACGTATGGGACTAGTTTGGATAGAAGTCCCTTGTGATGGACCCCATAGCCTGTGATACTACATATTATCTCCCAACTTCACACTCCAGCTTGTTTATTTCATTCGCATCGCATATTGCATTACATCTGCAGGCATATGACATTTTGGGTTGCTATGTTTCTGCACTTATATGGCCTAGATGGACTTAGCATGATTTACATATTGCATTATATCCTCGACATCTGATATTTAGCTCTCTATGACTCCTCACTTATATAGCTGATCTGTATCGCTTACTCTGATATCGTATGATTCATGATCTTGCTAGTAATTCCGATATTGTATGATTAAGGCATTGTATTGAATACTTGGCACTTATCTTGTGCATACACTTACACCACCCTCTAAGCTTTCTATAAGCTTATGCATAAGAGATGCGTGCAAGTGACATATGTTGTAGCAACACCGAGCTTGGAGCGTGCAGCTGACTTCTGGAGCTTTGATTTTTGATATATGTATTTTCCTTTTAACATTATATTCAAATGTTTATATTAGTGGATATGTGATGATGATGTTACCTTTGTGATTTGGGTAAACTTGTGGTTATGCTTCTTATGAGACAAATATATGTTGGAAAATCCTCAAGTATTTTCCACTCCTGAATCATCATATGCGCCACTAGGCCCCGTGGCTAACTGCTGAGGGCATCAGCCACCATGTTTTCCTTGCATGGGTGGTACTGGAGATCAAAATCATAGTCCTTTAGGAGCTCCATCCAATGTCTCTGCCTCATGTTCAGCTTGGACTGAGAAAATAGATACTTCTAGCTCTTATGGTCGGAGAAGAGCTCGAACCTAACCCTATAGAGATAGTGCCTCCACACCTTCAGTGTGAAAACAATTGCTACAAGCTCCAAATCATGCGTGGGGTAGTTCAGCTCATGGACCTTGAGCTGGCGAGATGCATAAGCCACTAGCCTCTCGTGCTGCATCAGGACAACACCTAAACCCACATGCAAAGCATTGGTAAATACAACAAATCCTTTACTCCCAAAGGGAAGAGTGAGGACAAGAGTGAACGTGAGGCGGTCCTTTAACTCCATAAATGCTCGCTCACAGGTGTCACTTCACATAAACTCTATGCCCTTGCGGGTCAACCTGGTCAGCGGCGCTGCGATACGAGAGAATCCCTCAATAAAGCGTTGATAATATCCCGCCAAACAAAGAAAACTGCTAATCTCAGACACATTCGTGGCTGACCCCACTGACGCTCTCATCTATCTTTGAGGGGTCCACTGCGACACCCTCCCTCGTCACCACGTGATCGAGGAATTTCACCTCCTCCTACCAAAACTCACACTTCTCCAGCTTCACATACAGCTGGTGGGCACAGAGGGTCTACAATGTAATTTCAAATGTTGCTCATGGTCCGCGCGGGTCCTTGAATAGATCAGAATGTGTAAGTGCTGTGTTGTAAGTGCATCATGTTTTGTCAAATTTTGGTGTGCCAAACCACTCTAGAATCACTGACTCATTTTGATAGATGGACAGTTCACCTTCATTTGAAGTTGTGCATCAAGCTGTCTTCATCAACATCTAGAGGGCAGTCAACTTCAAGGCAGTGTGCATCCCTCAAGAACTCAAGCTCAAGTAATCTACTCAAGTTAAAGTTCATATACTAATACCTTAAGTACTCGGACTCAAACTCAAGTCACAAGGACTCAAGCTCAAGTCACAAGGACTCAAGCTCAAGCTCATGTTCGAGTATACAAGGACAAGCTTCATGAACTTCAAGATAAACTATCAAACGAAGTGGACGATGTTTCATTATTCTATATTCACCTATAAGGTATGAATGACCCTAGATTGACCATAGGTTAGGTCATATTGATTGCATATTTTATTTGGGTTATTATATAATTTTATAGGCTTTTTCTCGACTAGTCGTAGCTATTGTTCGACTAGTCCAGGCACTGGCTCGACCAGTCCAAGAATTGTTGAGGATTTTTGGGAATTTCTGGTGAAGGTTCGACCAGTCGAGCATCCTGCTCGACCTGTCATGGAGACTGGTTTGACCAGTCGAGTAGGGCTCGACTCAAACTCTAGCGAGGAATTTTTAGCCCACTCGACTAGTCGAGCAAGTCACTCAACCGGTCGAGAAACTGTTTTTTTTTTTTTTTTTTTTATCGCACCAGAAAATTTGATAATTGGTTTTATCTCGACCAGTCAAGTCGAATCATAGACCAGTCGAGAAACCCGCTTTTCAGCCTATAAATTGAGGACATTTTTCAGAGATTTCAATTCATTCCATTCCAAATCAAGTCATCACTCTAAGAGATTAGTCCCCACTATTATGAAACTATTGGTTAGTAATTTTAGATTTTTTATAGCTTTTCTATTTCATTTTATTGATCTCCTTAATCAAATCTATTCTATTAAAAGGGAACTCTACTTTACCCTTTGAGATCTAAAATCAAATTCAAGCTAGCCCTAAGTTGATTTAATTTAAAATTCATCTAGACCTAGAACCCTTCCACTTGTGAGATTGAATATTGAACATTTATATCTACAAGGAATCAGTTCTACTGGGCTACATGGAAGAAGTATCTTCAAATAAGTATTATTTTAATTTTCTGTATTTTTGGTTTGTGTGGTTCAGTCAGGAAAATCTCATCTTTTGGTTTTGTCTGAGATCTGCCAGGAAAATCTCTGAGTGGGGTTTTTGTAATTGTGTAAGCCTATTTAAAAAACACAATTGTGAAGGTTTTAAGGTGAACCTTGGAAAACCTTATTTCATAGTGAATGCCAGTATCCCGTGGGTGTGGATATTGGGGGTGGAGTAGTTGTGTAGATGTTTGTGAACAGTTGGTGTACACACACGAACCACTATAATTCTTGGAGTTTGGATGATGATGATGTATATGTGTTATGGTGAATGTTGTAATTTACTTTATGCACTTGTGGTAAATGTTGTAATAACTTAGTTTATTTCCTTTGCCTCGTTTTTTGTTTGAGTTTTTGATACTTACCAATGTTCTAGTAAGGTTGTCCTGCCATAAGCCTTTGGTTTTTAGTGTTAGGTTGTCCTTAAAACCAAGTTTGTATCAACCTCTCAAGACTAGTGCATTTAAGGTTGTAATTTACTTGTGCTATCTTATTATTTATTTGTGCTATCTGTCTTTATTTTCTGTATTTATTTTTATTTGGCATAGTCCTATTCACCCCCCCTCTAGGACTTAGAGCTCGCCTGTAACGCCCTGAAAATCGGGGGTCGAGCGTAAACTCAACTCCCGAGTTCCAGAACATCACTTATGCAACAAAATGAATGATGTTTGAATGTTGACTATACTTGTGCATTGAACATGAGTGAGATTAAGCCAAAACAGAATATCATACTCCAGAGACAGTAAATTAGCAAGCGGAAGACTGTAATTGGTAGATAAAATATATGAACTATAATGAGTCTCCAGAGTGTGATAATGTTACCAGGTTAAATATTTACAAGTACAGTTCTAAAATATACCTAATGTGAGGAAGTGTAATGTCTCCTATCCCAAATACCATAGCCCCGTCAATACAGTACCAGGTCTTCAGAGACCCGTCAGAGAGATACAGATAGGAGAATTCCTCCTATCATCATATAAAGTAGTCCGGCTCCGCTTCTCACAAGCATCGCCACCACCTGAAACTCAATAAATCTGGTTGGTGTTGCAAACACCGTCCCGTAACGTGGGAGTGAGTGATCAACTCAGTGGAACAGTAAAGCATAGGTTAACATGTTATCAAATCAATCAAGCAGTAATGATAATGCAGTACAAATCAAACATTTCTAATTACTCTTGTTAAGTGCAAAATGATATGACATGATCTTCGTATGCCCTTGCCAAACCACCCTCAAGCGACATCATCTTACGTTCGCGAATGCTACTCCCTTAGTGCGCCACATCTACAAAGCACATGCGGTGCATGATGATCATGATTACCGAGTTATTATTAGTCCATTTCAATCAGCAGTATTGGGAAACTAAGGTACCTCCCTTGTATCATTCCCAAACATGATCCATTCTAGGGTCGTCAGTCCTAGTTAATCTCATACGATATTATGGTTTGAGAAGCGTAGTGAAGGCATCGCAAAGGGCTCGTCACCCGTCAGCTCGGATACAGATCTCACCGTATGCGGCTCAATTCTGTCGGCCGTCAGCTCAAGTACATATCTCACCGTACCTGGCTCAATCACTAGCCGTCAGCTCGAATACAGGTCTCACCGTACTCGGCTCAACTCATACTCCAGTTGCTGTGAAAGACTCATCGCCAATCACAGACCTTGGAGTATACTTGAAGATACTACGGAGGACTCGTCGCCCGTCAAAGCACGAGCACAGGTCTCACTGTACTTTCTGGCTCGCCGTAAGTATCGACAACTCGAATATAGTGTCCCATACCACCATAATCGGCTCACGAGGTTGGTTGCGCAATGGTCACTACGGGAGGTACATGACCCCGGCGTAGGCCGGCGACTCGACCACGGTGTCCCATACCACCATGCCCGGCTCATGCGTCTTAGCGGATCAAGGTACCATGGTTAAAAGGGATTTCACTGGTAAGTTTGGTACCCTAGGTTCAATGAGGCGACCAAACATGGTGAACATACGTTAAACAAATCGGGTTACTTGACGAGCTCGGCTAGCTCGAGCGCACAACAAGTTGAACGACATGAAGTGCATAAGCACTTCGCGTGGCCGACCACTATCGCCAACCGAAGTACGACTCGGGTTCGTCGAACACCTCTCACGTGGCAAATGAATTGCAACCACGAATTCATTGCAGTACCGATTGTCTGGACTATAATCATAGCCCCAAACACAATCAATTCGCATCCATAGCATGTGGAGTAAAGCATAATAACAAAGTAACTAAAGCATGCTAGTAGGCATGTTATAAGGCATGTTATAAAGCATGATAGAAAGCATGTTGTAAAGCACTTCATCAATAGGAATACAAACACATATATTACAAGTAAGCGGTTTAAGCAAATAACCTCATGGAGGTAGTCATACATGTCTCACAGAGTAGTTGAGAATCCCATCTCAACACCCTAAAACATTACAATTTACTAACCACTACTCATTCAGGCATTTCAAGAAACACTTAAACAAACATACATCAACATACATGACATATGTCGATCACATAGGCATTAGGCCAAATCCTTTCCCTAGGAAGTTGCCCCAATCATAACACGCGTACACCCACGACGGATGGTCATGGCAAGTAGGAATCCAAGTTCCATATTCATTCAATCATTTCCGCAAACACTTGGGCCACACATCTCAGCGTATATAGTATATATTGGCCGTGGCGTGAACTAGGGAAAATCCTTTCGTCAAAAGGGTATCGCCAATACAACAATCATGATTCCATGACATTTAGTCATGGCGAGCACGAATGAGGATTCTATACTCATTCAGTCATTTCCACCAAACTTAGAATACACTATTACGTCATACATGGCGTATGTTAGCAAAACATGTATTAGGGCTATCCTTTAGCCAAGTGAGTATTTTATCCATGTATAATATATTACTACACAATTAATCATGACAATTGCATCAAAGCAAATTTTATACGTATAGGGTATTTTCCAGGATACCCAATTTCAACATACATAGTGTTTACAAGGGAACTTGTAATCTGGCGATTCTTTTCGCCAAGCTAATATTTTATTCATATATTGTATAATCATATATTAAATAAGTATGTCAAACATTATTCCAAAAGAAATACGTATACGGTATTTCTAACATACACAATTTCAACATACGTCACATTTACAAGTGAACATGTATTTTGGCGATCCCTTTCGCCAAACTAGTATTTTATTCATATATTATATAATCATATATTAAATAAGTATGTCAAACATTATTCCAAAAGAAGTGCATTATACGGTATTTCTAACATACACAATTTCAACATACGTCACATTTACAAGTGAACATGTATTTTGGCGATCCTTTCGCCAAACTAGTATTTTATTCATATATTATATAATCATACATTAAATAAACATGTCAAACATTTATCCCAAAAAAAATACGTATACGGTATTTATACGAATACTAAGAGTATGTGAAATTCCAAATTCTACCACGTTAATCGAAACAGGAAACGGAAAGCACTTTGTACATGTGCAATTGCATGCAGATCATGAATCTACCATTATCTGACATTGAAAGCGTTGAAAACCGTAACTTATACACTTAAAGTCCTCACCTTTGCCTTTGGAAACGAAACGAATCAGCAAGGGTAAAGGAACTTCCGTCTACGGGCGATTTCTAGCCTAAAGAGCGGAATCGGTTAGTCGATACACATCCTACATCTATTCCACCTCAAATCAGACCTAGGGTTAGGGTTTCTTACCTTTAAATGGGACGGAAAACGCCGGAAAACACACGGAATGAAGCGGTGTAGGCCGTTGGATGGCGAGGAACCGGCTGACAGGGAGATTCTCCCACTTCTTCCTCACTTTCTCTCTCTTTTCTCTCTCCCAAAACCCAAATTCGTATGGCTGGAAGAGAGGGTGCTCTAAGCTCCTTATATAGCCTAAAACATTCCCAAAATAGACTCAGGTTCAAGGGTGACTGCTTATATAGGCACTTCGCCACTTTTCCAGCTCAAAAGGGAAGTTCTGGTGGCCCTCTTTGAACCAAACGTCAGACTTAAGCTCACCATCGATGGATCTACGTGGGATTACGTTTTTGACTCATTCGGATACCCAGATCACACGTGGCGGACCACTTTCAGTTCGACGGTCAGTGGGCCACGATCAGAAATTCCAAGTACATGTAAATGTTCCTGAAATTTTTCTTAATCCGAGGGTGTAATTTGGTCTGATTCTGACGGTCAGGTTGCTTAATACTGACGCGTCAACGAATGATGCCAGATCACTATTCCAGATATTTATTTTTGGATATGAATAGTGTTTTTCACACTACCTCGCTCCGATTCGAAACGAATGGCCGTGGAACATCGGATGGAGCTGATTTTTGAGATGATTGTTAAGCCCAGTGGGGCGGTCCTAGTTCCTTAGCTTCGGGTTAATCGGACTCGATGTACGATCTAGACTTAATACGAAGTTTCGTTTCATTCCCGAGAGCAGACGGGAAATGAGTTTGGTTCTAAACTTTAGGATAACCTAGCGTCAATGATTCTGCAAGTTTCGGGTCTTGCAGATCGTATTTAAAGCGATTCAAATGGATTTCATGGCTAATCTAGTTTAACACCTAGTTCACTTTGTCAATTTCTAAAGGATTTAATCCTAAGTGATTTTTTTTGTCTGAGGTGGAACTTAGTCCATTGTAGTTTGTATATAAAGTGATCCAAGTTATACTACTTAGCTAGTTTAAGATAGTGTCTAGGGCGAAGGTGCTTTGAAAGATTGAAAGCACCAGGTAGTGAAAGGTGGGATTTGTGAAGAAAATGATTTAAGGGACGATTTGAGACTTTAATTGAGCGTTTAAGAAGTTAAACCTGTGTTAGGATTGACCCATTGCCTAAGGATGTCTAATCCCAAGTTGGCAAAAATCCGGGGCGTTACAATCTACCCCCCTTAAAACAAAATTTCGTCCCCGAAATTGTCTAAGGGTAATAAGGAAAGATTTCTATTATTTCATTTGCCTAAGGCTTATTGATTTTGAGTTCCTACGCGTGGTAGGGTATATACCAGCTGGTTCATTTTGGTCTACCCCCCTTAAAACTTAATTCTTTATCCATTCCTCATACCCTGATGGTTTGCTACCATTTATTTCTTTACCTATTTGGAGTCTCGACGGCAATTCCCACAATTTAGAGTAAGATAGTTGTTTTCATTGTTTGACCAACACGGCGAGATGGTAATAGTGGGCTCGATCCCGATACATCGATCATCTACCTGACCAGGGTAGAAGGCTCATCGTATCCCTTCCCAGTCTGGTAGATCCTGGTCTTCTGCTCGGTCAGCAGGAGTCCGTGGTAGTCATCCGGGATTGAGAATTGGGTCAAGCCGCGAATGTTTTCAGATTGTATATTTCAGTAACTCCGTATCGATCACTCTAAAAACGTAGGGAATTTCCATCATTGAAAGGTTTAAATGGTTTATTCTAAGGTTGCCCTTTAGGTCTTAATCTAAGAGAGTCCTCATTATTATCTATGTCCAAGGAAATGGTGAATCAAATCTTACTAGGCGGTGCTAGGGCTTCTATAATGTTCGTATTCAACGAGCACCGTTTCGATCTGGGCCGTGGGGTAAGGTCCACCGCGTTTCATTGCGCCACCCAGATCAAAGAGATGCAATAGGTGACCTAACTAGATTGGGCTCATAATGTTCTACCCCCTTAAAACTTAGTTTCACCCTCAAGGCTCAAGAGCTATGCCCTGATCCGTATGTCGGAACAAGGTGTAATTTATACCCTATCATTGACATGGAATGAGATGCGGTCTCCTGCATCGTCATCGCCTTGGTACCTAGGATTATAGAAAGGGGCTATCACGGATGGGTGTGAGTTTGAGGCAAGACACCTAATCCTACCAAGGGTTTTATCGCGGCCCGACTTATCCTATTTAATCATGTCTAGTTTAATAGGCATGCTATCTTTCTACGGTCATAAACATAATATGTATGTCGACATGGCAGGCGACTTGGGTCCTAATTCCTAACTATTTGTTGCCCAGTTGGGTAATTCCTTAGGCCTAAGAGGAAAAAAAAAAAAATAAATAAAAAAATAAATCTCTATTGGCTATATATTCTTACACTTCTCAAAGACGAAGTTATAAACTTTTGGTTGCAAGTGGTTCGGCCAACACGGAAGAAAGTTACGTAGTGGGTCCGAGTCGGATACATGGACCTTCTGCCTAGCTAGGACAGAAACTCGCCATATCATTTCTTAATCCTAGTCGATCCCGCCTTCCGCTTGATCGAGCATAGGGTTCATTGGTCACTACCAGGATTGAGAATGCGATTCAACCCGCGAATACCTCGCTTGTATGTAGTTTCTCTACCCCGTGTTCCCGATTGTACTAAGTCCTTGAGAAGGAAATTCTAAGGGATGTATTGATTGGACCTAACATTGAATCCAAGGGATATATTGGTTTCCTCTAATCGTGACTAGTTTCTACGTCAAACAAGCTCCCTGAGAGTTACTAAGGAAGCCTAAAGTATTAAGGGGATTCAACAACGAAACGGGGTCTCGCTCTAGGTCCAAAACTGTAAGGCCTAGTTGTCAAACAACCATTCACTCCAAAAGCTTAAGCTATCAGAGTGTGGTGGGTTAATGTATATCAAGGAACTTTATCACTTCAACACAATTTGGCCAGTGGCCTTAAGTTGTATTAAATGGGACCGCATTACTAATCCTACCTTGGGATTGGGTGTGACATGGTTGGTAGGAGGGTGGGAGGGGATTAAATTTTTATAGGTCTTGGAAAATGAGCCTGGTGTTGGAAAAACGTGAGATGGGATTTTCCATACCCCACGATGGGAAAATTTCTAAGTGTTATTGGAAAGGAAATCTCAGAATTTTAGTCTTAATTACGTACATTCTAAACAATGTGTCGAAAGACATAGGATACACCCAATCTAGGGGCCATACCCAACATATACATTTATTATTATTTTCACAATTCTATCCACCGTAAACTTACCTAATGTAATTTGGCTGAACGGACCCTAAACGTTCTCAAATACCTAAAACATTCTACCAGCTACTACACCTATCATCAGGAAAACATACCCACCCGAAGATAGTAGCCCACGCAAACTACAAGACAACATATGGATGAGCTCGGATAGAGCCATGGAAAATGAGGATAAGGGAAATGGGGGGGGCTGGAGTTTTTGGTTCTCCATGGATGTGAGCCTCAACAGATGTTTGTAAAGGCCCCAAAGACAGCGAATGGAGAAGGAAAATGGAAAAGTAGGATGGCTTAGAGAGCTTGCACGAATGTGAGCTTCGAATGGGAGGTGTGAGAGCTTAAATGTGGAAGAAAGGGGAAAGGTAAGAGGTTAGGGTTGCTGTGATCGATGGGAATGGGTGGATCATGGCCGAATATGGTGGAACGAAAGATTGGAGAAAAGGTTTGAGGGAGAAAATCGGAAATAGAAGGGGAGGGCGTTTGGAAGGGAAGATGTGAGAGAGAGGGGGCTCCAATCCCAAAAATCCTAACCATTTGCCAAAATGGCACGTGCCAGGGGGTAGAGGGGGTCTGGCCGACCAACCCCACGTTCGGAACTCCGCCGGAAAACCAACCGGAGCGCGGTCCGCCGCCGGTGCCGCGGTGGCGCCGCGGTCGGGCTTGGCCGGAACCGCGCCGCCGCGGTGGGGACGTGTTCCTCCAGTCCCCTGAGCCCCAAAAATGCTGGGTCCCACCTTGGATCCCTCCGGGAGTGCTCCGTTTGGCCCCTCGATCCCGATTCGCTTCATTTTAGGTAGTTTCGGGGAAACCGGACGTAACTTGCAATCCGGAATGAGTTGTCTGACGTAAAATATATGAATTTGGGGTAGAACGAGCTAATGAAGCCAACCAACCCAGCTATGCAGGGTTGCGCAGCCGAAATTGCGAGAAAACCCCCGATTGATGGTTATTTCCCCGCTTCAATTTCGTTTTGCCAAAAATAGTAGTTTTAGTTTGATTTCTCTTCATCCGTTGGGCTTTAGGAGTTGTGCCCAATGAGAAAAGAGTTTAGAATAATTAGGAGAACGGTTTGGTGAAGTCGTTTAGGACACTTACTATTTTTTGACCGAAAACTTTACCCACTAGTAGATATCACGACCCATAGTAAGTCGCGAATTCTAGAAGTTTTAGTTGTAGTTTGTTCCTGATTTCTTTCCCATTACCTGGTATCCTTATTTAAAGGGTGGTGAACTCGTTTTTAGTCATTCATTAATCAGTTTCGAATTTATTACAATTTATTTCTATTTTCTGCTTTCTCCTCTTGTAGATTCGAGAAGTCTCTGGGAGGAGTCCAGAGAAGTTCCGAGGATTCGGAGTAATTATCCTCATCACGCCTATCCTATATTCTACCGATGGTCAACGGTTAGGTTGAAGTGGATTGTAATCTAGACTCATTGATAGACGGCCTAGGAATGTTTTAAGGTCGACCCGTGCGACCATGGTTGAATACAGACTCGATTTCGGCGTTCGTTTTCAGTGAACTAGCCGTTAGACGGAACAGGGATGTCTAAGACTGTTTCTACATTCCGTCGCTCCCTCCTAAGTCAGAGTGCGTTAGAGTGCGTAGTGTGACCATAACCCAGGTCCGGTTTAATCCAAATCATGCTCTGATACCATCTTGTAACGCCCTGAAAATCGGGGGTCGAGCGTAAACTCAACTCCCGAGTTCCAGAACATCACTTATGCAACAAAATGAATGATGTTTGAATGTTGACTATACTTGTGCATTGAACATGAGTGAGATTAAGCCAAAACAGAATATCATACTCCAGAGACAGTAAATTAGCAAGCGGAAGACTGTAATTGGTAGATAAAATATATGAACTATAATGAGTCTCCAGAGTGTGATAATGTTACCAGGTTAAATATTTACAAGTACAGTTCTAAAATATACCTAATGTGAGGAAGTGTAATGTCTCCTATCCCAAATACCATAGCCCCGTCAATACAGTACCAGGTCTTCAGAGACCCGTCAGAGAGATACAGATAGGAGAATTCCTCCTATCATCATAGAAAGTAGTCCGGCTCGCTTCACAAGCATCGCCACCACACGAAACTCAATAAATCTGGTTGGTGTTGCAAACACCGTCCCGTAACGTGGGAGTGAGTGATCAACTCAGTGGAACATAAAGCATAGGTTAACATGTTATCAAATCAATCAAGCAGTAATGATAATGCAGTACAAATCAAACATTTCTAATTACTCTTGTTAAGTGCAAAAATGATATGACATGATGCTGTATGCCCTTGCCAAACCACCCTCAAGCGACATCATCTTACGTTCGCGAATGCTACTCCCTTAGTGCGCCACATCTACAAAGCACATGCGGTGCATGATGATCATGATTACCGAGTTATTATTAGTCCATTTCAATCACCAGTATTGGGAAACTAAGGTACCTCCCTTGTATCATTCCCAAACATGATCCATTCTAGGGTCGTCGATCCTAGTTAATCTCATACGATATTATGGTTTGAGAAGCGTAGTGAAGGCATCGCAAAGGGCTCGTCACCCGTCAGCTCGGATACAGATCTCACCGTATGCGGCTCAATTGCTGGCCGTCAGCTCAAGTACATATCTCACCGTACCTGGCTCAATCACTAGCCGTCAGCTCGAATACAGGTCTCACCGTACTCGGCTCAACTCATACTCCAGTTGCTGTGAAAGACTCATCGCCAATCACAGACCTTGGAGTATACTCGAAGATACTACGGAGGACTCGTCGCCCGTCAGCACGAGCACAGGTCTCACCGTACTCGGCTCTCGCCGTAAGTATCGACAGCTCGAATATAGTGTCCCATACCACCATAATCGGCTCACGAGGTTGGTTGCGCAATGGTCACTACGGGGAGGTACATGACCCCAGCGTAGGCCGACAGCTCGACCACGGTGTCCCATACCACCATGCCCGGCTCATGCGTCTTAGCGGATCAAGGTACCATGGTTAAAAGGGATTTCACTGGTAAGTTTGGTACCCTAGGTTCAAGCAGAGGCGACCAAACATGGTGAACATACGTTAAACAAATCGGGTTACTTGACGAGCTCGGCTAGCTCGAGCGCACAACAAGTTGAACGACATGAAGTGCATAAGCACTTCGCGTGGCCGACCACTATCGCCAACCGAAGTACGACTCGGGTTCGTCGAACACATCTCACGTGGCAAATGAATTGCAACCACGAATTCAATTCTGGTACCGATTGTCTGGACTATAATCATAGCCCCAAACACAATCAATTCGCATCCATAGCATGTGGAGTAAAGCATAATAACAAAGTAATTAAAGCATGCTAGTAGGCATGTTATAAGGCATGTTATAAAGCATGATAGAAAGCATGTTGTAAAGCACTTCATCAATAGGAATACAAACACATATATTACAAGTAAGCGGTTTAAGCAAATAACCTCATGGAGGTAGTCATACATGTCTCTAGAGTAGTTGAGAATCCCATCTCAACACCCTAAAACATTACAATTTACTAACCACTACTCATTCAGGCATTTCAAGAAACACTTAAACAAACATACATCAACATACATGACATATGTCGATCACATAGGCATTAGGCCAAATCCTTTCCCTAGGGAGTTGCCCCAATCATAACACGCGTACACCCACGACGGATGGTCATGGCAAGTAGGAATCCAAGTTCTATATTCATTCAATCATTTCCGCAAACACTTGGGCCACACATCTCAGCGTATATAGTATATATTGGCCGTGGCGTGAACTAGGGAAAATCCTTTCGTCAAAAGGGTATCGCCAATACAACAATCATGATTCCATGACATTTAGTCATGGCGAGCACGAATGAGGATTCTATACTCATTCAGTCATTTCCACCAAACTTAGAATACACTATTACGTCATACATGGCGTATGTTAGCAAAACATGTATTAGGGCTATCCTTTAGCCAAGTGAGTATTTTATCCATGTATAATATATTACTACAGCAATTAATCATGACAATTGCATCAGCAAATTTTATACGTATAGGGTATTTTCCAGGATACCCAATTTCAACATACATAGTGTTTACAAGGGAACTTGTAATACGGCGATTCTTTTCGCCAAGCTAATATTTTATTCATATATTGTATAATCATATATTAAATAAGTATGTCAAACATTATTCCAAAAGAAATACGTATACGGTATTTCTAACATACACAATTTCAACATACGTCACATTTACAAGTGAACATGTATTTTGGCGATCCCTTTCGCCAAACTAGTATTTTATTCATATATTATATAATCATATATTAAATAAGTATGTCAAACATTATTCCAAAAGAAGTACGTATACGGTATTTCTAACATACACAATTTCAACATACGTCACATTTACAAGTGAACATGTATTTTGGCGATCCCTTTCGCCAAACTAGTATTTTATTCATATATTATATAATCATACATTAAATAAACATGTCAAACATTTATCCCAAAAAAATACGTATACGGTATTTATACGAATACTAAGAGTATGTGAAATTCTAAATTCTACCACGTTAATCGAAACAGGAAACGGAAAGCACTTTGTACATGTGCAATTGCATGCAGATCATGAATCTACCATTATCTGACATTGAAAGCGTTGAAAACCGTAACTTATACACTTAAAGTCCTCACCTTTGCCTTTGGAAACGAAACGAATCAGCAAGGGTAAAGGAACTTCCGTCTACGGGCGATTTCTAGCCTAAAGAGCGGAATCGGTTAGTCGATACACATCCTACATCTATTCCACCTCAAATCAGACCTAGGGTTAGGGTTTCTTACCTTTAAATGGGACGGAAAACGCCGGGAAAACACCTGGAATGAAGCGGTGTAGGCCGTTGGATGGCAGGGAACGACGGCAGGGAGATTCTCCCACTTCTTCCTCACTTTCTCTCTCTTTTCTCTCTCCCAAAACCCAAATTCGTATGGCTGGAAGAGAGGGTGCTCTAAGCTCCTTATATAGCCTAAAACATTCCCAAAATAGACTCAGGTTCAAGGGTGACTGCTTATATAGGCACTTCGCCACTTTTCCAGCTCAAAAGGGAAGTTCTGGTGGCCCTCTTTGAACCAAACGTCAGACTTAAGCTCACCATCGATGGATCTACGTGGGATTACGTTTTTGACTCATTCGGATACCCAGATCACACGTGGCGGACCACTTTCAGTTCGACGGTCAGTGGGCCACGATCAGAAATTCCAAGTACATGTAAATGTTCCTGAAATTTTTCTTAATCCGAGGGTGTAATTTGGTCTGATTCTGACGGTCAGGTTGCTTATCTTGACGACGTCAATGAATGATGCCAGATCACTATTCCAGATATTTATTTTTGGATATGAATAGTGTTTTTCACACTACCTCGCTCCGATTCGAAACGAATGGCCGTGGAACATCGGATGGAGCTGATTTTTGAGATGATTGTTAAGCCCAGTGGGGCGGTCCTAGTTCCTTAGCTTCGGGTTAATCGGACTCCCGATGTACGATCTAGACTTAATACGAAGTTTCGTTTCATTCCCGAGAGCAGACGGGAAATGAGTTTGGTTCTAAACTTTAGGATAACCTAGCGTCAATGATTCTGCAAGTTTCGGGTCTTGCAGATCGTATTTAAAGCGATTCAAATGGATTTCATGGCTAATCTAGTTTAACACCTAGTTCACTTTGTCAATTTCTAAAGGATTTAATCCTAAGTGATTTTTTTTGTCTGAGGTGGAACTTAGTCCATTGTAGTTTGTATATAAAGTGATCCAAGTTATACTACTTAGCTAGTTTAAGATAGTGTCTAGGGCGAAGGTGCTTTGAAAGATTGAAAGCACAAGGTAGTGAAAGGTGGGATTTGTGAAGAAAATGATTTAAGGGACGATTTGAGACTTTAATTGAGCGTTTAAGAAGTTAAACCTGTGTTAGGATTGACCCATTGCCTAAGGATGTCTAATCCCAAGTTGGCAAAAATCCGGGGCGTTACATCGCCCTTTTCAGAATGTCATCGATGAATACCACAACAAACTGATCAAGATATGGACGAAAGACCTCATTCATTAACTGTATGAAGACCGCAGGTGCATTAGTCAGTTCGAAGGACATGACCTGAAACTCAAAGTGACTATAGCGCATCCTGAAAGTCGTCTTCGAAATGTCCTCTTCTCGGACTTGAATTTGATGGTAACCAAAACACAGGTCAATCTTAAAAAAGAACTGTGCACCCTGTAGCTGATCAAATAAATCATCTATCCTCGGGAATGGATACTTGTTGAGCTCGTGACCCAGTTGAGCTCGTGGTAATCCACACAGAGCCTCAATGAGCCATCCTTCTTCCTGATGAAGAGTACAGGCGCTCCCCACAACGAACTGCTCGGACGGATAAAGCCTAACTCACGTAACTCGTCCAAATTTCACCTCATAGGTGTATAAGATCATGTAAAAATCATCCCAACCCTTTCCTAGACTGTCAAGTGATGGGTTTAGGCGATAACTCAGTAAATCCCAGGCTCAAACCATGACAAAAGCCCGAATATGTGCGAGTTGAAGTCTATAGGGGCCTCGAATGGAAGTGGTGGCCACACTGTGATTTATAGAGGGACCCAAGGTGGGTCCCACATGTTTTCGCACTCGGGGGGGGGGGTGTGGACACGCCCCAGGTGGGGTGACCACTGACGGGACAAAGCCCAGGCGGCGAAACCGCCCGGTCAGCGGTACACCGCCCGGCTACACAGGGGCCGGGTAGCGGCACCGCCGGATCGGCGCTGCGCCGCCCACCGCCTGGACAAGTGGGCTAGGCCACACATGTGGGGCCTCTATTTGACCCTCCTCACCTCCCCCTTTTCCATTTTATTCATTCCTAGCCCTCTAAACCCTCCAAAAACCCCCATTTTCCTCTCAAACCCCCTTCCATACACTTCCAACCTTCATTTCTCTCTTAAATTCCTTTCTACATATATTGATATCTTCCAAATCTTCTACCCATCACATCTACCCACCTCCATTGCTTTGAAACTATCATTCTCCTCTCTCTTTCTTTCCCATTTCCATCTATTGAGCACAAAGGTCCTCCTTTTATGTCTCAAGATCTCCAAGAAAAATCATCAAGCCATCTCATTTCCTGAGTTCCCTACACTTCCAATGGCTTTCTTTGAAGTTGTAATAGCCCTCTTCTCAATCTCTATGCTCCTTTCCCTCATGGGAAAGAAAAGAGTGGCCCCGAATGAGGCCAGGCTGAGCCGACCATGTCGTGTTATGAGGAGGGTGGACTCCGAATCAAGTATGAGTGCCGGGCATGAATGGAGGTCCAAGTGGGACCTCGACCCTTAAATTTCATTGGAGAGATTGCTACTACCGAACATCAACTTGGGTAAGTTCCACAACCGCGTGGTCGTATTTGAAGTACATGTCGATGAGAAGATGTTCAGGATGTATCCAGTCATCAACTTTCTCCTGAACAATGGGTGGGGTCACATATTTGAAGGGAAAACTCATGAGAGTGAGGAAATTGTGCGCACCTTCTATGCCCTCATTCGGAACCCACTATTAAAGCCTCTCTAGTTTTCTATCCCTCTGGGAAGGCAGGAGATCATAATTGGTGTGGACGAGATTGCCCGTGTTATGGGAGTTGAAAGAGGTGTGGTGCACGTCAGTGAGAAGAACCTCATTAGGGAATGAGAGAAGAGACTCCACACACGCTTCCTGTGCGGTCAACTCGAGCACTGGAGGTGGGGAAATAGCCATGCTTCACCCAAGATGACAGTCGACTTCCGTCTGCTCCACCACATGCACGTATAACGTGTATCCTAGGTAGAGTAAACATACCGAATGCACAAGGTTCATGGTGGACTTCTTATTTAAAGTTGGGAAAGGAGAGAGAGTATGCCTGCCCACTCTTGTCCTATCCCAGATTATCCACACTGCACGGTCTACTAGGGAGAGCTCCTCTCTACCATTTGGTCGACTTGTTTGCAAGATAGCCCGCCACTATTGTTTCTGACTCCACATGAATGACGTCGCCCCGATCCACATTATCTGCGAAAACACGTTCGACAATATCGGCATTGGCCAAAGGCAACGCTAAGCCCACTTTGAGGAGCTGAGCGATGATACAGAAGAAGAGAGCGAAGATGTCAAGGAAGGTGAAGGTGAGGAAGAAAGTGGCGACGAAGAAGAAGGAAGTGGTGAGGAAGGCAGTGAAGATGAGGGCGGTGATGAAGAGGGAGATCGGGAAGATGAAGAGGAGGCCCAAGGCACTGAGGAAGGCTCTCCTCCTGCCGCACAGGGGTGTAACAGTGATCAGGCTACTTCAGAAGCCTGTTGGGCTCGAATCGAGGAGGGCTAAGCCGCCCTGTGACAGGAGGTCGGACATGTCTGGGCTAAACTTGGAGAGACCCGAGCCAAGCTTGAGGAGACCGAGGCCTTCGTGAAACAGAAATTCAAGACGGTGTCTTGCACCTTGAGGGCCATCCTGTGTTGTCTGCAGGACAATGGTACACCTTCTCTATCGCTAGAGTTAGACAACTAGTTGTACATATAGTCGTCTTTTAGTTTGCTTGGATGCTTGTTTGCTTGTTTCTATATGTATAGCCTTGATTGGCTTATTAAGGTGGTAGTGCAGTTTGTAGGTTTTAGTACGTGGAACTTTTACTTAGATTAGCTTACATACATCTTCTGTCATGATCTATGTAATGCCGCATCTCATGTTATTGTGACAATTTTATTAAATGAAATGCATGAAGTTTCCTTGAGCTGTAATGTGAATGTTGTGTAGTTGAGTTTGTGAGTATGTTGAATCTGACTTGGGTTGCACCCTATGTTGTATATAGGGAATGCCACCTAAGGCCACACGGAGTACGACATGTCTCACATTAGGCAACTTGTTTGACGGGGAACATCCCCTAAATGATAGCCAGATGGACCCCAGTTTGGGCCCAACTCACGACACTATGCCGGATTCTCAGCCTGCCACTGGCCCCCACTAATGGGCCAGCACCTGTTGCACCATCTATGGCACCACCGGTTCCTGAGCAGAACCATGCGTTTACCTCGACGCCACACGTGCCTCAGTCAGGTCCCCCTCCTGATAGGTTTGAGAAGATGATGCTCTTGATGCAGTAGCAACAACAGTTTTTGGCCACCATCACAGGGGTCTTTGTCCAGAGTATGGGTGTGGTTCCACCTGCATCTCTTGTGCACCCTGCTAGAAGCGTGGGTGCTAGCGGCCTTTTTGAGTGATTCTAGTACTTTCGACCTCCTACTTTTACAGGTACTCATAGACCCGAGGAGGCCGAGTGTTGGCTAGACCGCATCTCTAATATGCTAAAGCCGCTGCACTACACTGAGGCGGAGCAGGTGGAGCTGGTCACCTATATGTTCGAGAAGGAGGCCAGCCTCTGGTGGGACAACATCTTCCGGACCACTGCTGTTGGATATGTGTGGACGTGGGCGGCTTTTGAGACACTCTTGCATGAGAAGTACTTCCCCCTTCACTTACCGTCATGAAAAGGAGAGTGAGTTTCTTCGCCTTCGTCAGGGAGGGATGACAGTGGCAGAGTATGAGATCCGATTCACGGAGCTGGCCAAGTATGCTCCCCTGACATTGGCAGACCAGCTGATGCGGATGTGGCAGTTTTCTGAGGGTTTGCGGCCCGATATACTCTCAAAGATGTGTTGCGCTAGCATATCTAACTATGCTAAGCTAGTGGGCATGTCTTTGCGAATGGAGCAAGACGGGGACAGATTATCCTGCACTCATGTGCCTATGGTTCCTAGGCTGCGACTAGATCTGCCGAGCAGGCCGTTCCTCGGCAAGAGGCCTCATGCAAACTTTCCTCCCAGACATACGACTCCATCAGCCTCGACGAGGTGATCAGACTTGTGGTGCACATACTACAAGAGGTCGGGCCACTCAGATACCTATTGCTTTACTAAGATGAGGGATATCGGCTTCTCGCCGCCTTAAAGGATCAACCGCTAGTTTCCTCAAGCTATCTCAGCCCCACCTCTACTGTCAGCACTCGCACACCCATCTTTTTGACCTCCTAAACCTCATTTTAGGCCTCCTCAACGGCCTATGGCGCCACAGCCGAATTGTTCTCAATAGGCTCGGGTGCACTCACTTGTAGTTGAGGCATCCAAGACAGCAGTTACAACATCGATGGCCTTCGAAGTCACCGCGCATGTCTAAGGTACACCAGTTTTCTTATTGGTGGACGCTGGGTCCACTATCTCCATCATATCATGCGTGGTAGTCAAGCAGCTAGCGTTGGATACAACTCCTACGAAGGGAGTGAGGATCCTTACAGCTACAGGGGCTTTTTCGGATGTTAGTAGAACTTGTGAGGGTTGCTCGATAGACTTAGGAAGCAGGACAGTACTTGTTGACCTGATCGTTACCCCACTATACCATTACGACGTTATCCTCAGTATGGATTGGCTCACCGAGATGAAGGCTGAGATCAATTGCGACACCAGAGTGGTGACAGCCTGTTCACCTGAGGGCACGACCTTTACCTTTACAGTTCAGGTTAGTTGGCCCTGCTGCGTTAGCTGTTATGCCACCTTGCTTAAGAGTGTTGATGTTCTGACATTGGGGAACACGACAGTAGTTCGAGAATTCATGGACATGTTCAGGACGATTCCTAGATTGCCTCCTCAGCGCAAGATCAATTTTACCATTGATCTCATGCCTGGTGCGACACCCATTTCATTACCGACATATCGCATTCCTCCATGTGAGATGGAGAAACTGAGGAGGCAGATTGAGGATTTGTTGGAGGCGGGCTTTATACGACCGAGCGTGTCTTTGTGGGGAGCACCTGTGCTGTTTGTAAAGAAGAAGGATGGATCACTGCGATTGTGTATTGATTATCACAGGTTGAACCAAGTGACAGTGAAGAACAAGTATCCTTTGCTCAGGATAGATGATCTGTTCGACCAGTTGAAGGGGGCAATTGACTTATAGTCAGGGGATCACCAGTTGCGAGTCAGGAATGAGGACATGCAGAAGGCAGCTTTCAGGATCAGTTTTGGGCATTACGAGTTCCTCGTGATGTTGTTTGGACTCACAAATGCACCCCCCATGTTCATGGACTTGATAAACTGGGTGTTCCGGCTGTATCTTTCCGATTTGTCATTGTGTTTATAGATGACATCCTGATATACTCCAAGACTCGGGAAGATCACAAGGAGCACTTGCGAGTAGTCTTTGATACTCTCAGGAAGAACCAGTTATTTGCACAGTACAAGAAGTGCGACTTTTGGAAAGAAGAAGTCAAGTTCCTGGGGCATGTGGTGTCCAAGGAAGGGATAGTTGTGGACCTTGTTAAGGTAGCCACAGTTCAAGATTGGGAGCAGCCCAGTTCGGTTACTGAAGTGAGGAGTTTTCTTGGCCTGGTAGGTTACTATCGACGATTCATTCGGGATTTTTTCAAGATAGCTAGACCGTTGTCTCAGCTGACTCGGAAAGATCTCAAGTTCACCTGGAATGAGAAAGCAGAAGCAGCTTTCCAGGATCTGAAAGACAAGTTGACGTTCACCCATGTGATAGTATTGCCAGAGCAATGGGTCAAGTATACTATATACACCGATGCCTCTTATGTAGGTTTGGATTGCGTTCTGATGCAGAAAGACAGGGTTATTGCTTATGTATCGCGACAGTTAAGGAAATACGAGGAAAACTACCCTACGCATGACCTGGAGTTGGCGGCCGTCATCTTTGCATTAAAGCTCTAGAGACATTACCTCTACGGAGAGGACTTTGTTTGTGACCACGAGAGCCTTAGATACATATTCACGCAGAGAGACCTGAATATGAGGCAGCGACGGTGGATGGAAACCTTGAAGGACTTCAAGTTCGAGTCTCCTACCATCTTGACAAGACCAACCTTGTGGCAGATGCGTTAAGCCACAAGAAGACAATAACATTTGTAGCTCCGCTGATAATAGCAGAGTGGGATATGGTAGAATTTGTGCGAGACTTTAAGCAGAAACTTACGATAGAGGAGACGTTTGAGAGCATCACACATATTTGGGTTCAGCCACTCATTGATGACAGGATTATTGCGGCTCAGGGAGACGATGAGCTATTGGAAAAGATGAGAGAGTGGGTTAGTGATGATGTAGACTCTGAATGGAGAGTTGGTACAGATGGGGGTTTACGTTATCATGGCCGCCTATGCGTCTCGAATCTTCATGACTTGAGAAGGAAGTTCTCGAAGTTGCTCACAATTCAAAGATGGCGATGCATCCTGGTAGTACGAAGATGTATCGAGATATGAAGAGGTCATACTGGTGGGACAACATGAAGGCCCACATAGCATATTTTGTGTCCCATTGTCTCACGTGCCAGCAGGTCAAGGCTGAATATCGCCGGCCTCCTAGACTGCTTCAGCCCATGCCCATAACTGAATTGAAATGAGATTTCATCTCTATGGATTTTATCTCAGGGCTACCAAAGACAGGGAAGGGACATGACTCCATATGGGTGATTATGGACCGGTTGGCGAAATCGGCTCATTTTCTCCCTATTAGAGTTTCGAACTCTGTAGACGATTTGGTCAGGCTGTACATCAAGGAGATCATACATCTGTATGGATTTCTTATAGAGATCGTGTCGGACTGAGACATGCGATTCCCATTTATCTTTTGGACTCATATCCAGGAAGCAATGGGTGTGAAGTTAAAGTTTAGTACTGTGTTTCACCCAGTGGCGAATAGGCAGACAGAATGGTGGATCAGATGTTGGAAGATATGCTGCGAGCTTGCGTGCTTGATTTCAAGGACAGATGGGACAACTGTCTTCCTTATGCTGAGTTCGCCTACAACAACAGCTTTCAGGTGAGTATTGGCATGACCCCCTATAAGGCCTTGTATGGGCGCCCCTGTCAAGTACCATATTACTGGGCAGAGGTTGGCGAGAAGAGTTTGATTGACCCAGAGTTAGTACAAGCGACCTCAGAGAAGATCGACATTATCATGCATCGGCTTCTTGCAACATAGAGTAGACAGAAAAGCTATGCCGATACGAGGTGGTGACCGCTAGAATTCGAGTTTGGGGACCATGTGTTCCTGAAAGTTTCTCCCATGAAGGGAATCCTTCAGTTTAGATAGAAGGGGAAGCTTACGCCGAGATTTATTAGCCCATTCCAGATACTGGATTGAGTGGGTGTGGGAGTATACCGCCTGGCTTTGTCCACACCAGTCGTAGGCATGCACAACGTATTTCATGTGTCGATGTTGAAGAAATACGTTCCTGATCCTTCCCACATCATCAAGTGGGAGCAGGTGCAGTTGAGTGAGGATGCTACTTATGTACTGCGACCGACGCATATCATAGATAGGAAGGAACAGGTGTTGCGTAGTAAAGTTATTCCACTTGTGAAGGTACTATGGACGCACCACACTGAGGAAGAGGCTACTTGGGAAACGGAAGCTGAGGTTCGAAAGAATTACCCTCAGATTCTCAAGGAGTACGAAAAGGTACTAATTTCGAGGACAAAATTTTTCTTTAAGGGGGGTTGATTGTAACATCTCGGAAAAATCCGTACAAAGACCCGAGTACCACCTCAGGCAGAAATCACCTAGGACCAAATCCTTTAGAAATTAGATAAAAATTAATTAAGTGCTAAAATGGATTAATCACTAGATTAGCTTGAACAGCTTTAAATACGAACTGCAAGACCCAAAACTAGCAGAACCGCTAATGCTACATTACCTAAAAACGTAGGATCAATCTCTAAACCCAGTTACTCTCAGGAGCAGCTTGAAACTTCGTTTCAGACCTGGACCGGGCGTCGAAAGTATGTGTTAAGGCACAAAAATATTGCAGTGGTCAGAGAATCCCATGGTACTGATCTTCTCCAGGGGTAGTTAGGTATTTTGGTAAACTTCTAGCTCCAGGGGTAGTTTAGGTATTTTGGTAAAGTTCTAGCTCAAGGGTAGTTTAGGCATTTTGGTAAAGTTCCAGCTCCAGGGATATCTGTTGAGGCATGAAAAAGTGATGAAAGGATTGAAGCAGAAGAAGATTGGAAAGCAAAGTACTAGAAAGAAGAATGAAAGAAGAAAGAGAAGTATTTTTGAGATTGTTTGTGCGGGACCGTGCAAGCGATATCAGTTGCGCGGGTCCGCGCAACCAAAGATCAGTTGCGCAGGTCTGCGCAGTTGATTTCAGGAGAAGATTTCCTTGAACGGTTAAGATTGATGCAAGGTGGGTCTCACGGCATCGAAATCGAGGTACCACACGTGCGAGAGCCTATAAATACCCCCTCCCCTCCTACATTTGAGAGGATTGAAGATTTTGGAGAGGAAGTAGAGCAAGAAGGGAGATCAAAGGTGAGAGAGAAGGCAAAGGTGGTTTGCGCAGGTCCGCGTAACCGCGAGTTCGTACAAACCACCTGTCCTGCAGTCTGTGAAGATAAAGGGCCGTTATGCTGCCGAAATGGTTGAAGTCTTCAAATTCCTTCTGTTCAAGTGTAAAGGAGAATATTCAGTAGAAGAGTAATTCCTCCTAAGTACTAGGAGATGACCGAAGCAGGCGTCGGAATGGTGCCAAAATTTTTATCAGACTGTCTTATCTACTTTAATTGATTGTACTTTATTTTCAGAATCAAGGGAATCCGAGGATATAAATGAACTCAGAATAAATGTGATCAATGTTCTCTCATTATTTCCTTGTTATCATCGAATAAATCCCCCAAATCAAATACATTTATTTTCTTATCAAAACAGTCCAATAACCACGAAACTATACAGTTATGACCACCTTATTGGACTTAACAACCATCTCAAAAATCAAGTCCATATAGTATTAAGAAATGTACAACTTGGACCCGGAGCGAAGTGTGTGAGAAACGCGAATACCTTTAGAAAATGAACTCGGATTTAAGTGATTTGGGCCGTTCACTTACGGGCTAAGTTTAAGGATTCAGACCATTAGAATCTGACCTAAATACACCCTCGGATCAGGAAAATTTCCCTACACAGGTCAGTTACTTGTGGCCCTGATCGAGTGTCAAAGACCGTTGAATTAAAACTAGTCCGCCACGGTCGATCCATACATCCGATCGGATTGAAAACTTAACCTGACCTAGATCCAATGTCAGGGAACTTTCCTCAGACGGTATGTAGAAAGGGGCCTCCAGATGTACTCCATTGAGCCGAAACAGACGAATTTTGGCTATAACCTAAGTATACCATGGTCCTGGGGCCATTCCCATCATTTCTGAGCCTATATAAGGGCCTTTACCCACCCTCACTCATTCCATATGAATTCCAAACCCTAGGAGAGCGAAGAGAGAGAAAGAGAAGAAGAAAGTGAGGAGAAGAGAGTGGGAGTGAGAGAAAGTTCCTGGGATTTAATCCCATCACTCCACGTGCTTAACCACTGCTCCTATATCGCCGTGTCGACGATTCCGATCCTATTGCTAGTTTGTTTTAGGGATCCAAATAGAGTAAGCGATGAAATTGCTAACCTATTTCATGCTATAGGTTGTCGTTGTGCCGTAGACGAAGACTTAACGTATAAATTGAGTAAGTTACGAGTTTACTAGTGAAAGGTGCGGACTATAAACGTTTAGGTTATGGTTTTTAAGGCTTTCAATGTTAGCAATGATTTATGTTTGACTTGATTGCTATTACATATGCTTAGACATGATGTTTTTCGCGTATTACACATATCTATAAACTATGTTGAAAAAGATGCATTCCATGTGTTTGTTGAAATGTTTGTATGAGTATGGAATCATGACTTGTGCTTGCCATGATTTAGGTTGGAGGATACGTGATTGTTGTACGTGTGACAACATCCTTGTGAAAGGATTTGCTATAATACCTATTATTACTATATTACATGTATGTTAATATGTGTAGTCTAAGTGTTTGATAAAATGTCAGGATAGAAAAATGCTTAATGAAACGTATTTAATGAGGGTGTTGAGAGGTGACTCTCAATCCCCTTACCTATAGCTACAATTTCCTTCATGTAACCTAACGTACTACTATGTGCTTTATGTATGAAATGCCTATGCACGATAACCTGTCTATTATGTGTTTGTTGAAATGCTCAAATGAGAATTGTATTTAGATTGGTTGTCACATGCTGTCCTTCACTATAACATGTGAATGCTATCATTTGGAGTGTGATTGGGGCTACGATGTAGTCCAAGCAATCGGTAATGAGTTCCGAGTTAGTGGCTGAGGTCATTTCGCCACTCAAGACAGTTTTGAGGAATCCGAGTCGTACGTTGATCGTCAATAGTGGTTAGGCCACGTGGAATGCTTACGCACTCCATGTCGATCAATTCAACGTATGCTCGTACCAGTCAAGATTGTCAAGTAACCCGATTGGCCCAATGTATGTTCACCATGTATGAATACTAATGCTTGAATCTAAGGTACCAACTTACCAAAGGAAAACCCGTTTAACCTTAGTACCATGATCCACTAAGACTCATGAGCTGGGCATGGTGGTATGGGACACCGTGGTCGAGCTGTCGGCCTATGCTGGGGCGACGAGCCTCCCCTTAGTGACCAGTGAGCAAACCAAACTCATGAGCTGAATATGGTGGTATGGGACACTGTATTCGAGCTGTCGGCCTACGCTAAGGTGACGAGCCTTTCCCGTAGTGACCTCAAGTATAAACAAAGGCTTATGAGGATGGTGACGAGCCTCTTCATAGTGACCTGAACTTGCCTATCCTTTGCTTCATATCCAGGGGTGACGTTGCCCTATAGCTTGCCTATCGTATGTGATAAACTAGGATTTACGACCCTAGATAGAGCATCGTTGGGTAAATGATATAAAGGGAGGTATCTTAGCTTCCCGAATCTACTATATGAATAAGCATACTTAAGAACTTGGCTAATCACGTACATGCACTGCATTTGCATGTGCCTTTGGTGTTGGAGTTGAGCACAGAGGAAGGGGTGCATGCTATGATCGTAAGATGTTGTCGCAAGAGGGAGTGTAGGCGAGGGCATGCATCATTATAACATATCATCCTTGCATTAATCAGAGTACTTAGGAATGATTGCTATATTGCTTTATCATTACTGCTTGACTGAATTGATAACATGTTAACCTTTGCCTTATAGGTCCACTGAGTTGATCACTCACTCCCACTCTGGGATGGTGTTTTAAAACAACAACCAGACCCTGTTGTAGTTTTAGGTGATGTCGAGGGATATAAGGCGGAGCCTGACTTCTACGACGACGAGGAGGAGTTCTCCTATTTACAACTCTCTAACGGGTCCATATAGATCTGGAGTCGTATCACCGGGGCTACAGGGATATGGATTAGAAGACATTACACTTTATTATTTTATATATTTTGGAACTAAATATGTAATTATTTAATTTGGTATCATGTTCATACTCTGGGGACTTACAACCACTTATATGTTTTATATACTTATCACAGTCTTCCTCTTGCGTAACTTAAATGTCTCTGGAGTATGATATGCTATTTTGGTATAAGCCCACTCATGTTTAATGCATTAATACGGACAACATTTAATCATCATTATCTTTGTTGCATAAGTGTAACATCTCAGATAATAATTTAGGAAATCATAGATCTCACTGGGCTTGTGGTCCAACGCGGACCACGAACCCGATTGTGGAATGACAATCATTGATCGCGAATCGGACCCGTACGATCAAACCCCATATCCGATCATCCCCAAATTTTGCATGGCCCTTCATCGGGCCATGGATCACCTATCTTGAAAGTTTCATGGCCAGACAACCACCAGAGCCGCTCCAATCGCCAGAATGGACCCCATAGGGCCATTTAAAGATCAGAATCGTATGCTCAAACCCCATACTCGTTCATCCGTTTGTTTCCAAACTTTGCATGACCCCTCATTAGGCCATGGAGCACTTGTCCTATAAATTTCGTGACCAAGGACCCATCAAGCAACCCCATTACTCTTTTAGCCTAAAACCGATGGTTTAGAGTAAGCATGACCAAATCTCCACTTTCACTAGTTATAAACAGGCCACACTATGAACGTAGTTAATTCAAACCCTAATCATTGCCCACCAGAAATCTCACTATTAAATTGATTCAAAAAATATCTTGAATTTCTAAACGAGCTCTAGACCGCTCGTTAGTGGGCCACTAGTTCCAAAACTATAGAATAATGTCCGTCTTCCTGGGCTTGACGTTCATCACAGAAGTCGGACCTGGATACTATCCAGAACTGCTCAACTTGAGCTAAAGGACGAGTGCATGAGAAGTGCAAATACCCTGAAGGAAGAAGCTGAAACTTAAGTGAATTGGGTCGTCCACTCTTATTCAAAGTTGAGGATTTCAGACCGTTGGTTTACGACCAAACTTCACACGTAGAGTAAGGATAGTTTCTTGCTCATATCTGTATAGCTGCTGCCCCGATCGACTATCGATGACCATTGAATAAACTTTTAACCATATCTGTCGATCAGCGCATCCAAATGGCGGGCCGATCATATCTCTATGTAGATCAGCGTTATGGCTAGCTATCCTATGGTGTATATCAACTTGTACACCCCATAGTGGGCCCTAAAGGCTAGAAAGACCCTCCCATAGGTTTAGTATAGTAAAAATCCAACACTTGAGGCCATTTCCACCAAATCTAGCATTATAAAAGGGGTTCATTTGGGCACCCCCTCACCCCATACAATTTTGCCCTAGAAAAGGGAGAAGAGAAAGAGGAGAAAGGAGGAGAAAGAGAGGGGAAGAAGAAAGGAAAGGAGTGTGTGGTAGGAGGTGGGGCCCAAGGAAGCTTAACCTTGCAACTCTTTACCCCTTCTCCAAGGAAACCCTCCACATCAACTGCAAGAACCGCTTCCGTTGGTTGTCTAGGTAAATCTCTAATCCCTTTTTCTTGAAACCCATGTATTGAGAATGGATTGGCATGGATTTCTAACATGCAAGTACTTGCTATAGGGATTCCGGCCGGTCAACCCCCAAAGTCTCATTCCTAGGTTATTTTTTGAACCTCCAACGATCCATAGGTGCAGACTATTAATCTTAGGAGGCCTAGCACCAATTATATCATGAGTTTAATGATTTTGTTTGCTTGAGTGAAGCATATGTAGAATCTAGAGTGACCTTAGGATTTGGGTGCTTGTTTGAGATGTATGGAATTGTATGTTGCTCACCCTTTCTTGTGATGTTGTTTGTGCCTCACTTGTTTGAGATATTGTGGATGACTATATGCTCATGCATTGCGTGATTTTCTCATATGTTGTTGCCTATGATGGGCATGATGTTTATCCATGTGCATTTGATTCCTTGAAATGTTGGAAGTGTTCAACTTCCTCACTAACCCACACACTCACATGCACCTTACTCCTTATAACGTAGTATGCTTACTAGGGATATTTGACTCATAGGTTGTGATGTATGTGAACATGACATTTTTATGCTAGTTGAAAATCTTGATGGTTGGCATGCTATGAATTAACATTGAACCCTCAGGTTTGTTGAAAACATGAGGAGAGACGGTAGTTCCATCAGTAGGACTATGCTAGGGCTAAACTTGTGAGTTTGGGCGGGTGTATACGGGTGGCAGTAGTTCAACTACATGGGTCCCTTGTACCCGATGCCGCTCGTCGCATGCTCACCCGACTCGTGCGGTCTAGCCTACTATCTGACCAACCTTATTTGTTAACCATGTTTGCTCACATATGTATGGAATATAGAACACCCTACCACCACTGTAGTCCATTGATAACGAATTAAATATCGATCCACAGTCTCATGAGCCGGGCATGGTGGAATGGGACACTGTGTCCGAGCTGTCGAGCTACTCTGGGGTGACGCGCCTCCCCGTAGTGACTGCGAGCGATCCCTTTCTCTCGGCACTCCCCATGTGCTTGAAGTCGGGGATGGGGAACGCGACGGGATCACAGATCGCTGGGTCTTGGCCTCACACGTTGGGGGGTCTTGGCCTCACAACTAGTTCAAGGAATTTGATATGTGGGGTGTATCAGATTCTCAAATTTGCTGGATGAACGGACTTAACTAAGAACTTGGTTAACATTATCACTACATTGCATTAACTAGGTTGGTGACTCGGCAGTCGAGGTCGCTCTGAGGGAGCGTTGACATACGCGATCGTTAGACAAAGTCGCTTGAGGGAGGGTTATGGCGAGGGCATGCATCATATCATCTATCATGCATATGCATTAATAAGATTAGATAGGTGTTTATGAATGACTGTTTTTCATTAAATTCATAGTATAATTGATGTCTGTTGTAACTTACGACTAATAGCACTCACTAAGTTGATCACTCACTCCCACTCTAGGACGGTGTTTTAAAACATCAACCAGATTCGCTCGTAGATGCAGGTGATGCCTAGTATGAGGAGCCAGGGCGACGTGAGCCTCAAGGGGGAGGTTGAGTTCTTCTACTTCTAGATGAGGAGCGGGTCTCCGTCGGCTCGGTAGATGGGACATTGGATCGCTGAGTAGCAGACTCAGCCCTATTCTTTTGGACATGATATTTTTGTGATTTTTGTTGGGTAACGCCTTGGGCGACCCTTTTATATTCTTTTTGACCTATGTGTATATATATATATATATATATCTTCTATTCCAGTAGATTAGTTGTGGTTGTGCTTCATATTCCAAGTAATTCCAGGTTGAGCATTTAAACCTGATTAATTGCATATTAATGAAAGAAAAACTGGTCATAAGTGACCCCGAGAACTCGGGAGTCAAGTGTATACCCGACCCTCAATTTTTTGGGCGTTACAACATGGTATCAAAGCAATAGTTTGGAATCCCTTAGGCCATGGGTCATGAACTCACTAACCCATCCGATGACTTGAGATGATACGTATTAGAAAACGCAACAGGGACTTAGAACACTAGGAACCATCCCTTACCCTGAACCAACAATTTTAGACGGAAGGTAGGGCTTGTAAGGAGTTAGGAATGTGTAGCGAGAACGGGGGATCTAAGGGTCTTAACCTGACGGCAAGATTCGATTCGATTCGATTGACTAGGAGATTTAGCTAGTTTAGTCCACCAAATTCCTAGGGCTCCTGGGGCCAACTAAAATAGGTGGGATTAAGGTGAAATAAATTTTAGAGTAACGATAAATGTAGGTGTAAGGTACTGTCCCTGAGATGAGCGCATCCCAAGTTCCATGATGCCCTGTTGGAATGTATTCAATTAAAGGTAAATTCCGGGTTTCCTTTCAAATTATACTTGGAAAATTCATCATCAAGGGATTTGGAAATCCCACATTAAACCTCCCAACACAAGGCTCATCTAGCAAAGCCTAAGAAATTAATTTTGAATCCCATCCCACACTTATTCTAGACATGTCATTCCCAATCTTGAGTTGGGATTAGCATTACAATCCCATTTAGTACGGCTTAATGCCACTAGCCAAACAAGCCTAAATCGAAATTCCTCTTTCCAATGTATCTCCTTAAGATATTCACCTGTCATCACTCTATTCTTAAACTTCCCCAGTACATTGTTAGGAATGAGCCAGATATTGAAAGATTTGATGGTCGAAGCCAACATTCAAGTCCGAATGAGCTAGTTCTGGGTTAAATTTTTTAGTTCTGGGTCAAATTTGTTAGTTCCGACCCATTCTGGGATAAGTACTTATGGGTAAACAAAAATTCACCAAAAATAGTAGAAATGTAGATAAAATAGCTTTTTAACCACTAACCGGGAGGAATATTTTGAAATAAATATATCCATTATGTATATCAGCTTCTCCTACCCCAAATTCATATATGGCACGTTGAATAACTCATTCTGGTTTACAAGATATGCCCGTCACAAGGTGACCCCGCTCGAAAAACAGAAGGCCGGCGGGACCCCGCCCACACGATTGTCCGACCCCGCTCGTGGACCCCGCCCGGGCTCCAGCGACTTGGTGGGACGCCGCCCGGACATCCAGAGGGTCGGCGGGACCCCGGCCGACCGGCGTGACCCCGCTGAAAATTTCTACAATTTTGGTTCAAATTCAAAAAATCATATCTCCTTCGTTACAACTCCGTTTAGGTGATTTAAAAACCAAATTGAAGCTTAATGAGTCTAGTTATATATGAAAATAATAAAATAAAAATAAAAATTATAAAATATCAAATTTTAGGATGTTTTACCAACTATTCAAAAATTATTAATTTCAGACAGCTATTACTCCTAGAATTTTATAATTTATTTATAACTCCAAATGATATGAAATTTTGTGGAATGACTTGAAACTTGATGATAAATCATCATAAAAATTTTAAAAATAATTCAGTTGCTAAAAGTTTAAGAAACCTTATAAGAAATAGAGTCATTTTGTAAAAAAAAAAAAAACTTGGACCTCCCCCCTTTACAACACATACACATGAGGGGCCCACCTTTCTTACTATTTAGGGATGCTTAGAACCCATTCCTTCTATTTCCACTACATTCCATTCCTTCTATACCCTCTACAAAACCCCAACACACATCACTCTCCTCTCTCACTCTCTTATCCACAAAACCCATTTCAAACCCATCTTCTTCTCCTTTACAAGACCCATCCCTTCGCAACACCGATTCTCAATCCCACTCCATTCGCCCATTTACTCTCAAAACCCAACATTAATCCTCTTTACTCTAACCCATCTCAAATTTCATTTTTTCTCAAAACCCATTCCAACCCTCCTCAATTCTCATTTCCTAAACATTTCTCAACTCCCATTCCTCAAATCCATTTTCCTTAAACCCATCCACTCTTTCACTCTCACTTTCCCATCCTCAAACCCATCTTCTTCTCCTTCACAAAACCCATCCCTTCTCAACACCCATTCACAAAATCCCACGCCATTCACCCACACTCTCTTTCACTCCCAAAACCCACAAAATACCCATCTCAAAACCCATTCACTAAAATCCCACTCTATTCATTCATTTACTCTCAAACCCATTCACTCAATCACTGCTAACTCCATTCCCAATTTCCCTTTTTTTTTTCAAACCCACTCTCAAATCCCTTTCCTCCAACAACACCCATCTCTTCCTTCTCATATCCAACCCAAATTCATCTAACTCAACATCACCTCCAACCCATTTCCAAATTTCATTTTCCCAAACCCATCTCCAACCATGGCACCTCTATGTAATATGTTCTTCAATGAGTCTTGTTATACAATTTTAACTGAAAATGTGCATTGTGTTTGATACTATTTGTGTACCAACTATTTTGTCAATATTCTTTTACTAGATGAGAATCATAATGCCCTGTTTGCTTATGTGTTAAAGTGTTTGTTGATTAATATCATTATATATATATATATATTTGGAAAGATGGGTATTATGGATTCAATTTTCTTTTCAACCATGTTTGGAGAATAGTTTACTGTAAGTCACGCAACCTCAAAAGAGCTCCGGTAAAATAGGTAGGATTCAAACTGTTAAAAATTTCAAGGCAATGGTGCCACTGCCTCACTTCACCTGATCGACCAATCATGCCTTGTATATTAGTACTTATAGTCTGTTAGGATTCATTTGGTTTTTCGAGAATCTTCAGCAAAATCATCAATCAGTTTATAACATCTTTCCAGAATAGACCTTTCGCAAGAACCCCATCACAAGTAAACCACTTGGTGACACTCTTTGTGAACTAGACTGGACTTCTAGCATAAATTGGTTTCGGATCAGCACCAGCAACGGAGGGTGTATACATGTCAGAGAACCTTGGCAGCTTAGAAGAGACTACTAGCCCAGTGTTGTTGAAGGATCCTGGGAGAGGGTAAGTGAAAGGAGACATTAGTCTTTTCCTTTGTATAAATTCTGGAAATACACGTGACAATAGTGAGCTCACGTAAATTAATCATTGGAGAAACGTGAGCATGACTGAAACTGCCTATGAAATGAGAAATGATTATTTCTAAAACACTAGCGGGGCTATTTGGATTGGTGGAAAGGTGTTGCAAGTGACTACGTATATCTCTTAAATAGAGAATGTGATTGTGATTACATACGAAAAGCACACGGTCTAAGGAGTAAAGCCAACTGAGTATAAGAGCATGTCGATGCTTGGAGATTTATCCACCTAAAGATTACAAGTAGAGAAAGTGCACCAGGGTGTCATATACTTCTTCCTGATATATACTGAAGAAGATTTGACAAGAGTAACTGCAAGAACATAATACTTACTAATGTCCAGTGGAGCTGGTTCTGGGTATTGGTTTACTCAAGTGAATAGAGTGCGTGCAACTGCAACAACTCATGTTTAACATATTTCATCAGTAGCAAAATGAGCCACCAATTCATCTTCATCCTCATCCAAATTAATACGGGTCAACAATTTGTAAAATTGATCTTATATACTTTGACACAAAATATCATTAAATTGTTGCAATTAAAATTTTTATATGAGGTTTAATAATAATCAAGAGACAATATTTTACTGTCCATTTTCAACTTCATTTTAGCCCAATTATTAATCTTTTCTATTCCCTTCCTTTCATAGGTCAATTGGTGTTGTTGCCACCAAACGAGTACACCCTTTAAGTTTTGTGGCCACAGACCTTAATTTCTTTCCATTCTCCAGAGCTTTCCAGATAAAGAAAGCTGCTAAGGATGCTATGTAGTCCACATAACCAATGGGATTTAAGTTGCCTCTAAGATCTAAAACATCGACTTGGATGGTGCGATCTGACCTTTCAATAGCTTGGGTTAGGTATTCCATTCGATAAGTTGCCTTTATTGTCCTATTGGAGCTGTAGCAGAAGTTGAGTCTTGATTGACTCCATTAACTCTCTCCAAATCACCCTCATCACTTCCTAAGCCTTGGATTGCTGCAGCAAAGGAGAGGAGGCACCCCCGTCCTCATCCGACCCAGAAGAATAATAGCTTAACTTTACAAAAATTAGTAGTTGTTTTGAGTTAGTTAGGACTACTACCATGTATTGAAGATAGTTAAAACTCTTGCTTGATTTGTTTGCCTTTTCTTTATGTTTAAAGTATCTAGTAATACATGTAAATCCATATTGTAGGATATAACTGGCCATACTAATGGCATTTTGAATTCAAAATGAATGTATGGATTGTTTTAGAATTTTCTTGTTGTCTTGTGAATGCTTGTATGAATAATTGCCTTACTGCGTCCATATTAGCGTTATTAGCACTCCAAACCACTAGAATACCTTTAAACTTTCGATTCTTCCTTCCCTGTTAAAATTCATGAAACCAAAGTGTGATTTGCCCATAACTCACTAACCATAAGATAAAAATAGTAATGTCAAGAAGAACCTTAGATTCCTGGAAACCTTTCTAAGGTAGTCATTTAATCATAGGCACCATGGGAGACTCACCACCCACTAAGATATTATAAATGTGAAATTTCAAGTTTTTATTAAATTTTAATATCTTCTAAGTGTAAGAATAATCGGATTGCAGAATTACGGAAGTATACACTTGCGAGGCATTCGCAGCTTGACTCAATTCTCAATCCTGGGAGACTACCAATGGACTCACTGCTTAGACCGAGCAGAAGACCGGGATCTGCCAGGACTAAGAAGGGTACAACGATCTTTCTGCCTTGGTCAGACAGAGGATCGACGTATGGGATCAAAGCCTACCACAATCGTCTTTCCATATTAGCCCAATCATAAAGAGAAGAATATACCACCCTTAGGTAACCTTTAGCATCAAACACTTAGCATGATAATGATGATTTGACATTATTTTCAAACCTTAAAGGTGAAAATTTTTAAGGGGGGTAGATCATAATGAGCTAGGCTAGCGTATTTACTATATATACCCTAAAACGTATATAAACCCGAAACCAACAAAACTTAAGCAAACGAACTGATGGTATCTTTATTTATTACCCTTAGGTAATTTCGGAGACGAAATTGTTTTTAAGGGGGGTAGATTGTAACATCCCGAATTTTCACTGTTTTGGATTTCCAAAAAATTCTTGAAATTTATTTTTATTAACTTATATTATCACTTACTGACCATTAACACTCAACGTTAACTTATACATGAGTGGTCCTGTCTGGTCATGATATGATAAGACCGAGTGTGGGCCGCCAAGTCAGATGACCTGTTTACACTTAACAACAGGCCGTGTGGGCCACCTAGCGACCAAGGAGGGTTAGAAAAATCTAATAATTTAGGAAATCATAGATCTCACTGGGCTTGTGGTCCAACGCGGACCACGGATCCAGTAAACATCCAGAAGTCAATTATCCACGCCGTCCTAGCGGCACTTGTAAAGTGCGACTCACCCCGGCCTAATAGTTTCAGAATCTAGCACTCTTAATTGAAACTGAGATATAAGGCATTTCAGCCGTTGGATTTCTCCTAAATTTACGGTGGGGGTCTAATATATTTTTCTACGCCCGTCCACCAAATCTGGGACCCGATCGTGGAACGGCAACCGTTGATCCCGAATCGGACCCGTGTGATCAAACCCCATATCCGATCGTCCCCAAATTTTGTATGGCCCTTCATCGGGCCATGGATTACCTGTCTTGTAAGTTTCATGGCCAGAGGGCCACCAGAGCTGCTCCAATCACCAGAATGGACCCCATAGGGCCATTTAAAGATCGGAACCGTATGCTCAAACCACATACTTGTTCATCCGTTTGTTCCCAAACTTTGCATGACCCCTCATCAGGTCATGGAGCACTTGTCCTATAAATTTCGTGACCAAGGACCCATCAAGCAACCCTGTTACTCTTTTAGCCTAAAACCGACGGTTTAGAGTAAGCATGGCCAAATCTCCACTTTCACTAGTTATAAACAGGCCACACTATGAAAGTAGTTAATCCAAACCCTAATCATTGCCCACGAGAAATCTCACTATCAAATTCATTCAAAAAAATACCCTAAATTTCTAAATGAACTCTAGACCGCTCGTTGGTGGGCCACTAGTTCCAAAACTATAGAATAATGTCCGTCTTCCTGGGCTTGACGTCCATCGTAGGAGTCGGACCTGGATACTATCCAGAACTGCTCAACTTGAGCCAAAGGATGAGTGCATGAGAAGTGCAAATACCCTGAAGGAAGAAGCTGAAACTTCAGTGAATTAGGTCGTCCACTCTTATTCAAAGTTGAGGATTTCGGACTGTTGGCTTACGACCAAACTTCACACGTAGAGTAAAAATATTTTCCCGCTCATATTCGTATAGCTGCAACCCCGATCGACTATCGGTGACCGTTGAACAGACTTCTAACCATATCTGTCGATTAGCGCATCCAAATGGTGGGCCGATCATATCCTTATGTAGATCAACATTATGGCTAGCTATCTATGATGTATATTAACTTGTACACCCCATAGTGGGCCCTAAAGGCTAGAAAGACCCTCCCATAGGTCTAGTATAGTAAAAACCCAACACTTTAGGCCATTTCCACCAAATCTAGCATTATAAAAGGGGTTCATTTGGGCACCCCCTCTCCCCATACGATTTTGTCCTAGAAAAGGGAGAAGAGAAAGAGGAGAAAGGAGGAGAAAGAGAGAGGAAGAAGAAAGGAAAGGAGTGTGTGGTAGGAGGTGGGGCCCAAGGAAGTTTAACCTTGCAACTCTTTACCCCTTCTCCAAGGAAACCCTCCACCTCAATCGCAAGAACTGCTTTCGTTGGTTGTCTAGGTAAATCTCTAATCCCTTTTTCTTGAAACCCATGTGTTGAGAATGGATTGGCATGAATTTCTAACATGCAAGTACTTGCTATAGGGATTTCGGCTGGTCAACCCCCAAAGTCTCATTCTTAGGTCATTTTTCGAACCTCCAATGATCCATAGGTGCAGATTATTAATCTTAGGTGGCCTAACACCAATTATATCATGAGTTTAATGATTTTATTTGCTTGGGTGAAGCATATGTAGAATCTAGTGAGACCTTAGGATTTGGGTGCTTGTTTGAGATATATGGAATTGAATTTTGCTTACCTTTTCTTGTGATGTTGTTTGTGCCTCACTTGTTTGAGATATTGTGGATGACTATATGCTCATGTGTTGCGTAATTTTCTCATATATTGTTGCCTATGATGTGCATGATGTTTGTCTATGTGCATTTGATTCCTTGAAATGTTGGAAGTGTTCAACTTCCTCACCAACTCACACACTCACATGCACCTCGCTCCTGATAACGTAGTATGCTTGCTAGGGATATTTGACTCGTAGGTTGTGATGTATGTGAACATGACATTTTTATGCTAGTTAAAAATCTTGATAGTTGGCATGCTATGAATTAACATTGAACCCTCAGGTTGGTCGGAAACATGAGGAGAGACGGTAGTTCCATCGGTAGGACTATGCTAGGGCTAAACCCGTGAGTTTGGGCGGGTGTGTACCGGTGGCAGTAGTTCAACTACATGGGTCCCTTGTACCCGATGCCACTCGTCGCATGCTCGCACGACTCATGTGGTCTAGCCTACTATCTGACCAACCTTGTTTGTTAACCATGTTTGCTCACATATGTATGGAATCTGGAACACCCTACCACCTCTGTAGTCCATTGATAACAAATTGAATATCAATCCACAATCTCATGAGCCGGGCATGGTGGAATGGGACACTGTATCCAAGCTGTTGGCCTAAGCTGGGGTGACGTGCCTCCTTGTAGTGACCACGAGCGATCCCTTTCTCTCGGCACTCCTCATGTACTTGAAGTTGGGGATGGAGAACCCGACGGGATCACGGATCGTGGTGTCTTGGCCTCACAGGTTAGGGGGTCTTGGCCTTGTAACTAGTCCAGGGCATTTGATATGTGAGGTGTATTAAATTCCTGAATTTGCTGGATGAAGGACTTAACTAAGAACTCTGTTAACATTATCATTATATTGCATTAGCTAGGTTGGCGACTCGATAGTCGAGGTCACTCTAAGGGAGTGTTGACATACGCGATCGTTAGACGAAGTCGCTTGAGGGAGAGTTGTGGCGAGGGCATGCATCATATTATCTATCATGTATATGTATTAATAAGATTAGATAGGTGTTTATGAATGACTGTTTTTTATTAAATTCATAGTATAATTAATGTCTGTTGTAACTTACGACTAATAGCACCCACTGAGTTGATCACTCACTCTCACTCTGGGATGGTATTTTAAAACACCAACCAGACTCGCTCGTAGATGCAGGTGATGCCTAGTATGAGGAGCCCGGTGATGCGAGCCTCGAGGGGGAGGGTGAGTTCTTCTACTTCTAAATGAAGAGCGGGTCTCCGTCGGCTCGGTAGATGGGACATTGGATCGTTGAGTAGCAAACTTAGCCCTATTCTTTGGACATAATATTTTTGTGATTTTTGTTAGGCAACGCCTTGGGCGACCCTTTTATATTTTTTTTGACCTGTGTATATATATATATATATATATATATATCTTTGATTCCAGTAGATTAGTTGTGGTTGTACTTCATGTTCCAAGTAATTCCAGGTTACGTGTTTAAACCTGATAATCGCATATTAATGAAAGAAAAACTGATCATAAGTGACCCCGGGAACTCGGGAGTCGAGTGTATACCCAACCCCAGATTTTCAGGGTGTTACAATAAGTGTTGTGTTGGAACTTGGGAGTTGAGCTTATGCTCGACCCCCAATTTTCTGGGCATTACACCAAGTAGCCAACATTCCTTTCCTTTTAGGTTTGTCCTTTTTAGGACACTTATTTGTTAAATGCCCATATTCATGGTAGTTGTAACATTAACTGTCTTTTACAGATTTCCAAGTTTTAGATTTAGATATTTTCTTATCATTAGATTTTTAAAAATCAACCCTCTTTTTACTTTTAAAAATATTGTAAAACTTTTTAGTTAAAAGGGCCATGTCATCTTCAGAATTTTCAAAATCAGAATTACTACAATTTTCTTGAGAAATACTTTTAGAAGATTTAAGGGCGATGGATTTACTTTTAGGATCTTTAAAGTTTAACTCATAGGTTTGTAATGAGCCAACTAATTCCTCTACCCTTATATTATCCGTATCACGAAGTTCCTGGATCGCAGTCACCTTTGAATTGAACCGTTCAGGTAGTGAGCGTAGTATCTTTGCACACACTTTACTTTCTGGGATTTTATCACCAAGACCCCACATAGAGTTGACAATGTCATTCAATATAGTATAAAAGTCAATGAAAGTTTCACTTTCTTTCATACATATTTCCTCAAATTTGGTTGTGAGGATTTGGACTTTAGATTTTTTGACAATTGTTGTCTCTCGTGTGTCATTTCTAAAATATCCCATGCTTGCTTTGCAGTATCAGAGGATATAATTCTTTTGAATTCATCCGGTGATAGTGCGCAAGTGATTGCATTTAGTGCTTTTACATTGGCACTACTCTCACTTTTCTGAAGAGTGGTCCAAGAGAAATAAGGTGTAATTCTCATAGTTTTGGATCCATCGATACCAGTTACTTTAGTGGTAGGAGGGGTTCAATCAGTCACTGTGTCTTGCTAGACGCTCTCATCCATGGATTTTAAGAAAATCCTCATCCTGGCTTTCCAATAGGCATAATTGGAGCCATCAAATGGTAGAGGCCTGGTGACTAAGAGACTATCAAAATTTGACATCTCAAATAGCTCAGATCACAGGAATTTAATCCAAATGAAATAACAATTAAATGAGCTATTAGGCTTTGATACCTCTTGAAAAGGCCGAGTTATTAAGTCCTAGAAGAGGGGGGGAGGGAGGGGGGGGGGGGTGAATAGGACTATGTCAAATTAAAAAATTAATAGCAGAATTTAAATAAATTAAATACTGATAACAATAAACACTCCCATAATGCTGAAATTAAAGACATCCTCAAATGTACAAGTATTGAGAGGTTGATACAGTTGTTGTAATAAGGACAAGCTTACACAAAAAACCAAGGGTTTATGACAGGACAACCTTACTAGAACGGTCTGTGTATCAAAAACTCAAACTAATACAGAGGAATAAAGAAATAAATAGCAAGGAAAGAAATCTAAGCTATTACAACATTCCCACACTTGCATAAAAGAAATTACAACATTCTCCACAAGTGTAAAAAGGGAAATTTCAACATCCACAAAATAAAATAAACAATCAACCACAAGACCAGAAATTATAGTGGTTTGTTTATGTGTACACCAACTATTAAACAACAACCACACAACTACTCCACTCTTAATATCCTTACATAATGGATATTAGTGTTCACTATGAAAATAGGTTTTTTAAGGTTCACCTAAAACCCTCACAATTGTGCCTTTCAAGTGGGCTTATACAATTCAAAAACCCCACACTCTGAGTTTTTTGGATCACCTCAGATAAACTAAAACCAAGAGATTTTTTTGGCACAATCTCAATGAAACCAAAAGACAGAATTTACAATAATGTAAAATACCTGGATATTGTCCTTTCGATGCAGCCCGAAAGAACTAAATCGGAGTAGAAGTTCAACGTAGAAGTTCAATGTTCACACTCACATATGAAATGGTTCTAGGTTCTAAATTGATTTTAGATTAAACCAAGTTGGGCTAGCTCGATTTGATTTTGATTCCAAGAAATGGGAATACAACAATCCCTCTTTCAAATAAAATTGGAATGCAGAATTCAAAATAAAATACAAAGAAAGCTAATTAAAGAGAATATTAAATAAGTACAATATAGCTTAAAATAATTACTATGATTGGTCGTGCAGAACCTAATTTAGTTACTGGACTTTGAGTCGAGCCTGTAGGACTGGTCGAACACGAGTCAAGCACTATTCACATGACCGGTCGAGCAATCTCCAAGACTGGTCGAGGCTTTAACAAAAATTCCTGAAATTCAGTAACAAACTTAGGACTGGTCGAGGAATTCTTGGACTGGTCGAGCCAGTGCTAGGACTAGTTGAACATAGCCTAGGACTAGTCGAAAAACAGACTATGTACTTATAAAATGAGTCATTTGACTTATGTATTTAAAATGACCTACCCTAAGGTTAATCCAGGGTCATCCAAACCCTGTTAGAGATATATGAATATTGAGTCTTCTTTTCCTTCAGCTAATAGTTAATCTTTGAAGTTCACGAAGCTTAAGATCATGTCATATATAGAAGCTTGAACTCGAGACTTTTGAGGCTTAAATTGAAGCTTGAGCTTGAGCTTGAAGATTGAGTTTGAAGCTTGAGCTTGAAATAGTATTACTTTGTCTTGACTTGAAGCTTTGAAAACTTGAACCATTGAAGCTTGAAAGTTTGAATCCACACTTTGATGTTGTACTTGAACATGAACATGTAATCTTGCATTTGACGTTCTTGAAGCAAAGACCTTTGTTCATGTACATGAGATGCACCTTCTTGAATATATAGATGTACCACACCAGACAGAGATTCCAAGAGGTTTTGGCACTATAAAATTTGACAATCATAGGAGCTAGATAACATAGCACTTACACATTCGATAATGGCAGCAACTGTAGAATTGTTGGCCAAGGTATAGTTCAACTCTTTAACCTCCCTTTATTTGAGAATGTTTTATATGTCGAAGGGTTAAAACACAACTTATTAAGCATCTCTCAAATATGCGATAATAATCATAGTGTAAAATTTACTAACCAAGGATGTGAAATTCAAAATAAAAATGGTTCTGTAATATTAACTGGTCGTAGAACTTCTGAAAACTGCTACATCATAAGTGAGTCTAGCTCATCTAATCTATCGTGTTACATGGTCCATACCAATGAGACCGAATTATGGCATAAACGCCTTGGACATGTACTCTAACGTAACTTGTATAGATTGAGAAAAAGAGAGTTAGTAAGAGGCTTACCCAAAATATAGAAAATAGATAAAATATGTGACGAATGCCAGATTGGTAAACAAACTAGGAGTACTCACAAAAAAGTGAACTCCAATGCCATATCTAAACTGCTCGAACTTCTCCACATGGACCTTATTGGACCAACCAGAACGGAGAGTCGAGGTGGCAAGAAATACATACTGGTAATTATTAATGACTTTACCAGATATACATGGGTAGTCTTCTTAAGGTACAAATTAGAAACTCTTAATGAAGTAAAAAGGATCCTTAAACGTATTCAAACGGAAAAAGGATCTCAAGTCTGTAAAATCCGTAGTGATCATGGATCAGAAATTGAGAATAGCAGTTTTGAGAAATTTTGCAATAATCAGAGAATATCACATGAATTCTCAGCGCCCAAAACTCCTCAATAAAATGGTATAGTAGAAAGAAAAAATAAAGTACTTCAAGAAATGGCAAATGTAATGTTAAATAGTATGAAGCTCCCTAAAAATCTTTAGGTCGAAGTCATAAATACTGCTTGTCATATAATTAACTGCATTTATATTAGAAAATCAAAAGGTAAAATGGCTTATGAAATATGGTTTGATAAAAAGCCTACTGTCAAATACTTTTGAGTTTTTGGCAGCAAGTGCTACATTTTACGTGACCAAGAAAATCTGGGTAAGTTTGACACCAAAAGTGATGAAGGGCTATTTTTAGGGTATGCTTTAAATAGTCTAGAATATCGAATTCTTAATAAGAGGACTGGTGTCATTCAAGAGTCTATTAATATAGTTATTGACGATCACTTGAATACACCTGTTTCAAGTTCAGAAAATGATGAAGTTTTTCTAATTGATAAACCAGATACTTCTTTAAATCAACATAACACTGAACTAAGGACAGTTAAAGACCATCCAAGTAATCAGATTCTTAGAAACCCTCTCACTGGTGTGCGCACTTATAAACAACTAGAAGATACGTGTAATTACGTGTACTTTACATCTCAGATAGAACTGGCGAATGTAAAAGAATCTCTTACTGACGAAAATTGGATTGTTGCGATGCAAGAAGCGCTTAATCAATTTGTTAAAAATGATGTTTGGTACTTAGTTCTTAGACCTAAAGACAAACACAATATTGGAACAAAATGGATTTTCAAAAATAAGTCTGATGAACTAGGTAATATTATTAGAAATAAGGCTAGGTTGGTTATACAATGGTACACTCAAATTGAAGGCGTCGATTATGAATCAATCAGATTATTAGAGACCTTTACCCCAATAGCTCGTCTTGAATCAATCAGACTATTTATATCCATTGTGTGCTTTAAAAAGTTCAAAATATACCAAATGGATGTAAAGAGTGCTTTCTTAAATGGCGATTTGCATGAAGAAGTGTATGTTGAACAACCAACGGGTTTTGAAGCCCTAAGAATGCTAATCATGTCTACCTCCTCAAAAAGGCACTCTATGGTTTGAAACAAGCTCCTAGGGCATGGTACGAAAAGTTGACTAAGTTTTTATTAAGTCATAACTTTATAATGAGAAGTGTTGATAAGACATTGTTTGTAAAGAAATATAAAGATCACATTTTAATAGTGTAAATTTATGTTGATGATATTATTTATGGATCTACTTGTGCTAACATGATAGTTGAGTTTGCAGATCTTATGAAGTCTAAGATCGAAATGAGCATAGTTGGGGAGTTAAATTATTTCTTAGGATTACAAGTAAAACAACAACCTGATGGTTTCTTTATCTCTCAAACTAAATATGCTCTGAACTTAGTTAAAAAGTTCGGATTTGAGAATAGGAAAAATTTTGATACTCATATGAGTACTACCTTAAAACTCTTAAAAAACTCTACAGGTAAGAGTGTGGATCCTAAATTCTATCGTGGTATGATATGTAGCTTGCTTTATTTAACTACGAGCCGACCTGATATTGCATTTAGCGTAGGAATTTGCGCTAGATATCAACCTGACCCTAAAGAGTCACATTTAATTGCTGTTAAACGGATTATGCGATATGTTGTAAGTTCAGTAAATCTGGGTCTTTGGTGTCTACATGATACTAGTATGCAATTAGCTGGTTACACAGATGCTAATTGGGCTGGTAACATTGATGATAAAAAATCAACCAGTGGTGGTTATTTCTATGTAGGGAACTGTTTAGTTTCTTAGTTAAGTAAGAAATAAAGTTCCGTATCACTCTCAACTGTTGAGGCTGAATACATTGCAGCTGGTAATGTATGTACTCAGCTTGTGTGGATGAAAAGAATGTTAAGCGATTACGAAATTGCGCAAGATACTATGGTTTTATATTGTGATAATTCAAGCATAATTAATATCTCTAAAAATCCAATCCAGCATTCATGAACCAAGCATATTGACATTAGATATCACTACATTTGTGAATTAGTGGAAGACAAGACAATTTCTTTGGAATACATTCCGACCGAGACTCAACTTGCTGACATATTCACAAATTTGCTTGACAAAAGCAGATTTTCTAAATTAAAATTTAATCTTGGTATGTGTAATTTGAATTGATTATTCATGTATTTCTATATCATAATGTATATATTTGTAATTTTAAATGTTTAAAATTTCAAATTTGATGAAAAATGCATATTTTGGGATGTGCACGACCAATCGAGTATTTACTCGACCAGTCGTGGCTTGACCGATTGAGCATATACTCGACCATCCGTGTAGCGCGAGTTTGATGCTTTATTTGGAGGAAAATTACTTTTTTCTCATTTTGGGCTTCTTCTCCAACAGCTCTTAGGTCGACTGGTTGAACCCATCTCCTAGTTCTTCAAGTTTAGTGCTTCGTTTTTATTTTCCTTGTAGATTCAAGTTCTTAGCACTCCCTTTTCATCATTGGTGTTGTTTATTTCTTGATTCATAGTTGTTTTTGGGGTTTTCTTTTCAAAAATCTGATCTAGTGAAAACCCTCTCTACTTCTTTTATAATCTCTTGGTTCCTTGTTATCTTTGATACAAATGAAAGGTAGAACAAAAAAGAAAGGGTCTTGTGGTCCCTCTACATCCCGTTCGGCTCCTATAATAGTGCGCCACCTTCGGTCACCCGAAGAAGATCCCTCATATGTACGGGATATTAGGTTGCGTAATGTTATTATTGAATGACCTATTAATGTTGATCATCTTGCTCCATTTGATATCCCTTCCTTCCTTCAGTCTGTAGGATGGGATAACATACTGCATTGTGGTGGGCTGACATACCACTCTATTGCTCAAGCTATGTATGCATGTATTATCGATTTCTCCACTGAAAATCTGACATCCACTATCTTAACTAGGGAAGGTCCAATAGATGTGGATAGGCATCTTATTTTTGGTCTAATGGATTTACCTATCAATGATGAAGGTATTTCCATTAGCACTCTAGTAGCTAAACCATCTAAATCTGAGAAACGTATGTTTACTAGAGATTTATACAATATAGATGCAGAATGGAATACTAGTGGAAATGTACTTGCCTCAAAATATTTGTTACCCAGATATAGAGTCCTTCATAAGATATTCATTTTGAATGTCTATCCTCATTATGGTAACAAAACCAAACTCACTACATTCATGGTTCGTATTCTTCATTCCATCATCTTTGGTACATCTGTCTGTCTTCCTTCTTTGATTTGTCATTGCATTATTCAGTTCCGTCTCCATCCAGGACACGGTGACATCCCTTTCGCCTATCTTATAACTGTGTTGGCCACCCATAACTTAGTGGCAATGCCTGTTGGAGAAGCTCCAATTCATCACCTACCTTTCAATAATTAAAATATTAACAAGATGAATTTGAGGTTGACACCTGGTTAAGTTAATGTGGGTGCTGGTGGAGCTGATGCCGCAAATGAGGATGAAGGTGATTTACCTCCTGATGACATCAATATGGATGAAATTTTTTATGAGATCGAATCTGATTCAGCAGATGAGCCTGACTATCAGTGATCTGACTTTGATGTGCGATTGCGCTCACTAGAGGAGAAGGTAGAAAATATGAATGTGTCCCATGATTTGTAATTCAAATATATGCACAAATATCTTAAGTGCCTTAACAAGGGACTTCATAAACTTGATCCTTCCATACCTACTCCTTCATCGGGTTCTGATTAGTTTTTTGATTATGTGGTTTGTAATAACTCTTATGATACTTAGATTTCTTTAGTTTTGTAGGGTTGAACTTGGTTGAACATGCTTGCTTTTGACTTTGGTTAAATTGATTATTTAGATCATTTATTTTCTTCTTCCTCATTACTCTTCTTATTCTTCCTTATTTATCTACTTCCTGATCCATGTATTGGTTCCTTCCTTTGTCATATTGTGACAAAAAGGGGGAGAATTTTATCATGCTTATCATGCTTGTGATATGTGGATTGTGGATTTCATTTTATTTGTAAGGGGGAGTATTGTTGGGGGAGTTGATGAAGTTGATGCGAATTTTTTTAACTTGTTTCTAACTGGTGCATGATTCTTTGACCGGGTTGTAACTGGTTTATATTGATAACTGATGCATGATTCTTTATTGTACATATTATGCTTATTTTTATTGAAGTGTATTTTGTCACTAAAACCTCTTGGAATCTTGTCTTGTGTAGCGCATCTACATATTCAAGACTGTGCTTCTCATGTACAAGAACAAAGTCTTTATCTCAAGAACTTCAAGTGCAAGATTACATGTTCATGTTCAAGTACAATACCAAGTGTGAATTCAATCTTTCAAGCTTCGATTGTTCAAGTTTTGAAAGCTTTGTCCAAGTCGAGACAAAGTTCTTTACTTTGAACCTTAAGCTCAGGCTTCAATGTTAGTCGTATTCAAGCTTCAAAAGTCTTAAGTTCAAGCTTCATCATATGTCAAGATCTCAAGCTTCATGAACTTCAAAGAACGATTATCAACTGAAGTAAAAGAAGATTCAATGTTCATACATCACTAACAAGGTATGAAAGACCCTAGATTGACCATAGGATAGGTCATTTTGAATACATAATTCAAATGGGTCATTTTATAAGTGCATAGTATGTTTTTTGACTAGTCTTAGGCTATGTTCGACTAGTCCTAACACTGTCTCGACCAGTCTAAGAAATCCCTCCACCAGTCCTAAGTTTGTTTAAAATTTTTGGAATTTTTTGTTAAGCCTTGATCAGTTCTGGACACTGCTCGACCGGTCGTGTGAACAGTGCTCGACCCGTCCTACAAGCTCGACTCAAAGTCCAACAACTAAATTAAGTCTCGCATAACCAGTCGTGGACAGGACTCGACTGGTCATGGAGGCCACTCGACCAGTCGAGCAAGACCTACGACCAGTCGTGGAACGGTCTGATCTTATCGTGCTCAAAATTTTAAAAATCTGTTGGTCCTACAACTAGTCGTGGTGACCTCAGGACTAGTTGAAGACGAGATTTCTGCACTTATAAATAGAGTAAATTTTAGAGTTTGGTATCCAATTCAAGCAAAATCAATACACCGCTCTGAGAGATAAGTTAGTGGTATTCTTAAGCTATCTAGTTCTTATTTTATATTATCTTTAATTAGCTTTTTGCATTTGATTTTGTATTCTGCATTCCAATTTTATTTGAAAGAGGGATTGAAATATTTTCATTTCTTGGAATCAAAATCAAATCAAGGTAGCCCAAGGTGATTTAATTTAAAATCAATCTAGATCTTAGAACCTTTTCATAAGTGAGTGTGAGTATTGAACATCTACGTTGAACTTCTACTCCAAATTGGTTCTTCCGGGCTGCATCAAAAGGAGAATATCTAGATAAGTGTTTTATAGTTTTGTAAAATTTATTCTTTTGGTTTCATTGAGATTGTGCTAGAAAAATCTCTTTATTATGGTTTGTCTGAGGTGATCCAGAAAACTTAGAGGGTGGGGTTTTTGAATTGTGTAAGCTTACTTGAAAGACACAATTGTGAGGGTTTTAGGTGAACCTTGAAAAACCTATTTTCATAGTGAACGTTAATATCCACTGTGTGAGGATATTAAGAGTGAAGTAGTTGTGTGGCTGTTTTTCTAAACAGTTGGTGTACACACAAGCGAACCACTATAATTTTTGGTCTTGTGGTTATTGATTGAATATTTCTTTTTATGGATGTTTGTAATTTCTCTTTTTGCATTTGTGGAGAATGTTGTAATATCTTAGTTATTTCCTTTGCTATTTATTTATTTTATATCCTCTTCAGTTTGAGTTTTTGATACTCACCCACATTCTAGTCAGGTTGTCCTGCCATAAACCATTGGTTTTTAGTGTCAGGTTGTCCTTAGAACTAAGTTTGTATCGACCTCTCAATACTAGATTTTTGAGGTTGTTTTACATTTTCGCATTGTGGATTGTTTAAGTGTTATCTTTATTTAATTCTGCAGTTTATTTATTTTTTTAATTTGGCATAGTCCTATTCACCCCCCCTCCCCTCTAGGACTCTTAGCTCGGCCTTTTCACGAGTATGGGATCAGATTCATACTTGCCCCCAAATCAAGTAATGCATATTCAATCTGGTGGTCCTCAATCACACAAGAGATGGTTGGGGCTACCAGGATCTTTATATTTTTGGGGCACATCTTGTTTGATGATGGCACTCACTTTCTTTATCAAAAATATTTTTTCTAAATATCATGTCATCTCCGGTTCTTTCTCATGTGTAACATTTTTAGGCCCATCATCTCTCTGAGATTCTTTCGAGTCCTTTGGCTTTTCATCCCTCATCAGGATGTTCTTATTAATTATTTTCTCACTTATAAGAGTGGTGATAGACTTTGATTGATCCATATGGTGTCTTGAAGAGCTTGGGTCACTTATCCCGCATTGTGGTTTCAGATTAGGTAGAGGTTAGGCTGGAAGAGTCCCTTTCTCCATAACAGCAAGTTGTGACTCTATTCTACATAAAGGTTTTGATGAAATCAACATTTGAGGGAACAGAGCAACTTGCTAATACTCTTTTTTCGGTTCTTTCTCATACATAGCATGGATAGGTCCATCATTTCTCTCAGATTCTTTTGAATCCTTAGGCTTTTAAGCCCTCTTTGGGATGTTTTTATCAATTATCTTACCACTTCTGCGAGTTGTGATAGACTTAGCTTGCTCCACATGGAGGTTCGAAGAGCTTGGGTCAATTAATTCACATTGTTGTTTTGGGTTAGGTAGAAGTTGGGCTAGAAGAGTCCATTTCTCCCTAACTGCTAGTTGTGACTCAATTCTTTGGATAGACGATGCAAACACTCCTAAGGATGTTTTAATATCCCAGAATACTTGTAACATATTTTGGTTGAATTGCTCTTAATTTTGAATGAATTTCTGAACACTATCCACTTGAGATCTTTTCTAATTTAATGGATTGAAATTTAATGGAAAATCTCCTTGAGGCTCTCTATATCACACATTTGCCCATTCCTCCAACCGAAGTTTGGATGGTTCCTCCAGCTAGGATTATACGTGTCTGAGATGTGGGTGCTGAATGGCCTTTGATAATTGTTCATGGCATTAGATTTCTCGTGTAACAACTCTTGGAATGTAGGAATTATAGGATAATCCCATGTCAAGTGTATGTTACTAGCACAAATACCACAAACAATTTCAATGGTCTCGCCGGGTTTGATCGTTTCTACTTTTTTTTTTTGTTTCATGGCCTCAAGTTTTCTTGTGAGATTAGCGACCCTAGTGTTCACATCTTCTTCCTCTCTTAAGACATACATTCCCTATTTTCTCTAGACTGAGGGTGTGTTTGTTAATGCTGACAAAAGTCACTTAATGCGGAACTCTGAAAGTGCTTCACATTTAGTGTCGTTTGTTAACTCTGAATCCAAAAAAGTTTCCATCATTTTCCCAGAATACTTTCCACGGAAGAGGTCTAACTTAATGGGGAATGCAGAATGCACTCCACCAATTCTTCTTAAACCAAATCTTTTTACTTCTAAAATTACCCTTGCACATTACGACATAGATTCTCAACGTAATACATAACTTATCTTTTAACGTGTGGAACTTCTCTAGCCCACCATGATTTATGTGTTAGATCTATACTGTCCATCAACTTTTCTAAATCATGCTAGAGCATGAGCCCTAAAAATGAGACACATACAAAGCTCAAGTGGACCATGCCACAAAGAACAGAGGGAATTAAACAATTACCCTTGAAACCTTCCCAGGGCCCACTATGAGGTTAATTTGTCATCTAACCTCTTCAAAAGGTCACACGGACCTGGATGAAGGGAAAACACAAATATCAGCTTGATCAAACCCTTCTATAGCCCCAAGAAGTTTTTAATGGTAGTCTCTCAATTCCCATTATTTATAGTAGTGTGGCCTAGTGAGCCATAGATCTACTTCAAGTTTTGTCTTATGCCCTAAAATGGTGTGAAAAAATGGATGGACTGTGTGGATAACACACACACACACACACACACACACACACACACACACACACACACACACACATATATATATATATATATATATTACAGAAGCATCCGTCCCATCCTGGTTGGTAGTACCCTCCCCGGAGGAATTGGGGAAAATAGATTATACGGTGACTTCCTTGGTGTGTTAACGTCACCAAGTTTTTTGGGTTCCACCATGGTTTATGTATTATATCCACACTATCCGCCCATTTTAAGAGATAATTTTAGGACATGAATTCAAAAATGAGGCAAATCTAAAGCTAAAGAAGACCACGCCACATAAAGCAGGGGGGATTGGACGTCTTCCATTGATAACTTCTTAGGGCCACAGAAGTTTTGAATCAATCTGATATTTGTTTTTTTTTTTTTTTCCTTCATCCCTGTCTTTGTGACCTCATAAAAAAGTTAGATGACAAATAAACATTATGGCGGGCCATAAGAATGTTTCAACGGTAGGAATCATTGTCTCACTGCTTTCTGTTGTGTCTTACACTTAACCTTTAAATCTGCCTCATTTTTTGTATCATGTCTTAAAATGATGTCGCCAAATGGATGTACGGTGTGGATATAACACATACATTATGGTGTGGCTCACATAACTTGGTGACATCCACAGGACCACACCACGCAATTTGCTTCCTGGATTTGGGTGCGAGTTTGGTTGATATTGGATATAGTAGGGATTACATAGCAGCTTGGTGACTACTGGACGGTGCTATGTGGCCCATCATGATATATATGTTTTATCCACACTGTTTATCTATTTTTCCAGATCATTTTATGGCATGAACCCAAAAATAAGACTGATCCAAATCTCAAGTGGACCACACCACGTCTACCATTAAGAGCTTTTAAAGGCCCGTTGTAATGTTTATTTACCATCCAACCTATTGATGAAGGGTAAACACAAATATCATCTTCATTTAAAACTTTTGAGGTCACTAAGAAGCTTTTAATGGTGGGTGTTCAATCACCACTATTTCCCATGGTTTGGTCCACATGAGATTTGGATCTTCCTCATTTTTAGGATCATTCCCTAAAATTATCTAGAAAAAAATGGATGGACGATGTGGATAAAAGACACATCCCATAGAGTAGTACCCAATTTGCTATTATCTCACCATTTCTTATGATGTGGTCCACTAGAGATTAGGGTCTACTTTATTTTTGGGCCCATGACTTAAAATGAGATGGCAAAGGGGATGGATGGAGTGAATATAAAATAAATACATTACGATGGACCCCACAATGCCTAACATATCAAATACAATAAGAAACAAGAGGGATAATAGTGTTCACGTTCAATTTTTGCTAAAACACAGCAAGCCTATCATTCACTTCTCTATTGCATCATTGATTGTTTCTTTAGCTTATTTATAGAAGATTAAAAGTATTTCTCTTCGACGGGTATTATAGTCTCTCTCTCTTTGAAGAATAACTTAATTTTCTTGATTTTTTTTATCTTTTCTTTACTTATACATCCAATTCATTGATTTTTTTATCTATTTTTTTCTTTTTTAAATAATGATATTTTAGATTTTCTATTAAGCACTTTCATTTATTTGAATTAAATAAAATGATTTTAATTTCATTTAATAAAAAATAATTTCTTCCTGATGTAAAACATTTCCAAACATGAGATATGGGCAAATGTGTCAAATTAACAAATTTCAGACATTTCAAATGTTTGTTAACAAACAAGTTGTTTCAAATTTAGTACTTAAATTTCAGACTTCAATAATACTTACCAAACATGTTTTTTGACTTCAGATTCAGATTTCATATTCATATTTTAGATTCAGGCTTTAGACTTCAGATTTAACAAATGAGGCCTAAGTTAGTTTTGGGATTAGTAAGCTTTGATGAGGTATCCCATGACTGCGCATTTTCAACAAGTACATTGAAATAATCCCACGAGTCATCGAGATCCTTATTCATGAATTCACCATTGCACATCATCTCTACGAATTGGCGCATGGGCAAAGTCATTCCATCATAAAAAAAAATCTTATTACCCACCAAGTTTCGTAGCCATGGTGTGGATAGGAATTCAAAGATCTTTGAATATTTCCCAACTTTGTAAGATGGTCTCTTCCTCTTTCTGAGAAAAATTCATGATCTCCCTCCTTAGGGTATTTGTCTTATAAACCGGGAAGAACTTTTTAAGGAACTCTCGGGTCATCTTAACCCATGTCCCGATAATTCTCGGCCTTAAGGAGTGTAACCAAGACTTTGCTTTCTCCTTCAAATAAAAATGAAACAATTTCACTCTTGAAGTGTCCTAAGAAACGTTGTTAAATTGTAAGGTTGTTATAATCTCATCAAATTCCTTGAGATGTAGATATGGACTTTTAGAGTCAAGTCCATGAAACTTCAGAAGTAGTTGAATCACTCCCAGTTTGAAATCCACATTTTCTGCATTGTGTGAAAATACCATGCAAGAAGGTGTACTCGCCCTCGTTGGTTGTAAGTAATCACGCAGCGTTGTAGGTGGATGAATGTTTTGCACATCGTTCTCATCTTGTTGCTCGTTAGCGGGATGGTGGGGTTGATTCATAGCCATGTTTTTTGCTAGCTCAGAGGATCTTAAGGTGTGTCTAATATGATGATGGATAGGCAAAACTTCGACTAATCCTTCTTTACTTGAGAGATGTAAAGTGTTGTCAAGTACCCACTTGGGCATGAAACACTCTAAGTCCTTAGTCTAAACTAAAACCTACTTGAGAAAAAGAATATTACAGAAAAATAAGAAATCTTAAAACACTACAACAAGAAGAGTTAAAAGCATATTATTGGATCGATGATTATGTGTCAGTTTCTACAAAACAGAAAAACAAGGTTAATATCTAATAAATTAGAAAAACCTAATCTAGAAACATAGAAAATTTAAACCTAATCATAACCTAATTCTAATAATAATGTATTTCAGAAAAACGCAATCGAAGTCCTCGACAACGGCGCCAAAAACTTGTTATGACAACCCCAAGTACAAGGCTCCGATGTACGATGAGACCGAGGTCATACCCCCTAAGACTTGCTTTTGTGCGATTTGTAAAATACGTTAGAAATAGTATTAGAATCTAAACTAACTACAAAAATTTGGTTTAAAGAGTAATTGTGTGAGAAGCTATCAGGAATAAAATACTAGAGTGTCAAGGATCCTGTAACAACCCGGTTCCCTAAACCAGAGTACACTACTCGTTTTCCAAAAACCCGAGTGTTAACCTTTAAAGATAGTCCAAATTTCACGTACATTTTTTTTCTAGAGTGAGCATTTAGCAGAATAGAAACAAATCCAGTATAAGAGAGAGTCCAAATATACACAACTAAATATTCAAGTGGTTGCCCGAAAACTTATACAAACCAACGCCTTAAGATTTTACAATACATGACAGTACAAATTAAATACAAATGAAATCAGGAACAGATAGTCACAAGATCATCTGACTCCTCGTATTCCACATGAACACCAACATGCACATCATCTGCGTCTCCTGCACACTAAATATGTTTTAATAACATCAATGACTATCATAGTGAGGTATAACCCTCAAGATTTATTGAGACATCAAGATAATTAAGCATAGTTTATTAGGAACAGTCAATAATGAACATTTCAGAATAATCATCAATATAATGAGACAGAGCTCATAGATGCGCAAACATTAATTAAATTTCATAATGATATTCTTGTTTAAATGCATGGATGCATGCTCATAGACCTGAGGATGCACATCTAGCTGGCAAAAAGGTCACCCAAAGAGAAGTAGCTACCCATAAAAGTACTCAAAGGTATGCCCTAAGGAGAACTAGCCACCCGAAAAAAACCATGTAACGAGGACACCTAGTCTCTTGAAAAAGTACTCAAAGGTATGCCCTAAGGAGGTCTAAGCACCTGGAAAAGTCAATGCAATAAGGACAACATGTAGTAGTTAGAATGCATATGATAATAACTTTGGATCACCCGCTAAAATACTCTATGGTACAACACATAGTGACCCAAGAAATCCCGTGTCTTACATCGACCACTTGATAAGGTCGGCATGCCATGAAATGTATGATTAACTTAACCATTATTATTCTAATTTTAAATAGTCATTTTAAGAAAGCTCAAAGGTCACTATGAGGGGCTTGTCATCCTGCATAGGCCGATACCTTAGGCATAGTGTCTCATACCACCATCCTCGGCTCATGAGACTAATGAATATAATGTTTTAAAGGCAACCACTTCAACTAGTGGCCAATCATTGTTCAACAAGTGAAACTTACCATCGCACGGTTATATATAAAATAATCCATCAAACCCACATAGGTAAATTATTCCATAAAAGCTGTAAGGGGCAAATATTCAATTCAAGGATGCGATAGAAAGGGATTTTCCCTAAAAGCCACATAGGCACAAAAGTTCCATAAGATGGTAAGTTCATAACAAAGAATTCTCATTTAATCTAATAGACAAAATAGCCACTAGGTAGAAGACCTCCAGATACACCATCAAGTTATTACAAGTAATAAAATAAGTCACGTATAATCTCAATAGCACTTACACATATAAAATTGTTCATATTAACCTAGAATAGAGGTATTTGAGATCCATAGGACATTTAGATATTTGAATTTAAGTCCAATCATCATTCATTTATAAAGAATTACTCAATTAGAAGCTAACAGTTATCATCATTTCCACTTAATACAATATTAGGCAATCAACTAAGATAAATGAACAAAAATAAATAACAAGACTAACTATCATGGTGTAATAAAGTTTTAAGAGTGACCCTCACCTTGTATTAGTGATTCTGAAAGTGCCTTGGTTTGTTAAGTTACATGAATGTTGAGTCAGAGTATCTATAGAGCCTGATAAGAAGATCAATTCAAGCATCTGCCTCAACCGGATGTGTGTAAGCTCATCACAAGTAAAACTAAAGCCTTACATCCCATGACCCAAAACACCAGGTGAAGAAAATCCTTAAAAACAAGTTAGAAATCATAAAGTTTTAAGGAGAGAAAACTTTTTTCAAAATGGGAATATCTCTAAGTTTTTCTCGCCTTGTCGATTTTATTGAAACACCCTCGATACGATTGACCTGCTCTATCGATGTCCTCAATACCTTAACGATATTATCGATGAGAGGACCAAAAGTGTCCAGCAACTAAATATTCATTTGGACGGATTTATCGATGTATCGATACAGCTATCGATATCATCGATATAAGAACTGAAAATGTCCAGCAACGAAATACTCATCTGGATTGATTTATCGATATATCGACTCCCCTATCGATATCATCGATATTCAAATCTCGAGTCCATTGAAAATGGCTCGATAAGATCAACAGGCAGATTTCTGATGCCCCTGTTTTTTGAATGAAAATATCAAATTCCTTCGACATATCGATGCTCTTCCGATATGATCTAAAATCAAATATTGATAACATTGGAAGTCCATCGATGATATCGATCGAGGGCGCGCATTTCTTACAACAGATATTTTGGGTCATTTTTAACTATGATCTGGGGCCCTTCGATAGAATCGATATTCAAATATCGATGATATCGGCACCAGGTCGATTGCATTGAACAAGGTCATAAACTGTCCAGCAACCTTAAAGACAAATCAGCTGGATTTATCGATGCCTCGACTCTGATCTCGATATCATCGACATTCAAATTCTGATGATCTCGATGGTTCCCCGATCATTCATGAAAACCTGAAATATTTCAAAGTCAAGTCTCTCTCTTTTTTCAAGTGTCGATGGATCGAACCTGTCATCGATGAAATCGGAGTTCAAAATCTGATGACATCGACAATAGTTTTGATTCATCGACCAATTGGAAAAGAGTTTCAAAAGCGTATGACATTGAGTCCGAGTCATCAAGCAGACCATCGATGCTATCGAGAGTATACGCTCGATGATATCGAACCTGCTCGATGATATTGAACTCTATCATAAATGTGACCGTTTTATATCCATTGGAACTTTTTGCCTATATATAGAGGACTTGTCTTTTGTTGCTGTGAGAGAAAGAAGAGAGAGCTTTTGAGTGTTTCAACTTATATCTTATATCTAAAGCCCTTTCTCTCAAGGTAGTTCATCCTCCAATCCACCCTCACTATTGACATTTAATAGCGTGGATTGGGGAATGAACTTCCGCATTCAAGGATCTTCAAGCTACTACCTTAATGGCAAATCATTAAGTTAGGATGCCTTGAATGTCTTGATGATTGGAACTACTCTATCTTCCTTATAGGAAAATCTTTAGAGAGTAAGATTCCATCATAACCTTGACCCAACCCGAAGCCGAGTATTGGTACATCATTCTGTGTTGATGATCAAGGGATCAGAAGACTCTTCGTCAACAAGGAGGAGGAGATCTTTAGCATTAAGCTAAACATGACTCATCAGCTTATTTATAAGTATCCAGAGTCTAAGAGGACACTTGTGATCATTCTTTTCTAGGATCGGGTCTTAAGTGGTTCTCACCCTTTGAAGTCCTCGAGGCCTCCGGCGGGAGTGTACGTGGTGGGTGCGTTGTGTGGACCCTTGCTCTGTGGAGAGCATAAACATCTGGTTAGGAGTGAACCAATAAAACTCTGGGTTTTAGGTGAACCGAGTAAAACCTTAGGGTTTGAGGTCAACCGTGTAGAAACGTCCAGTAGGGTCTTATGGAAGATCCTTGGCCAGTGTGACTAAAAGTGGGTGCGTTGTCTTGACCCTTGCTCGTGAGAGCATAAACAGTCAGCCTCAGTGTACGTTGTAAAGGTTGAAGGTGAACCTAATTTAAAACCTTAGGTTAGAGGTGAACCATGTGAAACCTCCTTAGTGAAATCCGGTACACTCAAGGGTTGAGTGTGGTTATCGGGAGTCGAGTAGACTTATCGTCAAACCACTATAAAATGATTGTGTTTGAGATTGTTATTTTGATTGAGTGATTTGCTTTAATACTTCTATATCTGAATATCTGATCACTCCTCACACACCTACACAATCATATCCATCATGAACTAGATTGCATATTGTTTAATCCTTAAGCAGTTTTTTATGGATCCTCTACCAGGCTTGGAAGCCAGTAGAGTTACATTTAAGTAATCCTAAGAATTGCATGATCATAGGATTAGTGAAGTAGGATTTTTAAATAAATCATAAAAACTTTAAAAAGTCCTATTCACCCCCCTCTAGGACATATTGTCATATTCCTTCTTCAACTAGTGCGGTCTTTACCGCCATTTCAGATTCTGCTTATGTGGTTCGAGAGGTGTAACACAGCCTAAATGAAAATCACAAGGGAGTAAATCTGGAGATGGGATCAAACATTACACATTAAAATTAACATTCTAAAACTAATTAACCTAAATCAAGGGTACTACTAAATTCTAAAGGAGACTTTAGGGATTGACTCATCTCAACTTCTTTAGTTGACTCAACCCAATTCTACTACTGAGTCAAGGTGGATCAAGAGATTGAGTTTTGGATGTCAAATCCTGTAACGCCCTGAAAATCGGGGGTCGAGCATAAACTCAACTCCCGAGTTCCAGAACATCACTTATGCAACAAAATGAATGATGATTGAAATTCGTGCATTGAACATGAGTGAGATTAAGCCAAAACAGCATATCATACTCCAGAGACAGTTAAATTTGCAAGCGGAAGACTGTGATAGATAGATAAAATATATAACTTATGATGAGTCTCCAGAGTGTGATAACATTACCAGGTTAAATAAATACAAGTGCAGTTCTAAAATGTACCAAATGTGAGGAAGTGTAATGCCTCCTATCCCATGTACCATAGCCCCATCAATACAATATCAGGTCTTCATTGACCTGCCAGAGAGATACAGATAGGAGAATTCCTCCTATCATCATAGAAGTAGTCCGGCTCTGCTTCACAAGCATCGCCACCACCTGAAACTCAATAAATCTGGTTGGTGTGTACAACACCGTCCCGTAACGTGGGAGTGAGTGATCAACTCAGTGGAACAGTAAAGCATAGGTTAACATGTTATCAATTCAATTAAGCAGTAATGATAAAGCAGTACAAATCAAATATTTCTAACTACTCTTGTTAAGTGCGAAAATGAAATGACATGATGCTGTATGCCCTTGCCAAACCGCCCTCATGCGACATCATCTTACGTTCGCGAATGCTTACTCCCTCAGTGCGCCATATCTACAAAGCACATGCGGTGCGATGATGCTCATGATTACCAAGTTTTTATTAGTCCATTTCAAACAGCAGTATTGGGAAACTAAGGTACCTCCCTTGTATCATTCCCAAACATGATCCATTCTAGGGTCGTCAGTTCTAGTTAATCTCATACGATATTATGGTTTGAGAGGCGTAGCGAAGGCATCACAAAGGGCTCGTCACCCGTCAGCACGGATACAGATCTCACCGTATGCGGCTCAATTCTTGACCGTCAGCTCGAGTACTGAGTCTCACCGTACTTGGCTCAATCACTAACCGTCGGCTCGAATACGGGTCTCACCGTGTACTCGGCTCAACTCATACTCCGATTCTTTGTGAAAGACTCGTCGCCAATCACGAGACCTTGGAGTATACTCGAAGATACTACAGAGGACTCGTCGCCGTCGGCACGAGTACGGGTCTCACCGTACTCGGCTCTCGTAGTAAGTATCGACGGCTCGAATATAGTGTCCCATACCACCATAATCGGCTCACGAGTCTAGTTGCTCACTTTGGTCACTACGGGAGGCACGTGGCCCCGGCGTAGGCCGACGGCTCGACCACGGTGTCCCATACCACCATGCCGGCTCATGAGTCTTAGCGGATTGAGGTACCATGGTTAAAAGGGATTTCCTTTGGTAAGTTTGGTACCCTAGGTTCAAGCAAGCGATAGCGACCAAACATGGTGAACATACATAAGACAGATCGGGTTACTTGACGAGCTCGGCTAGCTCGAGCGCACAACAAGTTGAACGACATGAAGTGCATAAGCACTTCGCGTGGCCAACCACTATCGCCAACCGAAGTACGACTCGGGTTCATCGAACACATCTCACGTGGCAAATGAATCGCAGCCACGAATTCAATTCTGGTACCGATTGTCTGGACTATAATCATAGCCCCAAACATGATAACTTGCAGATAGATAAAGCAGTAATGGATCAAGATTTCACTCATACAATCAAGGTATAGTATTATCCGTTTAGTAATTTCGCAGTGGTACATTGCACGCACTCGTTGCTCCGCTCCCCCATCACCCATGACGGATCATACAACGTAAATATAAATTTAAACGTATGCATTACATAGTTATAATCATAAGCAGTTGAGCATGTTATGAATCACAACACAAGCATGAGTTTATACATGTTCAATTTCTAATCACACAACAATCCAAAGAGATCATACACATAGTTAAAAGAGGTTGAGAATCGCATCTCAACACCCTTATACATTACAATTTGCTAACTACTACTCATTCAGACATTCCAAGAAACACTTAAACAAACATACATCAACATACATGACATATGTCGATCACATAGGCATTAGGCCAAATCCTTTCCCTAAGGAGTTGCCCCAATCATAACACGCGTACACCCACGACGGATAGTCATGGCAAGCGGGAATCCATGTTCCATATTCATTCAGTCATTTCCACAAACACTTGGGCCACACATTTTAGCATATATGGTGTCTATGGCGTGGCGTGATTTAGGGCAAATCCTTTCGTCAAAAGGGTATCGCCAATACAACAATCATGAATCCATGACAATTAGTCATGGCGAGCACGAATGAGGATTCTATACTCATTCAGTCATTTTCACAAACACTTAGAATACACTAATACAACATACATGGTGTATGTTAGCAAAACATGTATTAGGGCTATCCTTTAGCCAAGTGAGTATTTTATCCATGTATAATATATTACTACAGCAAATAATCATGATAAATGCATCTCCAAAATTTATACGTATACAGTATTTTCTAGAATACGCATTTTCAACATACATACTGTATACAAGCAAACATGTATTACGGCGATTCCCTTCGCCAAGCAATTATTTTATACGCACATAATATATTTATACGACGATTAATCATGACAAACACATTGCTAAAATATACATATATACGGTACTTCTTACAATACCGTATTTCTACATACATAGTGTTTATTAGTAAACATGTATTTAGGCGAATCCTTTCGCCAAATAAGTATTTTATCCATACGTCATATATCCATACGACAAATAAACATGTCAAACACATTTCCATAAAAAATACATATACGGTATTTGATACGAATACCTAGAGTATGTGAAATTCCAAATTCTACAATTCTAATCGAAACTGAAAACGGAAAGCACTTTATACATGTACAATTGCATGCAGATCATGAATCTATCATTATCTGACATTGAAAGCGTTGAAAACCATAACCTATACACCTAAAGTCCGCACCCTTTGTCGTAGAATCGTAACGGAGTCGATAGGTTCGCTAAGCTTCCGTATACGGGAGTTTGGCAACCTAGAGAATGAAATAGGTTAGCTATTTCCTAACCTACAACTGTCTAATCCCCCAAATAGGTTAGGGTTAGGGTTTATTACCTAGAAATGACGCCGGAATTCCCGAGAAAGCGGCAAGAATGAGGTGGTTAAGCACCGATAGCAGTAGGGAACAGCAGCAGGGAGTTTCTCCCAGATCTCCCACACTTTCTCTCTCTTTCTCTCTCTCAAATCCAAATTCGTATGGCTGCCATGAGAGAGGGTTTAAGGTCCTTATATAGTCTCAAAACTCACCGAAATAGACTCGGGAACAAAGTATACATAGGTTATGTCCAAAGCGGACCTGTTTCAGCTCAACGGAGGACTTCTGGTGGGCCTCCTTGAGCCAAAGGTTGGACTTAAGCTCACTAACGCTGGATCTACGTTCTATTAAGTTTTCATTTCGGTCGGGATTCCAGATCACGCGTGGCGGACCAGTTTCAGTTCAACGGTCAGCGGATCTCGATCGGAGATTCCGAGTACATGTAAATGTGTATGAAATTTTTCCTGATCCGAGGGTGTAATTTGGTCAGATTCTGACGGTCTGGTTGCTTAATACTGATCCGCAAACAAATGATGCCAGATCACTATTCCAGATATTTATTTTGTAAAGGGAATAGTGTTTTTCACACTCTCTCGCTCGGACGCGATCGAATGGCCATGGGACATTGTCTGGATTTGATTTCGAGATGGTTGTCAAGCCCGGCCGAGGCGGTCCTAAGTCCTTAACCCGTATTATTCGGACTCCCGATGTCTTTGTCCAGATCAGATACGGAGTTTCGATGTGCTCCCGAGAGCAGCCGGGTAATGAGATTGATCCTAGATTTTAGGATAACCTAGCGTCAATGATTTTGCAAGTTTTGGGTCTTGCAGATCGTATTTAAAGCGATTCAAATGGATTTCATGGCTAATCTAGTTTAGCACCTAGTTCACTTTGTCAAATTTCTAAAGGATTTAATCCTAAGTGATTTTAAATCGAGGTGGAACTTAGTCCATTGTAGTTTGTATATAAAGTGATCCAAGTTATACTACTTAGCTAGTTTAAGATAGTGTCTAGGGCGAAGGTGCTTTGAAAAATTGAAAGCACAAGGTAGTGAAAGGTGGGATTTGTGAAGAAAATGGTTTAAGGAGCGATTTGAGACTTTAATTGAGCGTTTAAGAAGTTAAACCTGTGTTAGGATTGACCTATTGCCTAAGGACGTCTAATCCCAGGTTGGCAAAAATTCGGGGCGTTACAACTCCCCTATATCCATTTAGAATTCAACAACAATTAACCCTAACATAAATTTAAACTCGAATCAAATGAAGATAAACCTAAAAGATTCTTACCAATCTTACATTCTCACATCGAATCTCTAGCTAGCTCATCTCGAAGTGGAATAAAATCAACTCCCCCAAAATTTAGATTTTACTTGCCAACTAAGTTAACTCGACTTGACAACTTGATTGCAAACCAGCGCCATCCAACCAGCTCAATCAGTTAGTGAAAAAACCTTTCCTAGGTGTTGTGCACTGCCGGCTCCGATATGTGGACGAGACAACTCATTATAAAGCAGACACGGTCATTGTCGAGTCGACTCAGTGCATGACTCACCGGTTAAGAGGGTCCCGACCAGCGACTCCCCTTCATCTCCTCCTCATTCTTCTTTCCCTGCATTTCTTCCTTCTCTCCAGAAATCCAGCAATGCCCTGAACCAGACAGGAGATGGGACTGGGACTTAGAGAATGGATCGAGTCACGCGAGCGAGTCTGGACTCGATAGTGCCCCACTCCTTCTATCTCTCTCTTGTTCTTTTCTCTGTTTCTTTCTCCCCACTTTCTCACCTTCCTTCCATCTTTTTCCAGACCCAAGACACCTCCAATAACAGATCTGGATAGATCAACAACTCGACATGATTGAATTGAGTCAGACTTGGTTGATGATGTGGATGGTGTGTGAAGGACAACTCCGACAACGATTTCTCTCTTTTTAAAATATCCATGGGTCAACACCCATTTGACTATGTTGATAGTCCAGTACACCGTGATTGCATTGCCCCTGGTCCACACACATACAAATGTGGGGTTCATTGTGATAGAATTGACAAATCCACTCCGTTCATTCATTTCACCTGCTCAAATTAGGACCGAACCTGATTTAGATGTAGGTCCATCACTAAAGTGGGCCCTACCGATAGAATTTGGCAGTCAAATTTCTTTTGCAAACAATATTCACATTATCATGGATCTAAGGTGGAGTCTACTGAGGATTTTATGGATGATCCAATCCATGGGTTCATTTTGCAAGACCATGTTAGGATAGGGAATTGAAGATGTGGTAGATCCAAAGCCTAGGTGGGCCACATCAAGCTATTTTTTATTTATTTTGTTAGTTCATATTGATCCAGTAGTCAAATTGATTCTAGTTTAGACTTTAATAGTTTTGGAGATTGTTCTGGTGATCAGGACTCTTCCTAGTCCACAACGGATGGTTAGATGGTCAAATTTGTGGCTAACTAGGTTTATCATCTAAACTAATAGTTGATCTCAAGATTTAATGGACGATTTTAAAGTCCAACGACTGATTTGTTTTAAGTTGTTGATTAATGTCCTTAGTTTCACAAAATGAATGATTTGATGATTTATCTTGAAAACCAATGGATGGATCATTTGATTAAGGATGGAGATTTCTTCCAACGGTTCTAGGGGTCCTAGAGTTTGCTTGGATGAAAAATCAACAATTGGATTGGTAGTATGATGGTTTAGATGGATAGATTGAGGACCACTGGATGATGATGTGTAAGGTAAATCACGTGTGTTCCCACGCAGGTATAAATTAATTTAGATATTCATGGAACGTAACACCCGAGTATTGAAAGTACAGGGTGTTATAATCTACCCCCCTTAAAGAGAATTTCGTCATCGAAATTCAATATTTTTATTATGAATGGGATTGAGGACAATCAATTTTTTAGTGTTTCTAAGAATTCACTATTTATCTATCAAGGTTGTGTGTTTGTGTAAATGTATACGATTAATTTATCAAAAATTGGGTTGTTATAGATCCACTTATAGCTTCCTTAATGTTAAATTACTTGATTCAATTGGATCACACAACTAAAATCGAATTATTTTCCTGTCCAGTCAGATAATGGAGTAGTTAAATCATCATTCAAATTTCAAAACAGATTTGAACTTTTATTGAATTGGTTCCCTCATAGATCATCAATGTATTGATCGTAGGGAATTCAAAGCATCTATCATGCCCGGAGTCAATGATAGATCAGTGAATTTACATACAAAACAATCACAAAATATGTAAGAGAATATCAATAGTCTTCCTAAGCATCCAAAGTGCCCAGAGTCGACAATGGATCAAAGTAAACTGAAAATACTTCTTCGTTCAAACCAAATATCAATGAATTGTTCAACATGAAAACCAAATAACTTGAATCAATACAAAATAAACATTAAAAAGAACTACAAGCTTCACCTCTTAGCTCTAGCAAAGAGATTAGCCAACTATAGACATGACTGAACTAAAACTCAAACAGAAAAACATAAAAACTAACGAGAATCGAAGAATTGAAGAGGAGGGAAGACTTCTTGAAGCAACACAACTCCTTGCTCTACTCCTATTCTAATTCATGTTTAGAAACTCCTAAAACATCCCTTTAAATAGGATTGATTCACACCGACTTGATTTTACGCAGCTTCGATGGCACCTTCGATGGCATCGAGCCTCATCGAAGAGTTCGGGTGAAATTAGGAAACTGTCCAACAACAAACTTTTGAATTTACCTATTTTCTCAATGTTAGTGAACCTCCTTCGATGGGATTGAACTTGGCCTCGATGGAATTAAAGAATGCTCAAATATGTCTAGCAACAAAATTAAATTTTTCATGATTTTTGTGATGGGATTAAAATAGCTTCGATGGCATCGACACGTCCTTCGATTTTATCAAAGCCATCATCGATGGCATTGAACTATCAATTTTATGTACTTTGATTCATTGATTTTCTTCCTTCTTCACTTGGTTTTCTTGGATCTTGGACTCTTGAATTCTTTAATCTTGACTTCCATATATCCAATCCTTCATCTTGGACTCTTGAATTCTTCAATCTTGACTTCCATAGATCCAATCCTTCACTTGGTAATTCTTTGAGCATTAAATCCATGATTTAAACATCCTTTTTCTCCTTAGCTTTAAAAATCACCTCGTAAGAGAAAACATGTGTAATTTGATCAATTAAACACATCCATGTTCACAAAATCAATGCATAACAAGGGGAAATATACAATATTTCACTCTCTGCAATACTCTCCTTAAGCACTCAATCAGCGATCAAAAGGAATTTCAAGTATTTATTGTGCCTGAAGTCAACAATAAATCAAGGGATTTTACATATCAATGCCTTCTCTAATCAAGCTAATTAATTGTAATTTCAAGCATTAAATTTACCCAAAGTTGACAACAAATTAAGGAATTATACAAAACAAAAGCTTCTAAAGTAAAATGCAATTCAATTCAATTAAATATCATCATTCAAAACTAATGTGTTGAATTAAATAAACTAGAACATTAAAAATTAACTAAAAGTTTTACCCCGTAGCCTTAAATAAGAGATTAGCCAACCATAGCTATCTAAAAAAGAAAAAGAAAAATAAACTACAAAGCTGAAGAAGAATCAAGGAAGGAAGGCGTTGTCGGCACTCTGCCCTAGCTCTCTTTCTCCTTGGTATGTCAGGGTCGACCCTAGAAATCTAGGGTTAACCTTGAAATTCTAGGGTCAACTATAAATTTTCATGACTTTTTTTCTTCATTTCTTTATCATTAAACATGTTCGATTCTTCCACTTGATTACTTCATATTTTGACATGCTAGATTATCATCTCTTTTAGGCTATAATTCTCCATGATTAACTCAAATCATCTTGGACATTTCATTTCTTCCTGTACATTGAAAAAAAAATAAATCTAATTAGACCATTTATCATGAATTTGCATTAAAAATGATGTGAAATTGGGGATAAATATGTAATATTTAGCACTCAACAGTTAGTTGCATATCAGCTAAGTTAGACTGCTTCAAGAAGATAGTCAACTTTTCCATTCCTGAATGGCAACAATTTCAGTATGTGGGGATGCTGAGAGAAGGACCACCAGAGACCCTTGTGGGCTCTATGCAGGAGTAGGAAAAAGGGAATATTGATCGGGTGCCAATCATTTGTGAGTTTCTTGATGTATTCCAAGATATCCTCAATCTCCCGCTTATGTGAGACGTCAATTTCTGTTTTGACCTAGAGCCAGGAACTGCGTCAATTTTGATTGCCCTAAATTGTATTGTGGAGCAAAGCTGAATGAGATAAAAAAGCAGTTGGAGGAGCTACGAGCGCAAGGCTTTATCTGACCGAGCATGTCATCGTAGGGAGCATTGGTCCTATTTGTAAAGAAGAAGGATGGTTTGCTGAGGTGGTTCATAGATTATCACTAGCTCAACAAGGTCACTATTAAGAATAAGTATATGTTGCTTAGGATAGATGACATGTTTGACCAACTAAGATAGATTTAAGATCATGATATCATCAGGTCCGAGTTTGTGAAGAAATTCTTTAAAAAAAAAAGCTTTTTGAACTCGTTATGAGCACTTTGAGTTTTTGGTGATGTTGTTTAAGTTGACGAATGCGCCAGAAGTGTTCATATGGATGATGAATGAGGTCTTCGATCCCTATTTAGGCCAGTTTGTAGTGATCTTCATCAATGATTTCTGATTTATTCTAAAACCCATGAGGAGCATGAGTAGCACCTTCGAATTACCTTGTAGACTTTGTTTGAACACCAACTATATGTTAAGCTAGGGAAACGCAAATTTTGAAAAGAAGCATTGAGTCCCTTGGGCACGTTATAACTCGAATGGGAATAAAATTAGATACCTTAAAGGTTGAAGTAATATTTCAGTGAAAGCAGCCCACAAATGCAACAAAAATTAAAAGTTTCTTGGGTTTAGCAAGATTTTACCGGCGATTCATTGAAGGGTTCTCATAGATTGCCACCTCACTGACCAAGTTGACTCGGAAGAGAGTGTAGGTCTAGAGTGAAGACCCGCTTAACGTTGTTGTCAATCCTCATAAGCCCATTCAAAGGTGAAGGATTTGTGATATAGATCGATGTTTCACTATAAGGACTCAGTTGTGTATTAATGTAGAATTGAAAGTAGTGGCTTATTCGTCCAGGAAGCTCAAGGTCTATGAGTAGAACTACCCCACGTATGATCTAGAGTTGGTAGTTATTATCTTCTCACTTAAGGTATGGAGACACAATCTTCCTGGGGAGAAGTTTGAGTTCTATTCAAACTATAAGATTTTGAAGTATCTATTCTCCTAGAACGAGCTTAATATGAGGCAACGTAGATGATAGAAATTTTGAAGGATTATGACTTTACTTTGCAATATCACCCAAGTAAGGCGAATGTGGTGGCTAGTGCTTTGAATCACTAGCCTCATGGCCTAGTTGCCTAGCTTATGGTATGGTAGTGGAAGATGATCAATATTGTGAAGGATTATGGCATCTAGTTGATCCTGCAGACTTCTATTGTGCGACTCTCAAATTTTTCAATTGAGTCCTCCTTGATTAACAGGGTAATAGAAGGTCAACAATCATATCAGCGGTTAGTAACTAACAAAGGGGAGGCAGTAGAGGAAGGGAAGCTTGACTCACAAGTTGGCTCCGATGGTGGACTGCACTACCGAGGAAGACTACGTGTCCTGGATGATGTAGATTTGAAGGGAGACATCTTGGATGAGGCTCATCGTCCAAAGTTTACCATCCACCTAGGTGGGACAAAGATGTAACATAATGTAAAGAGTCAATATTGGTGGAGCAATATAAAGCAGGAGATCGTTGAGTACATATCCAGATGTTTCACTTGTTAGTGAGTGAAGGTGGAGCACTAGAAACTTTCAGGACCCTTATAGTCATTAGAGATCCCAAAGTGGAAATGGGAGCATGTTATTATGGACTTCATTATAGGACTGCCAAGGACTCATTGCATTCACGATGCCATCTAGGTCATTATTGATCGATTGACTAAGTTGGCACATTTTCGACCATTGCACGCTACCTTCTCTATGGATATGTTAGTGAAGCTATATATTGATAAGATTGTGAGCCTCCATAGAGTTCTAGTTTCAATTGTATTTGATCGTGATCCGAGGTTCGCTTTGTAGTTTTGGAGGAGCTTTCAAAGGGTTTTTAGTGCCATTATAAAGTACAACACCACCTATCATCCTCAGACCAATGGACAGACTGAGAGGGTCAATCAGATCCCTGAGGACATGATCTAAGCTTATATGTGGATTTTAAAGGAAGATGGGATGACCGCTTGCCCCTGGTTAAGTTTACATACAACAATAGCTATTAAGCGACCATTGGCATGGCTCTTATTGAGACACTGTATGAAAGACCTTGCATGTCCCCAAGCTGTTGGGCTGAGATCAGAGAAAGCAGTCTATTGGGACCAGAGATAATATAAGAGATAATGAAGAATGTGGATATTATCAGATAAAGGATGTGCATAACCCCAAGTAGACAGAAAAGTTATGCGGATAACCATAGACGAGATATAGAGTTTGCAGTAGGCAATTGTCTTTTCTTGAATATCTCGCCGATGAAGGGTGTAGTGTGATTTGGCAAGAAGCGGAAGCTAGCCCCAAGATATATTGGACCTTTTGAGATTTTAGAGAGGGTTAGTTCATTATCTTATAGAATTGCCTTACCTCCTCAATTATCTAGCGTGCACAATGTATTCCATGTGTCGATGTTGAGGAAGTATAGGCCAAATGTGTCGCATGTTATAGACTAGTAGTTGATCGAGATCCATGAGGACGCGTCGTATATTGAGCAACCAGTTCATATGTTTCGACCAGAAATGAAAAGCATTTGATTTGGGGAATTATCTCACTTAATATTAACAAAAGATAGCACAAAGTGAATAATTATCAATTTCATTCATTCTGAATTCATTACATCCTTTTGATCTTTTAATTCTGAGACATAATTTCTTAGAAAAATACAAAAATGTAAGTATTAGATCAGCTTAAATATAAATTTCGACAGCATTCCGGCTCATATCAGTCATATCTCCAGAGGAGATGAGTTGTGCAAGCTTTCCATGCATTTCTTCCCTCATTGACATGATGGAGTGCCAGAATCCTTTTGAAACACCTAAACTGGCCCGAAAACCTAAAAATGCAGCATGGTGCTACCTCAAAGAATACCAGCGCAACTCATATGAGTTGCGCGGCCCAAGGAGTTGCGCAGACCTGTGCAACTTATTAGGAGTAGCGTAGTCCGCATCATTTGTGCTTTGCACCCTCTCTATCTACCTCCAGTACTTGTCAGAGGCACTAGTCTTTGGAGCATCCAATCCTTCAAATGAGGGGGCAGGGGGTATTTATAGGCTTTCGCACGTGTGAGCCCTCGAATCCTATGCTGTGGACCCCACTTCGCATTCTTAATCTATCCCTCTCTTAGGAGAGTTATGCGCCCCAACATAACTAAAGACAAGTTGGTGGATCCGCACAACTCACCTCTTCGTGCAACATGGTTCCCACGCAACTTGGGTCCCGCACAACTCACCTTTCTTTCACTTCTTTTAACAACTTTCCTCCTTGAAGCTCCTCCCCTTAACCAAATTTTATACCCCAATAGATGCCCCCTTGATTCGAAATTTGACTTCTCTAAGTCAACTTAAAGGATCAACTTCTCCTTATAGAACTTGACTTGCACAGATCCAAGCAACTCGCTATCAGTGCCACTGGCCTATATATATCAGCCCTAACCATTCTTCACTTCAAGAATTTTTTCTCTCCTAGAGAACCCCTCTTGCGCGCAACTCGTCCGTGCAAGTCTTCAGCATTTAGTGCTAAAAACTTCTGTTCTGAAACTCTGCCGAAATTTTTAACTTTTTCCAGACTTAGCCAATTTCTCTAAATTCTTCAACCATGACCCGTACTAAGAGGACCTTTCACCTTATAGAAGCGTCGACAGATCAACCTTCCCCATGCAAATCTCCATGACTCTAAACCTTCGCTAGCTCCTACAACCCCGGTACCTTCATCTACAACCCAAGTAGCCACTTGTTCCCCTCCAGCATGTGAAGAACCTCAATGAAAACAAGTCAAAGTAACCAAAAAATATCCTGCGTAGATAAAGGAACCAGTCTTGCCTATTCTTGATTTCTCTAGCCGAATCAAAACATTATCTTGGCTAATTTGTCAGGCGATCATTTTAGGAAAAATATCAGTACCTCCAAAGTAAGGTCGGGAGGTCAATTGGGAAGCCTGCCTGAAGCTAACAGCCAATTTGCGTACTGATATCATCCGTTCCCCGGCAAGAGAAGATACGTTGCCACCAACACTTTCATAAAAGAAGCGGAAGAAATCGAAAAAGCAAGAACTCCAAGAGAAGATCCAGGAGCATAAGAAGAGGAGACTCCCGATTACTTGGGACACCGTGAAGGCTCAAGATGGCTACATTAAATTCAACAGCCCCCTTAGGAATGAATTAGTAACAATCCCACTAAACATTTGGTGTCATCATTCTATTCTTCGAAATGAGCCGACGGATCAAACGACACAAGGCCGCATGATGTGTACTCCCAATTGGTCGATACGAGAACCCAGAATGTTGGAGGGTATTCTTTCAGAGAGAGGATAAAAGCAACAAGTTGGCTAAGTGCATCAGACGTGATTTCTGATTCCATGCTACAGTCCCCATGCATTGTTTTCTACAGTTTTTAATGAGACAATATGCCAACGCTTTAGGGAGAGAAGGTTATTATGGGGGACTGAAGAATTCCACACGCGCGGCTTTCTAACATCTCACAAGTATTATACGGATTGGGCCAGGGCCATTCTCACCAAACATTTTGCGATGCTGATGGAGGTTGGCCTTTATGGGGCAATTAAGGCTACTTCTAAATACTTCTACAAAGATCATATGGTCTGTATGGGGTTTCTTAGTTACTAGTGCCCTACCACAAATTCTTTCTATCTACCTCTTGGTGAAGTTAGTATCACCTTGTAGGACCTTTATAGAATGGCAAGCTTTACCATAACATGTCACTTCTATGATGAGTATGTTCCCACCAATGAGGAATTCTCACACTTTTCCTCTTCCAAAAGACAAGCATTGGTGCCAGATGCTTCAGTTGAACTTTTCAGAGAGATGTCCAAATTCCTCGATACCGGAAAGATTCCACATCTCCTTTGGCTAGCTCATTTCTCTCCAGAGTTGTGGTACATTCCCTTTCCTTTCACCATAATTTTACGCATTAACTAGCATTGTTCTCATTCATACCTTTCTTCCTCTGACAGGTTTGAGAATAGCTATTCAGATGAATTGGAAAATGCCCGTCGCAGGGTAAGGAACCCATCAGAATTCTCATCTAAAGGTGAGTTAATGGCCTTCTTGGCATATTGGCTAAGTGTAGTTGTGCTGCCAAGTTCTAAGTAGGCGGATGCTATTAGACTATCCATATTTATCGTTGCGGGAGGATTGACAGAAGGGCAAAAATATTCATTAGCACCTCCCGTACTTTATTCATTATATTGGGCCTTTGGAGATGTTGTTACTCACTGTCAAAATCCATCTGTCAGAGCTAGTTTAGCATTCACCCCATGGCATTACTTTTCAGGATAGCTGGGTATATACTTTCCGTGGACATATGACGATCCGAAAAAAGCTTTACTCCCCTTATGTCATTATCAACAGAGAATAATGCCTAAACGAATGTACGAATGGGTAATCGATACCATCGAGTCAACAAATGCTATTGACTTCTATCAGTTCTTGTTTGCTCAATCCATCGTGGATCATCAACTTATTGATGACAACAACCTCCCTCCAGCTGAACGAGCCTTCTTTATATTGATTCAGTCCAACATCTGCCTCTGCGAGAGGGTAGCGAGTTTTGGAGGGAGCCATACTACCCCAATCGATTTGCACAACAGTTCGGATATGACCAGACTATCCCCAAGAACTCCGATGAAGTGACTCACAGCATGCAAAGTTATGGTGTTGGGCCCTACAATTGGGCCTTGATCTGGAGGCAACTACTTGTGGCCCGAATCAATTCGAAATTCATCATTCTAGGCTTTGGTTGTATTATCCGCATGTCTTACCCATGGACGCGATAGTGGGTACATAAAGCATTTCTCATCCGCTGATGTCTGCCAGTAGACTCACTAATATGGATTCCCACTCCTCGAGTCAGAAAACGTGATATGGTAGAAGGGATAAGCTACACTTTTGAACACGATTGCGCTCCAGCCCCCAGTGAAGCTTGCATAAGAATTTTTGTGGAGGAGCACATTCGCGAAGCCAAACCTGCCAACACTCTTGAAGGTTGGATCACCCATGGGTTTCCATTAACACACTTCAAGTCCCAGAGAAAGCCCACAAACAAAGAAAATTCTCCCACGGACGCCACTGAAACACCCCATATTCCTACCTCTACAGACCCTGCCCCCACTCCTGAGGTCATCGGGCCTTTAGAACCTCGAGAAGTGCCTTCATCTACTCCACCGCCTCCTCCTCACAGAGATTCTTCATCACCTGTGACCAGATCACAGACGCAGTGGAGATCTTCTATGTCCCCGATGACCACTACCGCAGAAGACCCTGCTTCTACTGGAAAGAAGCAATCAATACGAAAAGGAAAGCAAGTGGTTATCGAAGAATCTTCTCTGGAATCATTATCATCTTCATCATCCACTGAAGGGGGAGACGGTGAATCCTCTTCTGGCAACTCTGCTTCCGCTAATCGGGGGTCATCCTTTAGTGACTTATAAGAAGAGGGTGAGCTCACTACAGACGCAGGAGAGACCAAAGAAAAGGAAATAACAGAAGAAGGAGAAGTGGAGGCAGAAGTGGACATAGGCGAAGATGATAAAGTTGGCGTAGCTACTGAAATTAATGAAGAAATCCCATAAGAAAACATCCTCCCAGACACTGCTAGGGGTGCTGAAGAAGAAGAACCCTTGGACTATGGGGAATATGATGATATAGCTGGGGCAGACTTGACTATGTCGTTTAGCAGTAATTATTCTCCTTTTCCATGTGTGGCACCTTTAAATTCTCTGACTAATGTTGTAGCATCTCCAGAGATTCTTCTAGCTCCCACAGATGTACCTCAGGATGTCCTTCCGACTTATGCTTCTTGTAAGCGTTCTGCTAAGAAAATGAGGAAATCCCTCAAATTTCCTATCCAAACTAGTAGAGCAGCTCGTGGAATAATTTTCCAAACAGAGTCTGCTAATGCTGCGACTCCAACTACAGTGGCATCAAGCACCGAGACCAGAGTGCCTTCTTTCGCCAATATGGTTCCAAATTTACCGGAACCATCTGCTCTCCAAGAATAGAGGTAATCTGCAGAAGCAGCGATTCTTGCTCTGGCACCTTTAATAGATGCAGGTATGTTTTACTTTATTCTTTATTCTATACTAATTTACTTGCAATCCATACCTTAACCTATGTATTTTATTTGCATTTTACAATCTGCGCTGTCTCCAGTGGCTCTATAAGTTCAAATTCTGTCGCCACTGTGTCGAATATCATATCCCTGGAAAAGATCTCTCCTTTTGCGCTATCCCTATTGCAGAGCTCAATATTAGGGATTGTCTACATCTTTAAAGACCCGTCCCAATGGTCTGATTTGGAGATAGTGTTGTCTTCTCTAGAGAATGCAACACGAATTGCCAAGATTATTATTTCTCCTCTGCGTGAATCTTTATCTCATTTCTGTGAGACTTTCCACAAACTGGGAGATGCCCGAAATATGACTGTCACACCTGAAATTCTTGCTCAATAATAAGAATTATCACAACTTAAAGAGAAATTTTCCAAGGCAATAACGACTGTTTCTAGTTATGATAAGGAATTTCATTCCTAGGAGGAGCAAGTAAAGGCTACTAAGCATTTCTCGGCGACTATAACAGAGAAGATTGCAAACCACAAGCAACAAATTTTAGACTTAAAGGCTCAGCAGTGTGAAACTGATTCAAGAACTAGCCAACTCGAGGCTGATATTGAGATCAATAGGTGGATAGTCAATCTGGAACAGCTGGAGGTTTCAAAGGGGGAGGAAGCAATAATTTCCTTGGAGTAAGAGCTGATTGACGCTCCAAACCAGGTCGGGCTTATTATTGATGTTGAAGTTGAGAATGCAACCACAAGGTTCAACTAAGAGACGACCTGTAATGCCCTGAAAATCGGGGGTCGAGCATAACTCAACTCCCGAGTTCCAACGCATCACTTATGCAACATAGATAATGATGATTAAATGTTGTCTGTGTTAGAGTAATAAACATGAGTTAGATTATACTAAAACAGTAATTCATACTCCAGATCAATTGTATAAAGGCAAGCACAAGACTGAACTGTATATATATGTATGTAAAAGAAACGAAATCATTTCATTTTCCAGAGTATGAACCCATCTGAGTCACCATCTACATATATCTATTTTATGTTCAAAAAGTCAAAAATACAAATAGGGAAGTAATCCCAGCAAGTCCTGTCGATCCGGCAGTCTAGTCGAAGCCACCAGAATACTGCATAAATGAGAACTCGTCTTGGTCCTTGTCATAGTCCGGCTCAGCCTCCTGAGCCGTCATCTCATCTACACTTGAGACAGAGTCTGGTTAGTGTGTACAATACCATCCCGTAACGTGGGAGTGAGTAGCTAACTCAGTGGAACAATAAAGCATAGGTTAACATGTTATCGACTTAATCAAGCAGTAATGATAAAGCAGTATAATCAAACATCCCTAACTACTCTTATTAATGCAAGTATGAATGCAGTCATGATGTATGCCCTCACCACACACTCCCTCGTGTGACACCATCTTACGTTCGCGGCATGCTTGCATTCCTCAGTGCTCCACATCTTCCAGGCACATGCAATGCATGATGAGCATAATTACTGAATTGTTATTAGTCCATTTCAAACAGCAGGATTGGGAAACTAAGGTACCTCCCTTGTATCATTCCCAAACATGATCCATTCTAGGGTCGTCAGTCCTAGTTAATATTAGACGATGGTGTGTTTTCTAGGTCGCTGCAAAGGCTGCCAGGGCTGTTACGCACAAAGGTTACACCACTCTCCCATCACCTTTTTAATGATTCATCACTATACAGATACAGGCCTAGTGTTATACTCTATACACTACGATAAAACTCGTTGCCTCACCGCAAATTTAGAGTATACTCGAGGTCACTACAAAGAGCTGCTAGGGCTGTTACGCACAAAAGTTACACTACTCCCCTATCACCTTATCAATGTAGGCCGACAACACCAATATAGTGTCCCATACCACCATAATCGGCTCACGAGTCAAAGTTGCTCACTGGTCACTATAGGGAGGCACGTGGCCCCAGCGTAGGCCGACAGCTCGACCACGATGTCCCATACCATCATGCCCGGCTCATGAGTCTTAGCGGATCGAGGTACCATGGTTAACAGGGTTTCACTGGTAAGTTTGGTACCCTAGGTTCAAGTAGTAGCGTCCAAACATGGTGAACATACATTAGACATATTGGGTTACTTGACGAGCCTGACTAGCTCAAGCGCACGATCAACTGAACGACATGAAGTGCATAAGCACTTCGTGTGGCCTAACCACTGTCGCCAACCGAAGTACGACTCGGGTTCGTCAAACACATCCCACGTGACAAAATGGATCTCAACCATGATCTCAAGTCTGGTACCGATTGTCTGGACTATAAACATAGTCCCAAACTCAATCAACCTTTATTTAGAGCATGTAGAGTAAAGCATATTAAACAAAATAATTCAAGTAAGTTAACAAGCATGTCATAAAGCATGTTATAAAGCATGTTATAAAGCATCATGTAAACAAAAAATACAAACACATATATTTCATAAGTAAGCGGTTAAGTTAAACAACCACATGAAGGAAAACATACACGTCTCTAAGGTAGTTGAGAATCCCCTCTGAACACCTACCTAAGGCACCATCATCCAAACACTTACCCTCTCAAGAATTTTCACAACCACTTAGAATACACTATTTCGACATACATAGTGTATATAGCGAAACAGGTATTAGGGCGAGTCCTTTCGCCAAGAAAGTATTTTCGCATATATAATATATTCATACAGCAAATAATCATGGCAAACACATCTCCAAAATTTATATGTATACGGTATTTTCTAGAATACACTATTTCTACATACATAGTGTATATTAGCAAATCATGTATAATGGCGAGTCCTTTTGCCAACTACGTATTTTATTCATATATATTATATTCATACAACAAATAATCATGGCCAACATATTTTCAAAATTTATACGTATACGGTATTTTCTACAAATACCTAGAGTATGTAAAATTTCATAATCTTCATCTTTAATCGAAACGAAAAACAGACAGCACATTGTACATGTGCAATTGCATGCAGATCATGAATCTATCATTATCTGGCATTGAAAGCGTTGAAAACCATAAACTATACACCTAAAGTCCTCACCTTTTACCGTAGAATCGCAACGAATACGATAGGTTTGCCAAGCTTAGTATTCGGCGGCCAGTAGCCTATAGAATGAAATAGGTTAGCTATTTCATAACCTACAACCCTTACAACTTCAAAACAGATTAGGGTTAGGGTTTCTTACCTAGAAACGAAGTCAGTATCGCCAGGAAAATGACAAGAATGGAGTGGTGGAGCTTGGGTAGCGACAGAAAATAGTTGTAGGGAGTTTCTCCCACTTCTCTCACTCTTTCTCTCTCTTTTCTCTCTTCTCTCACTAGGGTTTCTCTCAAATTCATATGGCTGAGAGAGAGAGAGAGAGTTCTAAGGTCCTTATATAGCCTAAAAATGTACTAAACTAGACTTAAGGTCAAGCTATACTTGGGTTATAACCAAAGTGACTCTGTTTCAGCTCAACGGAGTACTTCTGACGGGCCTCCTTGAGCCAAAGGTCGGACTTAAGCTCACCAACCTTGGATCCAGGTGGAGTTAAGTTTTTGTTTTAGTCGAATTCCTAGATCACGCGTGGCGGACCAGTTTCAGTTCAACGGTCAGCGGATTTCGATCCGAAATTCTAAATACATGGATATGTTTATGAAATTTTTCCTGATCCGAGGGTGTATTTGGGTCAGATTCTGACGGTCTAGTTGCTTACAAAATGACCGCAAGTAACAAGCCTCAGATTACTATTTGAGATATTTGTTTTGTAAAGAAAACAAGTGTTTTCACACTCTCTCGCTCCGGACTCAAGCGAACAGTCGTGGGACACTGGCTGGATTTGATTTCCGAGATGGTTGTCAAGTCCAGCGAGGCGGTCCAAAGTCCTTAACTTCGTATTATTTAGACTCCCGATGTGCAGTCTAGACTTGATACGGAGTTTCAATGTGTTCCCGAGAGCAGTCAGGTAATGATTTTGATCTTAACTTCTAGGGTAACCTAGCGTCAATGATTCTACAAGTTTTGGGTCTTACAGATCGTATTTAAAGCGATTCAAATGGATTTCATGGCTAATCTAGTTTAGCACTTAGTTAACTTTGTCAAATTTCTAAAGGATTTAATCCTAAGTGATTTCTGGTCGAGGTGGTACTCGGGGCTTTGTACAGAAATTTACGAGTCGTTACAATCTACCCCCCTTAAACAAAAATTTCGTCATCGAAATTTGTACCTTTTCGTACTCCTCGAGAATCTGAGGGTATTTCTTTCTGACCTCGGCCTCTGTCTCTCAAGTAGCTTCCTCTTCTGAATGATGCGTCCATAGTACCTTCACAAGTGGAATGACCTTGTTACATAGTACCTGTTCCTTCATGTCAAGTATATGCGTCGGACATAGCTCACATGTAGCATCCTCGCTCAGCTGTACCTGCTCCCATCTGATGATATGTGAAGGATCAGGAACGTACTTCTTCAGCATAGATACATGAAATATGTTGTGTACAGCTGTAAGTGGTGTGGGCAAAACGAGACGATACGCCACAACACTAACTAGATCCAGTATCTGAAACGGACCAATAAATCTCAGTGTGAGCTTCCCCTTCTTCCCGAACCGAAGGACTCCCTTCATAGGGGAAACTCTGAGGAACACATGGTCTCTAACCTCAAACTCAAGCGGTCGCCGCCTTGTATCAGTGTAGCTCTTCTGCCTGCTCTGCACTGTAAGAAGTCGACGCCTGATAATGTCGATCTTCTCTGAGGTCGCCTGTACCAACTCTGGGCAAATTAGACTGTGCTCACCAACCATATCCCAACAATGTGGTACTCTGCAAGGACGACCATACAGGGCCTCATATGACGCCATACCAATACTCGCTTGGAAGCTGTTGTTGTAGGCGAACTCTGTGTAAGGAAGACAGTTATCCCAACTATCTTTGAAGTCCAACACACATGCTCGCAACATATCTTCCAGAATCTGATTCACCTGCTCTATCTGCCCATCAGTCTGAGGATGAAACGCCGTACTGAATGTTAACTTCACACCCATCGCTTCCTTGATACGAGTCCAGAAGATAGATGTGAACCGAGTGTCTCTGTCCGACATGATCTCTAAAGGAACTCCATACAGACGCACAATCTCTCTGATGTACAGTCTGGCCAAATCATCTGTAGAGTTCACAACTCTGATAGGGAGAAAATGGGCTGACTTGGTCAACCGGTCCACAATCACCCAAATAGAATCGTGTCCCTTCCTCGTCTTCGGCAGCCCCGATATGAAATCCATGGAAATGAAGTCCCACTTCCATTTTGCTATGGGCATGGGCTGAAGCAGTCCAGGAGGTCGGCGATATTCTGCCTTGACCTGCTAGCACGTCAGACAACCAGAAACCAACTCAGCGATGTGAGCCTTCATGTTATCCCACCAATGCGACCGTCTCACATCCTGGTACATCTTCGTGCTACCAGGATGCATCGCAAGCTTCGAGTTATGGGTAGACTCGAGAAGCTCATGTCTCAAGTCAGGTATGTCAGGAACGCATAGGCGGCCACGGAATCGTAGACCCCTATCTGAACCAACTCTCCACTGGGAGTCCTCAGCGTCGCTAGCTTGCTCTCGAAGCTCAGACAACCGCTCATCGCCCTTTTGGGCCTCAATGATCCTGTCATCAATAAGTGGTAGCACCCAAACATGCGCAACACACTCAAATGGCTCCTCCACGGTGAGTTTCTGCTCGAAGTCCCGCACGAACTCAACCATGTCCCACTCTGCTATCATCAACGATGTAATGCCCTGAAAATCAGGGGTCGAGCAAAGCTCAGCTCCCGAGTTCCAACGCATCATATATGCAACACAGATAATGATGATTATAATGAGAGCATTAAAACATGAATGAGATTATACCAAAACAATATATCATACTCCAGAGATAGTTAAATTGTAAGCGGAAGACTGTGATAGATATATAAAATATATAAACTGTGGTGAGTCTCCAGAGTGTGATAACATTACCAGGTTAAATAATTACAAGTACAATTCTAAAATATACCAAATGTGTAGTGTCATCTAGTCAATATCCCTGTAACCCCATAAATCAAGACACGGCTCTCATGAAGCCGCCAGAATACAGCAAATACGAGCAAGCATCATTGTCATTGTAAAGGTCCGGCTCCGCCTCATAAGCATTGCCGACACCTGCAGCTACAGAGTCTAGTTGGTGTTGCAAACACTGTCCCATAACGTGGGAGTGAGTAGCTAACTCAGTGGAACAATAAAGCATAGGTTAACATGTTATCAACTCAGTCAAGCAATAATGATAAAGCAGTACAATCAAACCTCCTAACTACTCATATTAATGCAAGTATGGATGCAGTCATGATGTATGCCCTCACCACACACTCCCTCGTGTGACAACATCTTACATTCGCGGCATGCTTGCATTCCTCAGTGCTCCACATCTTCCAGGCACATGCAATGCATGATGAGCATGATTACCGAGTTGTTATTAGTCCATTTCAAACAGCAGTATTAGGAAACTAAGGTACCTCCCTTGTATCATTCCCAAACATGATCCATTCTAGGGTCGTCAGTCCTAGTTAATCTCATACGATAATGTGTTTCTAGGTCGCTGCAGAGGCTGCCAGGGTTGTTACGCACAAAGGTTACACCACTCCCCCATCACCTCTTTAACGATTCATTACTATACAGAAACAGGCCTAGTTCATACTCTATACATCGCGGCAAAACTCTAAAGCTCACCGCAAATTCCGAGTATGCTCGAGGTCACTACAAAGAAATTTGTCGGTACATTATGCACAAAGGTTACACCACTCCCCCATCACCTTATCAATGTAGGCCGACAGCACGAATATAGTGTCCCATACCACCATAATCGGCTCACGAGTCTGGTTGCTCACTGGTCACTACGAGGAGGCACGTGGCCCTAGCGTAGGCCGACAGCTCGACCACGATGTCCCATACCACCATACCCAGCTCATGATCTTAGCGGATCGAGGTACCATGGTTAACGGGATTTCACTGGTAAGTTTGGTACCCTAGGTTCAAGCAGTAGCGTCCAAATATGGTGAACATATATTAGACAGATCGGGTTACTTGACGAGCTCAACTAGCATGAGCGCCCGTTGAGTTGTATGACATGAAGTGCATGAGCACTTCGTGTGGCTTAACCACTGCCGACAAGCAACGCACAACTCGGGTTCGTCAAACACATCCTACGTGGCGAAATGAATCTCAACCACGATCTCAAGTCTGGACTATAATCATAGTCCCAAACTCAATCAATACTTATTTAGAGCATGTAGAGTAAAGCATGATAAATAAAATAATTCAAGTATGTTAATAAGCATGTCATAAAGCATGTTATAAAACACTACATAAATAAGGATACAAACACATATATTTCACAAGTAAGCGGTTAAAGTAAACAACCACATGGAGGAAATCATATGCGTCTCTAAGGTAGTTGAGAATCCCATCTCAACACCTACCTAAGGCACCATCATCCAAACACTTACTCTCACAAGCATTTTCATAAACACTTAGAATACACTATTACAACATACATAGTGTATATTAGCAAAACATGTATTAGGGCGAGTCCTTTCGCCAAGCAAGTATTTTACACATATATAATATATTCATACAGCAAATAATCATGGCAAACACATCTCCAAAATTTATACATATACGGTACTTTCTAGAATACACTATTTCTACATACATAGTATATATTAGCAAATCATGTATTATGGCAAATCCTTTCATCAAATAAGTATTTTATCCATATATAGTATATTCATATAGCAAATAATCATGGCAAACACATTTCCAAAATTTATACTTATACGGTATTTTCTACAAATACCTAGAGTATGTAAAATTTCATAATCTTCATCTTTAATCGAAATGAAAAACAGACAGCACATTGTACATGTGCAATTGCATGCAGATCATGAATCTATCATTAAATGACATTGAAAGCATTGAAAACCATAATCTATACACCTAAAGTCCGCCCCTTTTATCGTAGAATCATAACGAATACGATAGGTTTGCTAGGCTTCCGTATTTGGCAGTTCGGCCACCTATAGAACGAAGTAGGTTCGCTATTTCATAACCTACAACCCTTACAACTCCAAAACATATTATTAGGGTTAAGGTTTCTTACTTAGAAATGGAGCTGGAATCATTGGGAAAGCGACAAAAATGAGGTGGTTGAACACGTATAGCAGCAGGGAAGTATGGTAGGGAGATCCTCCCACATCTCCCACACTTTCTCTCTCTTTTCTCACTTCTCTCTCTAGGGTTTCTCTCAAATTCGTATGGCTGTGAGAGAGAGAGAGTTCTAAGGTCCTTATATAGCCTAAAAAGTCACCGAAATAGACTTCAGGTCAAGGTATACTTAGGTTATAACCAAAGTGAGCATTTTTCAGCTCAACGGAGGACTTCTGGCGGACCTCCTTGAGCCAAAAGTAGGACTTAAGCTCACAGACACCGGATCAAGGTGAAGTTAAGTTTTTATTTCAGTCGGATACCTAGATCACGCATGGCGAACCAGTTTCAATTCAACGGTCAGTGGATCTCGATCGAAGATTCTAAGTACATGGATATGTTCATGAAAATTTTCCTGATCCGAGGGTGTATTTGGGTCAGATTCTGACGGTCAGGTTGCTTAATACTGACCTGCAAGTAACAAGTCTCAGATTACTATTTGAGATATTTATTTTGTAATGAAAACAAGTGTTCTCACACTCTCTCGCTCCGGACTCAAACGAACAGTTGTGGGACACTATCTGGATTTGATTTCTGAGATGATTGTCAAGCCCAGCAAGGCGGTCCTAAGTCCTTAACCTCGTATTATTCGGACTGCCGATGTGCGGTCCAGACCTGATACGGAGTTTCAACATGCTCCCGAGAGCAGTTGGGTAATGAGTTTGATCCTAGATTTTAGGGTAACCTAGCGTCAATGATTCTAAAAGTTTTGAGTCTTGCAGATCGTATTTAAAGTGGATCAAATGGATTTCGTAGCTAATCTAGTTTAGCACTTAGTTACTTTGTCTCATTTCTAAAGGATTTAGTCCTATAAGATTTCTGTCTGAGGTGATACTTAGTCCTTTGTAGTTTGTATATAAAGTGATCCAGGTTATACTACTTAGCTAGTTTAAGATGATATCTAGGGTGAAAGTACTTAGAAAAATTGAAAGATCAAGGTGGTGAAGGGTGGGATTTGTGAAGGAAATGGGTTCAAAAGCATTTTAGACTTTGGGATTGAGTTCCGATAAGTTAATAAGGTATTAGGATTGACCCATTGTCTAAGGACGTTTAATCCCAGGTTGGCAAAAATCTGGGATGTTACAAATGGAGCCGCAAATGCTATAGCCTTCTTGCGGCTCAACGCGTCTGCCACAAGGTTCGCCTTGCCAGGATGGTAGGAAACCTTGAACTTGAAGTCCTTCAAGGTCTCCATCCATCGACGTTGTCTCATATTCAAGTCTCGCTGCGTGAATATATACTTAAGGCTCTTGTGGTCTCCAGAGCTTCAATACAAAGATGACAGCTACCAACTCCAGGTTGTGTGTACGGTAATTCTCCTCGTGGTTCCTTAATTGTCTCAAGGCATATGAAATCACCCTATCCTTCTGCATAAGGACACAGCCTAAACCAACGCGAGACGCGTCAGTGTATATCGTGTACTTAATCTCTTGCTCGGGCAATACAAGTACAGGGGCGGGCGTTAACCTATCCTTCAGCTCCCTGAAAGCTACTTCCACCTTCTCGTTCCAAGCGAACTTCAGGTCCTTCCGTGTCAAATGAGATAATGGCCTGACAATCTTTGAGAAATCCTAAATGAAGCGTCTATAATACCCTGCCAGACCAAGGAAACTCCTCACCTCGATAGTCGAGCCAGGCTGCTGCCAATCCTGAACGGCAGCTACCTTAGCAAGGTCCACTGCTATCCCATCCTTGGACACCACATGTCCGAGGAACTTGACTTCCTCCTGCCAGAAGTTGCACTTCTTATACTGCGCGAACAACTGGTTCTTCTTCAACATATCTAACACCGCTCTCAGGTGCTCCTTGTGCTCCTCTCTACTCGTAAAGTATATCAGAATGTCATCAATAAAGACAATGACGAATCGATATAGGAATGGCCGAAATACCCGGTTCATTAGGTCCATGAACACGGCCGGTGTGTTCATAAGACCGAACAACATCACTAGAAACTTATAGTGCCCAAAGCATGTCCTGAAAGTCGTCTTCTGCACGTCCTCATCTCTGACTCGCAGCTGATGATACCTTAACTGTAAATCAATCTTCGAAAAGTACTTCGCCCCCTTCAACTGATCAAACAGATCATCTATCCTGGGCAAAGGATACTTGTTCTTCACGGTGACCTGGTTCAACCTACGGTAATCAATACACAACCGTAGTGAACCATTCTTCTTCTTCACAAATAGTACAGGTGCTCCCCAGGGAGACACACTAGGTCGTATAAAGCCTTTCTCTACCAGCCCATCAATCTGTTTCTGCAGTTCCTCCATCTCACACGGAGGCATGCAATACGTCGGTAAAGAGATGGGTGTCCCACCGGGCTTAAGATCTATGGTAAAGTCGATCTCGCGCCAAGGTGGCAACCCAGGAATCGGTGCAAAAATGTCTGAAAAAGCCTGAACTACAGGCGTATCCTCAAGCATTGAAACATCAGTAGCCTCTAACGAAGAAGCGTAACATCGCAACCGAGTAGTGTGACTGACCTGAATAGGAAAAGTAAAGGCCATGCCATCAAGTCCATAGGCAGTCACCACCCTAGTCTCACAGTCGATCTCGGCTCGCATCTCAGTGAGCCAATCCATACCGAAGATAACGTCGTAATGGAATAGGGGGACGACGATCAGGTCAACTAGTAACACTCTGCCACCCAAGTCTATCGGGCAGCCCTCACACATACGAGTAACCTCAGATGAAGTCCCTGTAGCAGTGATAACCCTCACTCCTCTCGTAGGAACGGTAACTAGACCCAGTCGCCTGACTGCCATGTATGAAATCATAGAGGTAGTGGACCTAGTGTCCACCAATAAGAAGACGGGAGTACCTTGGACATGAGCAGTGACCTCAAAGGCCATAGGCGCTGAAGGTACAATATCTGGCTCCTCTGCAGTAAGCATATGAACACGCGCCTGCTATGATCGGTTAGGCTGTGGTACCATGGGCCATTGAGGCAGCCGAAAAAGAGGTGCTGACAGTCTGAAGGATGGATGTATAGGTGCCATCCGGAGTGGTGGAGTCGATATAGCTAGCTGGCGAGAACGATCAATCATTTACGGCGGAGAGAACCCACTATCCTTCATCCGCGTAAAACAGCTCCCAACAGGATGACCTTGTTTCCCATAATACGTACAGGTCACAATGGGGCACCTCATCAGAGCCATTGGTACTGCGATCCTGGGAGGCGAATCAACACGAGGCCTCTTGCCTAGGAAAGGCCTGCCCTGAACCTCTGGTCGTGGTCTCGTAACTATAGCACCACGGGAGCGTGTCAAGAGGTCCACATCCTGCTCTGCCTGGATGGACAAATGAATCAACTCCGCATAAGATGGTATACGGACAGAGCACATCTTCGACCGGATGTCAGGTCGCAATCCCTCTATGAAGTGTCAAATCCGCATCGGCTCATCAGAAAGTATAGTCGGGACAAAGCGGTCCAACTCGGTGAAGCGATGCTCGTACTCCGTGACTGTCATGCCTCCCTGCCTGAGGTGCAGAAACTCATTCTCCCTCTCATGTCTGTAGGCCTGAGGGTAATATTTTTCATGGAAGCGGAACTCAAACGCCGCCCAGGTCCACACGTAACCCATTGCGACTGTCCGTAGTATACTGTCCCACCATAAGTTAGCCTCCTTCTCGAACATGAAGGCGGCCAACTCAACCTGTTTAACCTCAGAACAATGCAGCATCTTCAATATCTTCGCGACACGGTCCAACCAGGACTCAGCCTCCTCGGGTCTGTGAGAACCCGTAAAAGTCGGAGGCCTCAAGTGCTAAAATCGCTCGAATAAACCATGAGTACCCACGTCTCCCGTAGGGTACGTAACAGGCGTGGCCAAAGGCACATCCCCAAACTGAGCAGGTGGCTCGGCAGTCTCAGTAGGGCGTGTAGATGTTGGAGGTGGAGTCGCACTCCCACCCTGAGACAGGGCCTCAACAATAGTGGCCATAAGCTGTTGGTGGTGGTGGTGCTGCTGCATCTGCTGCTGATGTATCATCAACATCAACTGCTCAAACCTATCAGTAGGTGGAGTAGCCTGCAGCTCATACGGCGTAGAAGAGGATGCCCAGTTCTGCTCATGAACTGAGGGTGTATAAGGTGGCAAACCACCAGTAGGACTAGCAGAAGGCTGATCCGAGCCAGGACCTGAGCCCGTAGGACCACCCCTATGGGAAGGAGTCTAGTCCATCGAGTCAGTGAGTAAGAGGGGTGCCGTGCTCCTCGTAGATCTCCGTGGCATGCCCTATACAACATAGGGTACATCGCTTGTGAGATAAAGCAGGACAACACAATACGTAAGCACTTAAGCATTCCACACATATCATAGCAAAAGAGGTTGTATGCATTTCATTACCAAAATTGTCATAATACATGGAATACAAAGTTACATGAATCATGACAGAAAATGCAAGGGAGCTAATACAACCAAGCTTCAACAACTATAAACACATACTACTAACTACTACATCCATCAACATGAAAAACATAAACTGCCTAATGCGGTAACCACAACAACTACAAACAATAACTTGGATGTCTAGGCATCCGAGTCAGGCAATGGAGGAGGAGCATTCTTGTCCTGTACACAGCAAGGATGGTCTTCAACGTGCGAGACACCTTCTTAAAACTCTTCTTCATGTAGGCTTCAGTCACCTCAAGCTTGGCTCGGGTCTCACTAAGTTCAGCCCGAACCTGTCCAATCTCTTGCCGCAGGGCGGCCTGGTTCTCCTCAATGCGAACCATACAAGCATCCCTGGCAGCCTGAGCAGCATCTGGCTCTTGTCCCCCAGGAGGAGAGCTCTCCTCAGTATCCTGAGCCTCATTCTCCTCTTCCTCTATCTCATCACCACTTCTTTCTTTGCTTCCAGCCTCGAGGTCAACACTCTCTTCACCTGCGGTATCCGACTCATCTTCAGACTCGTCGAGTCGGGCTTACCGTTGTCGAGGGCCAATCTTCATGTTGTTAAGTGCAGCCTCACTTATGACCCGGACTGGCGCAAGGTCTTCCATATCAAGCTTATAGCCGACATCACGAGCCATCTTGCATATTAGGCAGCCAAATGGGAGCAAAAGGTCATTTCTGATAGATCGAACGACCTAAACTATCTGAAATAGGATGAACGTGGGTAGGCATAAGTTGTCCCCATATCCAATCCTGTATAGGAAGTCCACCATCAACCGAGTACACTCTGTGTGATTATCCTACCATGGATACACATTATATGTGAAAATGTGGTGGAGCAAATGGAAGTCATCTGTCAACTTCATCGACGAAAGACAGTTTCGTGTACGGCGATCCCTTTCTCGTGAACTCCTGGAGAAGTTGTCATTAGGAAGCACTTCACCATGTGGGATCTTCATGATCCGAGCCATCTCAACCACAGTAATCGTGCGCCTTATGCCCCTCACAGAGACAGTAAACTGAAGAGGCTCCAACGAGGGGTCTATGATATGGGTGTAGAAGGCACGAACCGTGTTCTCACATCCAGGAGACTCGCCTTCAAATATGGGACCCCATTCAATGTCCACCAAGCGGTACATTATCGGGTGTAACCCAAACATCTGCTCATCCATGTGGGCTTCAAACACTATCTTCCGGTCAGAAAAATGACCGTATTCGAGGCCTATCGGAAAAGCGTCTCTGATCGAAAGTTGGGGATCTAGGTCCCGCTTTGACCTATACTCCCGAACGGTGCTAGTGCCGGCTTCAACGTCAGTCCCTCTTCTTGAACGGGTTGGGCGACTCGGCCCAGCTTCATCTGCGGTAGACTTCCTCTTTCCCATGAGAGAGAGGATGGAGGAAATGGAGAAAATGATTGTAATCAACTCGAAAAGGGCCATGAAAATGGAGGAAAGAGAGAGAAAAGGGCTGGAGATTTGAGTTCTTCCCGGATTTAGGTCTCCACAAGGCTTGTAGAAGCCTAAGTAACAAAGAATGATGAGGGAACAAGGGAGAAATGAGATAGGCTAGAAGGTTACACGAATTTGACGCAAAAGAAGGAGATTTAAGGGCTTTAAATGTGAGAAACGGAGAGGATAGGGGGTAGGGTTTGCTGTAATTGATGGAAGGGGATGGGCTATGGTCAAACTAGTGGATTGAAAGATTGGAGGAAAGATTTGAGAGAAAAATTGAACTTGAAAGGGAAGGGAGCTTAGAAGCGAAGAATGTGAGAGAGAGGGGCTGATACAGACCTAAAATAGGGACCCCCTAAACATTTCGCACGCACCAAACGTGTGCAAGGGTCGGGCCGATCATGACCAGGCCTGGCCCAACCTGAGTTGGCCCACCTGACCCCGACCTGCCGCAGTGACCGCGGTTCCGCCGTGGTCCGCCTTGCCCAGCGCCACGCCGCCGTGGTGGGGCGGTGTTCTCCACCATCCCAAGGTGCTAAATGCACCCTGGGTCCACCTTATTTCCCCCCGTATTGACTCACGTGGCCCCCCGACTCCGTTCCGTTCCAGATCAGGTAGTTTCGAGAACTCACTAATCCAGACTGACTTTTTACTAATTTTTAACGACTAAGATTGGGTGGAATGGGATTTAGACTCGTCAATAGACGGCCTAGAAGTTTTTTAAGGTCGACCCGTGCGACCAGGGTTGAGTACAGACTCGATTTCGGCGTCCATTTTCAGTGAACTTTGCCGTTGGACGAAATTGGGATACCTAAGACTGTTTCTATATTATTCTCGCACCCTCCTAAGTTATAATGCGTCAGCGTACGTCGTGGGAACATAACTCAGGTTCGGTTTAATCAAAATCATGCTCTGATACCAACTTGTAACGCCCTGAGGTTCCGTCTATTGATTATACCAAAATAGTAATTCATACTCCAGATCAATTGTATAAAGGCAAGCGGAAGACTGAACTGTATATATATGTATGTAAAAGAAACAAAATCATTTCATTTTCTAGAGTATGAACCCATCTGAGTCACCATCTACATATATCTATTTTATGTTCAAAAAGTCAAAAATACAACTAGGGAAGTAATCCCAGCAAGTCCCGTCGATCCGGCAGTCTAGTCGAAGCCACCAGAATACTGCATAAATGAGAACTCGTCCTGGTCCTCGTCATAGTCCGGCTCAGCCTCCTGAGTCGTCATCTCATCTACACCTGAGATAGAGTCTGGTTGGTGTGTACAACACCGTCTTGTAACATGGGAGTGAGTAGCTAACTCAATGGAACAATAAAGCATAAGTTAACATATTATCGACTCAGTCAAACAGTAATGATAAAGCAGTATAATCAAACACCCCTAACTACTCTTATTAATGCAAATATGAATGCAGTCATGATGTATGCCCTCACCACACACTCCCTCATACGACACCATCTTATGTTCGCGGTATGCTTGCATTCCTCAGTGCTCCACATCTTCCACGCACATGCAATGCATGATGAGCATGATTATCGAATTGTTATTAGTCCATTTCAAACAGCAGGATTGGGTACCTCCCTTGTATCATTCCCAAACATGATCTATTCTAGGGTCGTCAGTCCTAGTTAATCTCAGACGATGGTGTGTTTTCTAGGTCGCTGCAAAGGCTGTCAGGGCTGTTACGCACAAAGGTTACATCACTCCCTCATCACCTTTTTAACGATTCATCACTATACAGATACAGGCCTAGTGTCATACTCTATACACTGCGACAAAACTCATCGCCTCATCGCAAATTCAGAGTATACTCGAGGTCACTACAAAGGGCTGCCAGGGCTGTAATGCACAAAGGTTACACCACTCCCCCATCACCTTATCAATGTAGGCCGATAGCACGAATATAGTGTACCATACCACCATAATTGGCTCACGAGTCAAGGTTGCTAACTGGTCACTATGGGGAGGCACGTGGCCCCAGCGTAGGCCGACAGCTCGACCACGGTGTCCCATACCACCATGCCCGGCTCATGAGTCTTAGTGGATCGAGGTACCATGGTTAACGAGGTTTCACTGGTAAGTTTGGTACCCTAGGTTCAAGCAGTAGCATCCAAATATGGTGAACATACATTAGACATATCGGGTTACTTGACGAGCCTGATTACTATTTGAGATATTTGTTTTATAAAGAAAATAAGTGTTTTCACACTCTCTCGCTCCGGACTCAAGCGAATAGTCGTGGGACACTGGCTGAATTTGATTTCCGAGATGGTTGTCAAGTCTAGCGAGTCGGTCCAAAGTCCTTAACTTCGTATTATTCGGACTCCCGATGTGCAGTCTAGACCTGATACGTAGTTTCAATGTGTTCCCGAGAGCAGTCGGGTAATGAGTTTGATCCTAACTTCTAGGGTAACCTAGCGTCAATGATTCTACAAGTTTTAGGTCTTGCAGATCGTATTTAAAGCAATTCAAATGGATTTCATGGCTAATCTAGTTTAGCATTTAGTTAACTTTATCAAATTTCTAAAGGATTTAATCCTAAGTGATTTCTGGTCGAGGTGGTACTAGTGAAAAGGCCAAGCTATATGTCCTAGAGGGGGGGGTGAATAGGACTATGCCAAATTTAAAAAATAAATCCGCGGAACGAAAGTAAATCAATACTCTTCCAATAATGAATCAATTTACAATGCTAAATATAAATCACCTTGATAAATAATTATTGAGAGATTGATACAAATTCAGTTCTAAGGACAACCTTACACCATAATAAACAAGGGCTTATGGTAGGACAACCTTATTTCTAGAACCTCTTTTGAATCAAGAACTCAATGTTAATATAATTAAATGAAATAGCAAGGAATTGAAACTAAATGCAGAAGTAAAGATCTAAATTATTACAACAATCCCCACACTTGCTTGAAAATGTAAATAGTTACAACATTCACATCCACTTGTACATTCCACACAATTGAATGATAAAAGATATGAAAATTAATCAAGCATTCAATCCACAAGACAAAGAGTTATAGTGGTTCGCTTTGTGTGTACACCAAGCTGTTTTACAACAAAACACCACACAGAATGCTACTCCACTCCTAATATCCTCACACGGGGGATATTAGCGTTCACTATCAAATAGGTTTTCTGAGTTCACCAAAAACCTTTACAATTGTGTCTTTTTTTCACTTGGGCTTACACAATTCAAAAACCCCTTTTTCGAGTTTTCGGTTTTCCTCGAGACAACCAAAATAATGAGATTTTTACGGCTCAACCTCAACAAAACCAATACAATGAGATTTTTCTCGCTCAACCTCAAACAAAACCAATAACAAATGAATTTTCTGAGAATTGTAAAATACCGGATTTCTCCTTTAGCAGCCGGTAGAACCAATCGGAGTAGATGATTGAATATCAAAGTTCAATTTCCAATACTCACATTCATAGGTTCTAAATTCTAATAGATTTTAGATTTAACTTGTTGGGCGTAGCTATATTTGATTTTGATTCCAAGAAGAAGGAATAATATAATTCCTCTTTTCAAATAAGATTGGAATAGAGAAACAAAATCAAATAAAATAAGCTAGCAAAAAGGAATATTAAATAAGCACAATTAAGCTTAAAATAAACACGAGACTTATCTCGAGTGATAACTTGAAAATTCTTGAATGGAATGGAGTTCGAATGTCAAAACTCTGAAATTCGTGTTCAATTTATAGACGAAAAAATCGTTCCTACGACTGGTCTTAGAAACCTAGGACAGGTCGTAGCTCTAACAGATTTTTGAAAAATTGAGCGCGATCTTTGAAAGCCGTTCTACGACTGGTCGTGTGAACCCTACGACCGGTCGTGGGTTGCTGGTCTTTCAGTCGTAGCTCCACGACAGATCGTGGACGGGTCGAAGCCAACCTACGACCGGTCGAAGGACTTCCAGGACAGGTCGTGGGCGTTCCAAAAAATCCGAAAAAAACTTCAACAACTTAGGACTGATCGTGGGATTTCTTGGACTAGTCGAACCAATGCTAGGACTGGTCGAACAAGAGCTAGGACTGGTCTTGGAATAGACCAACTTTATGTTAAATAAAGATTTGATTTATGTATCCAAAATGACCTACTTAAAGTGTCAACCTAAGGTCATTTAAACCTGAAACATGTCGTATGGATATTGAACTTCAACCATTCAACGAATGTAGATTGTTTGAACCAATATCAGGCTTGAAGTCTTGAATAATATCAGGTTTGAAGTCTTGACCAATATCAGGCTTGAAGTCTTGAGATCTTGAGCTTCAACATCTTGTCGCTTTTTATGGCTTTTTGAACTTTAACATCTTGTGCTTCAACTTGTAGCATCTTGAAGTACTTAGGCAGTGTCTTGAATAAAATAATCATCATACCAGCACAAGACACAGATAGATGTTTTGACACATCAAAATTTGACAACCAAAGGAGTATGAGATCATAACCCTTACAATCTCCCCCTTTGTCAAATTTGTGACAAAACACCACACCAAATAATAATTCTTCCAATAGACATAAGAGAAGTACAAAGCAAGCACAGATGCACAGATGTATAGACATGATAAGCAATAATCATATTCCCATAACTCTTGAGAAGTTTAACTCCCCCTGAGTAATAGAACTAAGCAGTTTAACTCCCCCTGAGTAATAGAACTAAGCACAGAAATAAGTTATAAGTTAAGCAACATGACGTAATTTCACCAAACTTTAATGACGTAATTTAACCAAACTTCTCCCCCTTTTTGTCACAAAAGGACAAAGGAAGAAGAACAGTAATAAGATAGTAGAAGTAGCAAGAGAAAAATGTCAACAAAAAGTTTTGAGAGGCAAGCAAATATTAGTAAATATTACAGACCAAAAAAAATTCAGTCAGAACCAGAAGAGGGCGCAGGATTAGATGGATCAATTTTGTGTAATCCTTTAGCAATTCGCCTCATATATTTTCGCATATAAGAAAATTGTGTGTCTTGAGTAACACGAATTTGAGCCACCTGCTCTTGAAGAGAATTCAACCTTTCATCAAAATCAGACGGCTGAAAATCAGGATCATCAGCCGAGTCTGACTCAAGTTCTTCAAATAAGTCATCCATATTCACGTCCTCAGGAAGATCACTAGCTTCAGCATTACCTGCTTTACCACCACTGCTACCAGCATCCACTTGTTCTCTACCCAAATCTAAAGTCATCTTATTAAGATTGGAATTATTAAAGGGAAGATGGTGGATGGGTTTTTCTCTAGTAGGCATGGCTATGAGCATATGATTTGCTAACCTAGTCAGTAAATAACCAAAGGGTATATCACTATGTCCAGGATGGTGACGTGACAGAATAATGGAATGACAAATTAAAGAAGGGAGGCATATATTAACACCAGAGACAACAGAATGCAAAACACGAACCATAAAAGAAGTGAGTTCGGTTTTATTACCAGAACGTGGATAAAGATTTGAAATGAATATCTTATGTAGTACTCGTATGCGGGTAACAAATACCTTGAGGGAAGTGTATGACCTTTATGAGTCCAATGAACATCCATATTACATAAATCTCTAGTAAGCATTCGTCGTTCAGATTCTGAGAGACTATCATGTAAAATATTAATTGGAATGCTTTCATCATTGATAGGTATTTCCATAATATCTGCAATCAAATGACGATCTACAACAAACAAACCTTCTTGAGTATCAACTTTAAAAATTAAATTCTCAAGAAAAATCACGAGATACATGCAAACATGGATTGGGCAATGGACTGGTATGCGGCTCCACCCCAATGTAGATGTTATCCCATCCCATGATTCCAACAAAGAAGGAATACCAAAAGAAGCAATGTGATTGACAGTAACATGACGTTCAACAATTACATTACGCATACGTAAATCTCGAGCATCAGTAGGATCATTTTCAGGAGAACGAAGATGACGTTGAACAATAGAAGTTGATCTAGACGAGGATGGACCTCGAGTAGTTTTCTTTTTACCTCTAGGATCCATTTTCAAAGAAAGATTTCAAGGGAACAAATAGATGCAAGATAGAAGGAATGAGATTTAGATAGAACAGATTTTTTTAAGAGAAAAACCCCAAATCCACGCAATCAATGAGCAAATAGATTCCACAAACATGAGTTTTGAAGCATTAATAGTAAGAATCTACAAGGAAAATGTAAAAGAATCACTAACCTTGAAGAACAATGAAGATGGGTTGGGCAAGCCGTAGTAGACTAGGGCGGTTGGAAAGAAATGAAGAAATGAAGAAGAAGACTAAAATCCCCAATTTTAAGTGAAATCCGTGTTTTTACTGACAGTCGAGTATGTGTTCGACGGTGTATAGAAGCAACACGATCGTGTATTCTCACGACAGGTCGAGTATGACAAAAAATTTGCAATTTTTTTCTATTTTTTTAAATAATTTCAAGTTTAAGCAAATAAAACATCAAACTTATGATACACAAAATCATGCAAACTCAATTTAAATTGCACATACCGAGATCAAATTTTAATTTATTAAACCGGTTTTTGTCGGCGGTTTAGTGAAAATGTCCGCAAGTTGAATTTCGGTTGGAATGTAATCCAAATTTATTAATTTTTCTTCCACTAATTCACGAATGTAATGAAATCTAATGTCAATATGCTTAGTACGTGAATCTTTGAACTCGGATTTTTAGAGATATTTATTGCCTTTGGAATTATCACAAAATAAAATCATAGAATCTTGAGTAATTCCATAATCGCTTAACATTCGTTTCATCCAAACAAGTTGAGTACATGCATTTCCAAATGAACAATGTATTGACTTATTGATTGATAGCGATATAGAACTTTGCTTCTTGCTAAACCAAGAAACAAGACAATTTCCAATGTAGAAACAACCACCCTTTGGTTGATTTCCTATCATCAATGTTTCCGGCCAGTCGACATCTGCGTGCGGCTAATTGAACATTAGTCTCATGTGGATACCAGAGACCCAATTTAGTAGAACTTGCGACATAACGTATAATCCGCTTAATGCAAATGAGTTAAGTGAGATTCTTTAGGATTTGATTGATAACGAGCACAAATACCAACACTCAAAGCAATATCGGTCTACTAGCTGTTAGATAAAAAAGCTACCAATCAAACTACGATACAATTTAGGATCCACATCATTACTGTAGAGTCTTTTGAGAGTCTTGATTGTACTCATTGGAGTATCAAAATTTTTACCTTTCTCGAATCCAAATTTTTTAATTAAACTCTGAGCATATTTGGTTTGTGAAATAAATATTCCATCAGGTTGTTGTTTTACTTGCAATCCTAGGAAATAGTTTAATTCTCCAACCATGCTCATTTCGAATTTAGACTTCATCAAATCTGCAAACTCAACAGTCATGTTAGTACAGGTTGATCCATAAATAATATCGTCAACATATATTTGAACCATTAGAATATCATCGTTATATTTTTTAACAAAGAGTGTCTTATCAACACACCCCATCTGAAAGTTATGACTCAGTAAAAACTTAGTCAATTTTTCGTACCATGCTCTGGGAGCTTGTTTCAGACCATAGAGAGCTTTCTTAAGACGATACACATGATCAGTAAATTTAGGATCTTCAAACCCTGTAGGTTGTTCAACATATACCTCTTCATGTAAATCACCATTCAGAAAGGCACTCTTAACATCCATTTGATAAATTTTAATTTTCTTAAAACATGCAATGGAGATAAAAAGTCTGATAGATTCAAGACGAGCTACAGGGGCAAATGTTTCATTATAGTCAATACCTTCGATTTGAGTATATCCCTGTACAACTAGTCTTGCTTTATTTCGAATAATATTTCCAAGCTCATCGGATTTGTTTTTGAAAATCCATTTTGTTCCAATAATATGTTTATCTTTAGGTCTAGGAACAAGTTGCCAGACATCATTTCTGACAAACTGATTAAGTTCTTCTTGCATCGCAAGAATCCAATTTTCATCAGAAAGTGCTTCTTTTACGTTACCCGGTTCAATCTGGGATGTAAAACATACGTAGTTACATATGTCCTCTAATTGTCTACGAGTGCGCACACCAGTGAGAGGATTTCCAAGTATTTGAGAGGTTGGATGATCTTTAACAGTCCTTAATTCAGGATTAGTTTCATTTGATGAAGTTTCTTATTTTTCAAGTATAAGAACTTCATCATTATCTAAACTAGGACAGTGTTTTCAAAAGATCATCAATCACAACATTTATTGACTCTTGAATTACACCAGTCCTGTTGTTCAGAACACGATAAGCACGACTGTTTAAAGAATAACCTAAAAAGATCCCATCATCACTTTTAGTGTCGAATTTTCCCAAATTTTCACGGTCACGCAAAATATAGCACTTACTGCCAAAAATTCGAAAATATTTTGTAAGGCTTTTTCTCAAACCACATTTCATAAGCCGTTTTATTATTAGATTTACAAATATAAACACGGTTAATAATGTAGCAGTTGTATTCAACCTTGACCAGATTCCTAGGTAGCTTCATGCTATTTAACATAACATTTCCCATTTCTTGAAGCACTCTATTCTTCCTTTCGACAATTCCATTTTGTTGAGGAGTTTTAGGTGCGAGAGAATTCATGCGATATTCACGATCGCTACAAAATTTCTCAAAACCGCTATTTTCAAATTCAGATCCATGATCACTACGGATCTTGCTGACTTGAGAACATTTTTCAATTTGAATCCGTTTTATAATCTTTTTCACTTCATCAAGGGTTTCTTTCAAGAATGAAACCCAAGTATATCTTGTGTAATCATCTACAATAACTAAGATGTACTTTTTGCCACCTCGACTTTCCGTTCTTGTTGGTCTATAAGATCCATATGGAGAAGCTCGAGTGGTCTTGTGGTGATATTGGAGTTCACCTTTTTGTGAGAGCTCCTAGTTTGTTTACCATCTTGGCATTCACCACAAATCTTGTCTACTTTTGCATTTTAGGTAGACCTTTTATTAGTTCACTTTTGCTCAATCTGTATAAATTTCGGTAGTGTACATGTCCAAGGCGTTTATGCCATAAATCTATCTCATCGGTATGGACCATGCAAAGACACGTTTGATTAGATGAGCTACCGTTGCTTACTATATAGCGGTTTGAAGTTCTGCGACAGTTAATATTACTGAGAACCCTTTTCATTTGTAATTTCACAACCTTGATTAGAAAATTTAACATTATGGTTGTTATCGCATATTTGAGATATGCTCAACAGTTGTGTTTTAAACCTTCAACATATAACACATTTTTAAATAAGGGAAGGTTATAGAGTTGGACCGTACCTTTGCCAATTATCTTGCGATTGCTACCATCACCAAATGTGGTGACCCATCAATCATATCTTTAAGATCGTGAATAGAGCTTTGTCGCTTTGTCATATGTCCGGAGCATCCTTGTGCCTAGGTACCATTTTGAATGGCTTGTAGCTTTGAAAGCGGTGTGAGCAACCAAACAAGTAACCTTGGGAACCCATTTTGATCTTGTTTTGGGTTTAGGAGAATAATTGGTCTTCTTTTGTTTATAGTTATAAGAGTGACCTCTTGAGTTAGATTTTAATGACTCCTTAAGTAAATCAATAATTTTTTCAGCTAGCGGGTTTCGAATCGATTTTTGAAATTTGTATATTTGCTTTTGTGTTTTTGAAAGGTTTTTGTATTTTTAGAAACTTGACTTGATTAGTACCTTTTCCTTTTGAGTTAGAAGTCTCTCCTTTCACAAAAATGGAAGGAGCATTCTTCTGTTTAGGAGATGTGTTTTTATCAAACCCCAACCGGATCGATCACCACATTTTCTTGATCCAGGATAATAATTTTTCTAATTTTGGATCACCTTGGGCATATCTCCATGTGTCCTTCAAACTCGTAAGAGAGGATACTTCATTTTTAAGTTTCTCATTTTGATTTCAAATTTTCAATTAGGGAGGTTTTAAATTCTAAATCACACTTTGATTTTTCAAAACAATCTGAAATTTGAGATTTTTCTAAAACAAGGGTTTCAAAACATTCTTTAAGTTTAAAAAACTTTTCTTTTTGAAGTTTAAGTTTGACAGCAATTTTACAACTTTCCTTATATAAGGCATTATAAGCATCTTGAAGATCTTCATCATTTTCATGATCACTATCCATATTTTCTTCACTTGTTGAATCATCGTGATCTGAAAAGGTAAACTTGGCTAGAGTCATAAGGGCCTTAAGTTCTTTCGCCCTGACTCGGTTCGAATTTTCTCGATTGAAGAAGAGGCTGAGAATCGACGATTCATCCCAAGTAGCCAACATACCCTTCCTTTTGGATCTGTCCTTTTAGGACATTTGTTTGCTAAATGCCCATATTCTTGTGATTATAACATTGACTATCTTTCAATGATTTCCAAGTTTTAGACTTAGGTTTAGAACGTTTCTTTTCATTTGCCTTTTGAAAGTCAACTCTTTTCTTACTTTTGAAAATCTTATAAAACTTTTTCGCTAAAGGGCCATATCATCTTGAGACTTTTTCTGAATCAATTTTCTTGAGTAATACTTTTAGATGACTTCAAAGCAATAGACTTACTTTTAGGAGCTTTAAAACTTAATTCATAGGTTTGCAAAGAACCAACTAACTCTTCTACCTTCATATTGTCCGTATCACGAAGTTCTGGATTGCGGTTACCTTTGAATTGAACCGTTCGGAAGAGAGCGTAGTATTTTGCACACACTTTACTTTCTCGAGATCTTTTCACCAAGACCCCACATAGAGTTTACAATGTCATTCAATCTAGTGTAAAAGTCCATAAACATTTCATTTTCCTCCATATGAATTTCTTCAAATTTAGTTGTGAGGAGTTGGACTTTAGATTTCTTGACAATTGTAGTACCTTCGTGTGTCATTTCTAAAATATCCCAGGCTTGCTTTAAAGTATCACAGGATATGATTCTTTTGAACTCATCCAGGTGATAGTGCGCTGTAAGTGATTGCATTTAGTGCTTTAGCATTAGCACTACTCTCATTTTTCGAAGTGTGGTCCATTGGAAAAATGGTGTAATTTTCATAGATTTTGAACCATCAACACCGAGTTACTTCCATGGTAGGAGGATTCCATTCGATCCTTTGTGGCTAGCCACACACTTTCATCCATTGATCGAGGAAGATTCTCATTCGGCTTTCCAATAGGCATAGTTGGAGCCATCAAAAGGTGGAGGCCTAGTAACCGAAAGGCTATCAAAATTTGACATCTTTTTAAATAGCTTAGATCGTTAGCTCAGAAATAAATCCAAATAAAAATAACAAGTAATGAGCTATTAGGCTCGATACCACTTGAAAAGGCCAAGCTATATGTCCTAGAGGGGGGTGAATAGGACTATGCCAAATTTAAAAAATAAATCATTGAACGAAAGTAAATCAATACTCTTCCAATAATGAATCAATTTACAATGCTAAATATAAATCACCTTGATAAATAATTATTGAGAGATTGATACAAATTCGATTCTAAGGACAACCTTACACCATAATAAACAAGGGCTTATGGTAGGACAACCTTATTTCTAGAACCTCTTTTGAATCAAGAACTCAATGTTAATATAATTAAATGAAATAGCAAGGAATTGAAACTAAATGCGTAAGTAAAGATCTAAATTATTACAACAATCCCCACACTTGCTTGAAAATGTAAATAGTTACAACATTCACATCCACTTGTACATTCCACACAATTGAATGATAAAAGATATGAAAATTAATCAAGCATTCAATCCACAAGACAAAGAGTTATAGTGGTTCGCTTGTGTGTGTACACCAAGTTGTTTTACAACATGACCACACAGAATGCTACTCCACTCCTAATATCCTCACACGGGGGATATTAGCGTTCACTATCAAATGGGTTTTACTGGGTTCACCAAAAACCTTTACAATTGTGTCTTTTTTCACTTGGGCTTACACAATTCAAAAACCCCTTTTTCGAGTTTTACGGTTTTCCTCGGACAACCAAAATAATGAGATTTTTCCGCTCAACCTCAACAAAACCAATACAATGAGATTTTTCTCGCTCAACCTCAAACAAAACCAATAACAAATGAATTTTCTGAATTGTAAAATACCGGATTTCTCCTTTAGCAGCCAGGTAGAACCAATCGGAGTAGATGATTGAATATCAAAGTTCAATTTCCAATACTCACATTCATAGGTTCTAAATTCTAATAGATTTTAGATTTAACTTGTTGGGCGTAGCTATATTTGATTTTGATTCCAAGAAGAAGGAATAATATAATTCCTCTTTTCAAATAAGATTGGAATAGAGAAACAAAATCAAATAAAATAAGCTAGCAAAAAGGAATATTAAATAAGCACAATTAAGCTTAAAATAAACACGAGACTTATCTCGAGTGATAACTTGAAAATTCTTGAATGGAATGGAGTTACGAATGTCAAAACTACGAAAATCGTGTTCAATTTATAGACGAAAAAATCGTTCCTACGACTGGTCTTAGAAACCTAGGACAGTCGTAGCTCTAACAGATTTTTGAAAAATTGAGCGCGATCTTTGAAAGCCGTTCTACGACTGGTCGTGTGAACCCTACGACCGGTCGTGGGTTGCTGGTCTTTCAGTCGTAGCTCCACGACAGATCGTGGACGGGTCGAAGCCAACCTACGACCGGTCGAAGGACTTCCAGGACAGGTCGTGGGCGTTCCAAAAATCCGAAAAAACTTCAACAACTTAGGGTGATCGTGGGATTTCTTGGACTAGTCGAACCAATGCTAGGACTGGTCGAACAAGAGCTAGGACTGGTCTTGGAATAGACCAACTTTATGTTAAATAAAGATTTGATTTATGTATCCAAAATGACCTACTTAAAGTGTCAACCTAAGGTCATTTAAACCTGAAACATGTCGTATGGATATTGAACTTCAACCATTCAACGAATGTAGATTGTTTGAACCAATATCAGGCTTGAAGTCTTGAATAATATCAGGTTTGAAGTCTTGACCAATATCAGGCTTGAAGTCTTGAGATCTTGAGCTTCAACATCTTGTCGCTTTTTATGGCTTTTTGAACTTTAACATCTTGTGCTTCAACTTGTAGCATCTTGAAGTACTTAGGCAGTGTCTTGAATAAAATAATCATCATACCAGCACAAGACACAGATAGATGTTTTGACACATCAAAATTTGACAACCAAAGGAGTATGAGATCATAACCCTTACAACTAGGGTCTTTGTACAAAAATTTACGAGTCATTACACGACCTGCGCCGATATATGCTTGCTCTAGGAATTTCAAAGGACATATGAATTTTCTTTTGATATTTATCATGGCTTGTTTACGCGCTTATTATTTTTTTCTTTTGATATCATAAACGAACTTTGATAAATCATGAATGCTATGAATGAATGAATATCATGACTGATAAATGCTATTAATGAATGAACATCATGCCTGAACAGTCAATTTTTTCAATTATAATTTTGTGTTAGCATTACTCTTTGTATTGACATTTTTGTTATTAACATATAGTGTCGCCTATATGGTGTTATCTCGTATGGGTGGTGCTAAGTTCCGGTTTCAGTCAGTAGCACACACAGTTTAGGCTCGTAAGTAGTTGGAGCAATCACAGTTTAGACTCATAAGTAGTTGGAGTTGGTCTTACACGAATGGCCACTGTAACTCTCTAAAGTTCACGGGGCTTATCATTGTCGGGGAGTTCACGAATTGTGATCCATCAGAAGGGCCCAATGAAGATACCAGGGCCGTGAACTTGATAGGATTTACGCATAGTGTTGGCCACAGTAACTCTCTAGAGTTCATAGGGCACTCAAGGCTACCGTTAGGTACCAAATCCAAGGCCGCCAGTCCATCAATGAGGGGTCTCTTGCTTAAGAGACTTGTCATCTTGCTTCAGAGACTTTCCCTCATGCGTTACTGCTGAAATCAAACCAGGGATCTGGGGAGTCATCCTGCTTCAGAGACTCACTTTTCCTTCATCTGCAAGGTCAGACTCATTCATGAGGGGCGCTCTCTGGCCGCCCATGTGACGCTGCCTGAAGTTGTATAGATGACATAGGTCATTGCCCGAATGGGTACGTGTGATGCTCTTTCCGGGCTTTTTAAGGCCACAGGCGACACTGCTACCTATATAGTTCTGTCATATCTCCATCGCTAAATAATGATAAGCCTTATGCGCATTCGGCTTCTTGTTGCCGCAACTCCCCTACTGCCCCCTGTAAAAGATGAATTGGCCTTACTGGAGTAATAAATCGAAATTAATATACCACATTTGCTGATGATAACGAAATGAAATTCTATAGTTAAGATAGTATATCAGCCTGGCAGTGCTATTGATTTCGATAAATTTAAACAGCCTTGCGCTAATAAGATGATAATCATAGTAATGGCTTTGGCAGCAACTTTGGCGATGGGCACTAGCGCTTCAATAATGAGCATTTGGCGATTGGCGATTGGCCCTGGTTATTGGCGATAATCGTTGACAATAATCATTGACCTAAAAACTTGCATTCCATTTATGTAGCATTCCATTTATATAGAAAGGGAAATACATTCTATGATGATTTTTCTTATTACCCATCTTGCCCCTTTTTGGTTTTGAAGGTATAGTGCTGCTACCTTTTGAAACCAAAATAACTATCACTCTTTTAATTGGCTTATCATCGATAAGCCAAATAGAAGCCTGTTGACAAAAAAATGCTTTATGTGCAATTCCCAATCTTTCCCTTCATTCATCTATCATTGGGCATCTTCAAATGCAGATGCCCCTAGAACTTTCTTTTGACTGATAAATTGCACCACCAGTTCATTATTTTGGCAGTCAACAAAAGATAGCTCCGTAGCCATTGCTACTGACAATTCTCTGACAGACATCAAATTCGTTGTTGCCTTTCATTGTTGTTCGTCATCCTTTTTCAGGACTATTTCTCCTTGTCGTATCATTCTTTGCAGTATATTTTTCATTGTGAAGCAATCTTCTATTTGATGCCTCAGATAGCAATGATAATGCCAGTAATTCCTTGCTTTCGTCATTATGACTTCCTCTGGATATCTTGGTGAAGGTAACCTAATGGTTCTGGTAGCCAATAACTACTCCATCATTGATAAAACGTCCTCTCTCTCGAATGCATACTCTCTGTGTGAGTTATATGGCCGCGGTTGGTTGTCATTCTTATAGTCCCTTTGCAGATCTGAGTCTTCTTTTCCTCTCATTTCTCTCTTATCGTGGAAAGTGTTTTTCTTTTTCTCCTGATCAACAACATTTACTATTCCCTGTTCAGCCCTCTTCTTTCGGTTCTAACTTGGAAGGCTGACATCTTTTTAGTCATTAGTTCCAACGCATGCGCTTTGGTCGCCAAATCTTGAAAAGTCCTTATGTTGGTGTTTGTGAGTCCAAGTGCTATCCATGTGTCCATGGAGCTTAGACACATTTTCACTTGCTCCCTCTCTTCAGGTAATTGCTGACATGATGCCCCTAAGGATTTCCACTTGCTGATGAATTTCTCCACAAACTCATTTTCCTTCTGTCTTACAAATGCTTATTCTACAATACTAACATCACAGTCCGATGAAAAGAAATTCGACATAAATGCGTCCTGCATCTATTCCCAAGTCTGTATTGATTCCAGGGCCAAGCTTGAATACCACTGGAATGCTTTGCCTGTTAAGGAGGACCCATATAGCTGCAGATAATATTGGGGAACAGCGGAGAAATTTTCCATAGACATGATGAAATGCATCAGATGTTCATCGGGGGATCCGTCTCCATTAAATTTCTGAAACTCAGGGTGTTTGAAATTCGTAGGGAAAGGAACGTCTTCTACTTCCCTCGGATACGACATTTGATACTGGAACTTTCCTATATTTTCACGTTCCCTTTCTATTCTGATGGCTTCCGCAAGCACTTGGCGCACTTCTTCTTGAGTTATAATTCTCATCACAGGAATGGATCCATGAGATCCTACTCTAGGTGGCTGAGAACCTTTAGGTTGTTGTTCTCGTTCACGCATAGTAGCCATCATTGGGGGTGATATTATTTGGGCTACATTGTGTGTAAGGGTAGCCAGAGCTTCTCGAAGATTCTTACACTCATCCATCAACGTCTTTTACGCTTGAGCCATTTCTACCAGTTTATCTTTAGTGGTAGACGGGAGGTCTTTACTCATTCTGGCCATACATACTGTAGCTTCCTTATTCCCTGACAAAGTTATCATCGGTGTGGAGTAGGAATTGGTTTGTGTGACGGGACTTATTGGAAAAGGAGTCTTATTTGACCCTTCTGTGCTCTCGTAAGATTCAACTGTTTGCCTCATAATGCGAGGCGAAAGACTTCGAGGTGACACATAAATCGATGAATTCTCCGTGTGTGACTTACCTTTTTGTTGTCTAGTTCATCGAGCATTCGTAGCAAGTAGGGCTGGAAGTTCTTAGTGTGAGGACGAAGATGAAGATTTCCCAGGATATATTGCTGGGGGAGCGAGTTCGGGATTTTTCCTTGCCGCGTTCCGGGTAATGGGTCCCCTAGTTCTTGGTATTGATGGACTTAGCCTGACTGCGACTCTTGATCTCTGAAATGCCACTACTATCCAATTACTCTCATTTTCTTGCGCTATTGGGGAGACTGTTACAGCCCCAATAGTAATTGAAAATTTGCCTTTCCTACTCAATACAGGCTGCTCTTGCTGGCTCCGAGGCTGGTCAGAGGCATACTCCACTACAAATCCTGTCGATATAAAGTAGAAAATTGTCTCTTTCGCTAAGTCGCCATATCTCCTGAAATCTAGAGCTTGCATGCATATGTCCCTTGTAAATTTTTTTTATCAGAGAACATATGTAATATTAGTTAGTTTTTATTCACAAACATATTCTATCCCGGATATGAAAGGAAGGATGTTCCCACTGAGAGTCACCATTTTGGCATCTTATACGATGCCAAACAGTGATGAAATTCTCCAAGTCATTCTTAAGTCAATACTAAGTAAGATAAAGTTCCCCAACTGAGTCGCCATTTTGTTTTGACCAGAAATGAAAAGCATTTGATTTGGGGAATTAGCTCACTTAATATTAACAAAAGATAGCACAAAAAGAATAATTATCAATTTCATTCATTATGAATTCATTACATCCTTTTGATCCTTTGATTCTGAGATAGAATTTCATAGAAAATACAAAAATGTAAGTATTAGATCGGCTCAAATATAAATTTTGGCAGCATTCCAGCTCATATCAGTCATATCTCCAGAGGAGATGAGTTGTACGGGCTTTCCATGCATTTCTTCCCTCACTGACATGATGGAGGAGTGCCAAAATCCTTTTGAAACACCTAAACTGGACCGAAAACCTAAAAATACAGCATGGTGCTGCCTCAAAGAATACCTGTACAACTCATTAGGAGTAGCGTGGTCCGCACCTTCTGTGATCTACACCCTCTCTCTCTCTCTCTCTCTCTCTCTCTCTCTCTCTCCCCCTCCAGTACCTGTTAGAGGTACCGGTCTTCGGAGTATCCAATCCTTCAAATGAGGGGGATAGGGGGTATTTATAGGCTTTCGCATGTGTGAGACCTCAAATCCTATGCCATGGAGCCCACTTCGCATTCTTAATCCATCCCTCTCTTAGGAGAGTTGCACGGCCCAACATGACTACGGACAAGTTACGCGGACCCGTGCAACTCACCTCTTCACGCAACATGGTTCCCGCACAACTCACCTATCTTTCACTTCTATCTTTCACTTCTTTTACCAACTTTCCTCCTTGAAGCTCATCCCCTAAACTAAATTTTATATCCCAACATCATATTCATGATCGGAAGGAGTGGGTCCTCTGAACCATGGTGATTCCAATAGTGAAAGTTCAGAGGAGTTTCCTGGGAGCATAAGGCGGAAATTAGAGAGAAATACCCACACTTGTTTTTATTATATCATTATATAATTATGTGTGTATATGTGTGTGTGTATATAATTTTTTTGACTCTATATGAGCTTTGTTACAAAATTTCAAGGAAGAAATTTTTATATGGGAGTAGATTGTAATGCCCTGGTTTTCCTAGTGTGTTTCTATGCTCATGTGCAGGATATCCAGTGTCCTCGGCAAGCCCTAGACTTCCTATGCATAATGCACACCTGAGGCTTGAAACCCCAAAACTTCGAGACCCTAGTCATATCGATCAGCTCATTGCCGAGATCGCGAAGGTGCCACCTTTACGTTCATGTGGTGTCCCATTGGCACGATACCCCATGAAGAACCTATCCCCTTTTATGTGTGCATGGCATCACACATCCCACACACACCCCTTCCACCTTTTTCTCTCTCATAGCCACCTCACCATTCCATTCGTACTCTCTCTCTCTCTCTCTCTCTCTCTCTCTCTCTCTCTCTTAGCCACCTCATCACTCTAAAGTAGCCTCGTCACCACCCTAAACTAGCCACCCCACATTCCTTAGATAACCACCTGATCAGACCCAAGGGTTGACAACCACAAGTGCAGGGCTAGGATGCAGTAATAACTCAGTGAGACCAAAGTCGAATCGTCGGGGAATGGGGAGCACAACTAGTGAAATTGTGGTAGAACCGCTACTATTGAAGTATGGATATAAGTCCAAGTGTCCTAGAGCGGGGTGAATATGACTTTTAAAACTTTAATCCTTCTTAACCAAAAGTTCACCAATCTTTAGTTTGAGTTAAGCAGGATTATTTAGAGATTAATCATATTCAACTTCTGGCATAGTGGAAATCTAAATGCTGCCTTAGATCAAATATATATTGTGCATAATATAAACATTCAAACAGTCAATACACATAGGTAAGATCAATCATCACAAACGTAACAATATATAGTGGTTCAGCTACTTGCCTACTCCACTCCTGGCTAACGCACTCCACCCTAGAGTGTGCCAGATTTCACTATCCAATGGTTTTAAATAAGGTTAACTACAAACCTTTACAACCTACACAAGGTTAACTAAGGAGTCTACACAAGACAACCTTAGGAGCCTACACAAGGCTACTCCCTATGCCTACATAAGGCAAACTATCCTACACAAGGACACTTTACGTATTCTCTCATCGAAGTCTTATAAAAAGGTCTTAGCGAGTTTGAAAACAAACTCTGAAACCAAATCCTACACAAGGAAGAGGCTTCAAACTCTTTAGACTCTTATACTTGTGAGTGAGCCCCTTATCAGCACATGTTGAAGACGATCTTCTGGTTGGTGAAGAGTCTTCAGGTCCCTTGACCGGCAACCGTCTATTTGATACTCTAATCAATGCTCCGAGGTTGTTGGTTTAAGGTAAGGTTTGATCTTCTCTAATAAATGATTTATCCTTAAATTTTAGAGAAGATTCCCATGAGCTAAGCAATCAAGAGTTCCAGCACAAAGATTTACAATTAAAGAGTACTATTGGAAACTTAATGAATCCTAGAGTTCATAATTTAATCCAAGTAAAGAAGATGATAATGTAACACCCCGAACTTTTCAATACCCGAGTATTGAAAGTTCTCGAGTGTTACCATGGAATTTAATGTAATATGTACATGTGTAGGATACCAATCTAACTATCCTAACCTTACATCTATTCCTTGACACTAATCTAACCATTGGGAATAGTCTCTATTCATATATTAAACCATCTGACTGTTGATTTTAAGACAAGACCATCCATCATGTGATTTGACATATGTCCCTTCCTTTAAATGAATTGGCGAATAACCCTTTACCTATAGTGATTTAGATGTAAGTTCATTTGTAAGAATTGTTTAGGAAGGTACATACAACCATGTAAAACCATTAGATTTCACAAAACTTTTAGATTGGAAATACTTACAAAAATGGCATTAACCAAGACCTTGAATTCTAGATCACAAGGTTCTCAAGATCTGTTTGATGAGAAACCTTATACCATGCCTATATATCATAAATTAACTGTACATGTCAAATTTTAACCCTTAGATCAACAAGATCCATGGTTAAAATGAACATTCACTTGATATCGACCACCTAAGCTTCGAACCTACCAGATCTATGGCCAGGGGTCCCGCTTGGACCTATGGAAGCTGATGAGCAGATCAAATTTTGTAAGAACATCATTGTGGACCCCACTTGTGATGCATGCACATAACCTGCGCATGCACTCGCTGTGCACTAGTTCGGGAGACCCAGTCAAACCGGTCTGACTCGACCATATTCAGATTTTTCTTCCTTTTTTGACATGCAAACAAGTCCTGCTCGCTGTGATGGATTGTGGCTCAGCACCTATGATCGGATGGCCAATCCAAACCATCCATCTTGAAGCTAGGTCAAAACCGAACAAACCCTAGTTTATTTTGCATGGAGGCGAGATCACACGAAGGCACAAGTCCAGTCACAGCTGGACTGCGTGGCGTGTGGAAGAACAACCAAAAAACGGGAACCATTCGATATATCTCGCTGGACACCCACGGCTGTAACAATGACCATTGGATGGAATACATCTCCATCATCCAATCTACACCTAATAAAGACCCAACTCTAATTGTAGGGAGACCTCCACAATCCCGGAAGCAAGAGTCCTTCCGCGAGACATCTTTCAAGTGAGAAACTAGTCATTGTTCAAGACCTCTACACGCCCAAACTTGGGGACTGAGTTCTGATCTAAACTGTCCAAGATAGAGAGAGAAATTCTGACTCTCCCAAAGATGTTGGAAAGTTCAGAGATGAGACCTCCCTCGCCAGAAGCTTTCAGATCAGTCGGACGATTCGCGCAAGCAGAATCTGTGAAAAGAAATTCCTTGCTTTCTTGGCTACGCAACAGGGGCTACGCAAGAAGGTTCTAGCCTCTTGAAAGAAAATATAAATAGAGCCCTCCATCGGGAATAGCTGGCCAGAAAGAAAGAAAGAGAAAGAAAGAGTTACGTGGAGAGAGAGAGAGAGAAGGAAGAAGAACGAAAGAAGAGAGAGTAAAGAGGAAGGTTCTTTGGAATCCAACCAGAGTTGGGTTTGGTTGAAGTAATCTTGGCTAGCCATCTAACTACAACAAGAGAGAGAGAGAGGAAAAAAGAGAAAGAAAAAGAGAAGAGGCAGTGGCCCAAGTTGCTGGGATCGTGCCTACAAGACCAATGAGTCATCGAACTCAGTCTCAGGGTCGAGTCAAGTTCAACATCCCAAGAGGTGAGCACACGTTCCTCATCGTAAGTATTCGTAGCCATTTGATTTTATACAACCGCTATGAAAATTCTGGTATTCACAAAGTTACCTTGAACAACGTAGATAATCACTAGTTAAAAACCTAGAATATAGACACAACTTTAGAATAAATCTTGATCTTGCAAATCATGTGATCTAGGATAAGGTTAGGATTAAAGAAGTGTGTGTAAACATCTAGCCCTAGTTGAGGAAGGATCTAACTACAAAGGTGAGGGTTTTTCCTTTAAGCTTATATTAATTTAAGTTGATGTGAATTATCCTGTCTTTTATTTATTTTCATGTTACAATGATTCTCTTTATGCAGTTGATTAACTTACCATCAACAATTATTTACCCTTTGGGTTATATTATGATGTTAATTACAAGTGAACTTCACTATTTTTATGTGGGGCGATGGATACAAGCCTTGCCCTTGCCTTTACCAATTTTGTTGAGTTAGCCCTTGCTACTCTTCTCTTATTGGGGTTGGCCATTGCCACTCTCCTCTTTGTTGAGTTGGCCTTTGCAACTCTCCTCTTTGTTGAGTTAGCCATTGTTACTCTACTCTTTGTTGAGATGGCCATTGCCACTCTCCTCTCTGTTGAGTTAGCCATTGCTACTCTCCTCTTTATTTTATTAGTTTTGTGCTATTTAACTTTATGGCTTGAGTTAGCCATTGTTACATCACTTCTTGAGATTGGATGTCGCAAATAGTCGCTCCATGAACACATCATGTTACGTAAATCCCCTAATCGTATTGTTGTGTAACGACCCGTAAATTTTCGTACTTTGGCTCGAGTACCACCTCGACCAGAAATCAATTAGGATTAAATCCTTTAGAAATTTAACAAAGTTAACTAAGTGCTAAACTCGATTAGCCATGAAATCCGTTGGGATCGCTTTAAATACGATCTGCAAGACCCAAAACTTGTAGAATCATTGACGCTAGGTTACTCTAAAGATTAGGATCAAACTCATTACCCGGCTATTCTCGGGAACGACTTGAAACTTCGTATTATATCTAGACCGCACATCGAAAATCCGATTAACGCAAAGTTAAGGACTTAGGACCGCCTCGCTGAGCTCGATAACCATCTCAGAAATCAGGTCCAGTCGATGTCCCACGGCTATTCGCTTGAGTCCGGAGTGAGGGAGTGTGAAAATCACTCTTTCCCTTACAAAATAAATATCTGGAATAGTGATCTGGCACCATTCGGTTGCGGATCAGTATTAAGTAACCAGACCGTCAGAATCAGACTAAATTACACCCTCGGATCAGGAAAAATTTCAGGAACATTTACATGTACTTGGAATTTTAGATCGTGGCCCACTAACTGTTGAACTGAAGCTGGTCCGCCACGTGTGATCTGGGAATCCGATCGAGTTGAAAACATAATCCCATGTGGATCCATGAGTGGTGAGCTTAAGTCTGACGTTTGGCTCGAGGGGGGCCACCAGAAATACTCTTTTGAGCTGGAACATCGCCGAAATACTTATAATAGCAGTAACCCTTGAACCTAAGTCTATTTTGGGGAGGTTTTAGGCTATAAAAGGGCCTTAGAACAGCCCCTCTCACAGCCATACGAATTTGGGATAAAACCTTAGTGAGAGAGAGAGAAAAGAGAGAGAAGACTTAGGATTTGTGGGAACACCTTCCTCCTACTGCTTTCAATCATCGCACGGCCTGCACCGCCTCTTTCCAGGCGCTTTCCCGGCGATATCAACTCCGTTTTAAGGTGAGAAACCCTAACCCTAGGTCTGATTTGAAGTGTATAGGCTATAGGTAGTGAAATAGCTAACTGATTTCACTCCTTAGGCTAAAAAACTCCTGAATACGGAAGCTCATCCAACCTTGCTGATTCGTTGAGATTCCAAGGTGAAAGGTGAGGACTTTAGGTGTATAAGTTGCGGTTTTCAACGTTTTCAATGTCAGTTAATGGTAGATTCATGATCTGCATGCAATTGCACATGTACAAAGTGCTTTTCATTTTCTGTTTCGATTAGAATTGTAGAATTTGGAATTTCACATACTCTAGGTATTCGTATGAAATACCGTATACGTATTTTTTATGGAAATGTGTTTGACATGTTTATTTGTCGTATGGGTATATGATGTATGGATAAAATACTCATTTGGCGAAAGGGTTCGCCTAAATACATGTTTATTAATATACACCATGTATGTAGAAATACGGTATTGTAAGAAGACCGTATACGTGTATATTTTAGCGATGTGTTTGTCATGATTAATTGTTGTATAAATATATTATGTATGTATAAATTAATTGCTTGGCGAAAGGAATCGCCGTATTACAAGTTCCCTTGTAAATACTACGTATGTTGAAATTGTGTATACTAGAACTACCGTATATGTGTGAATTTTGGAAATGCAATTGTCATGATTATTTGCTGTATGATTATGATATACATGGATAAAATACCCGCTTGGCGAAAGGATAGCCCTAATACGTATTTTACTAACATACGTCATGTATGTTGGAATAGTGTACTCCAAGTGTTTGTGTAAATGCTTGTGAGAGTAAATGCTTTGATGTTAACACCGTAGGTTGGTGCTGAGATGGAATTCTCGACTACCTTAGAGACATGTAGGATTTCCTCCATGTGGTTGTTTACTACAACCACTCACGTATGATGTATATGTATTTGTGTCCCTATCTGTATAGTGCTCTATTACATGCTTTATAACATGCTTTATATCATACTTTATAACATGCTTTATATCATGCTTTATAACATGCTTTATGACATGCCTCCTAGCATGTTTGTGTTATTTTGTTTATCATGCTTAACTCCACATGCTATTGATGAGAACTGTTTGAGTTTGGGACTATGTCTATAGTCCAAACATTTGTACAGACTTGAGATTGTCTTTGAGATTCATGTCGCCACAATGGATGTGTCGACGAACCCGAGTCGTACTTCGGTTGGCGATAGTGGTTGGCCACACGTGAGTGCTTTTGCGCTTCATATCGCCCAACTTGTTGTGCGCTCGAGCTAGTCGAACTCGTCATTAACCCGATATGTCGAATGTGTGTTCACCATGTCCGGTCATTCTTGTTTGAACCTAGGGTACCAAACTTACCGGTGGCAATCCCGTTAACCATGGTACCTCGATCCGCTAAGACTCATGAGCCGGACATGGTGGTATGGGACACCGTGGCCGAGCTGTCGCCTATGCTGGGGCCATGTGCCTCCCTGTAGTGACCATTGAGCAACCCAAATTCGTGAGCCGAATACGGTGGTATGAGACACTGTATTCGAGCTGTCGATACTTACGGTGAGAGCCGAGTATGGTGAGACCTGTACTCGTGCTGACGGGCGACGAGTCCTCTGTAGTATCTTCGAGTATACTCCAAGGTCTGTGATTGGCGATGAGTCTTTCACAAAGAACCAGAGTATGAGTTGAGCCGAGTACGGTGAGACCTGTACTCGAGCTGACGGCTAGTGATTGAGCCGAGTACGGTGAGACCTGTACTCGAGCTGACGGTCAACAATTGAGCCGCATACGGTGAGATCTGTATCCGTGCTGACGGGTGACGAGCCCTTTGTGATGCCTTCGCTACGCCTCTCAAACCATAATATCGTATGAGATTAACTAGGACTGACGACCCTAGAATGGATCATGTTTGGGAATGATACAAGGGAGGTACCTTAGTTTCCCAATACTGCTGTTTGAAATGAACTAATAACAACTCAGAAATCATGCGCATCATTGCACCGCATGTGCCTAGTAGATGTGGAGCACTGAGGGAGTTATGCATTCGCAAACGTAAGATGTTGTCGCATGAGGGTGGTTTGGCAAGGGCATACATCATCATGTCATTTCATACTTGCATTTAACAAGAGTAGTTAAACTTGTTTGATTGTACCGCTTTATCATTACTGCTTGATTAAGTTAATAACATGTTAACCTATGCCTTATTGTTCCACTGAGTTAGCTACTCACTCCCACGTTACGGGACGGTGTTTGCAACACCAACCAGACTCTGTTACAGGTGTAGACGGCGCGACGGTTCAGGAGCCGGAGCCCGATTTCGATAAGGACCAGGATGAGTTCTCATTTATGCAGTACTCTGACGGCTATGCTTAGGCCGACTGCATCGCGGGGACTTCAGGACTCATCTTTTAGATTGTATTTTGATTTTTGACTCAGAAATAGTACATGTATTTGGGTACTCAGTTAGTGTTCATACTCTGGTGTTCACAAAAAATTTTTGTTCTTTATATACTTTAAATATATAATTTCAGTCTTCCGCTTGCCTTTATACAATTGAACTGGAGTATGAATTACTGTTTTGGTATAATCTCATTCATGTTTATTGCTCTAACTCAGACAACATTTAACCATCATTGTGTATGTTGCATAAGTGATGCGTTGGAACTCGGGAGCTGAGTTCATACTCGACCCCCGAATTTCAGGGCGTTACATGTTGTGTTGCCTTAAGATGTTCGCATAAATCCATGTTAGCGTTAGACACGCCGACAAATCTCCATAGTGTGAGAATGCGGGGCGAGTCAGATATTATAAACTATTTTCCACATTGTGACAATGATCGTTATATATGATGAGCCACACACACTTTTCTAGGCATACATTCATGTAGATTGTTTGAGCATACTGATATCTCTCGTAGTGGTGGAGTACGTGATGTATCAGAACCCTTACATTACTTTTATGAATCTCTTGAATTATTGTTAATCTTAAAGGATAACCATCACTATGAGTAGGGCGTTAACCCTCTCCAACTGTACAGATGATGCAGGTGACGTACATGTTGAGAATCCAGAAGACCATCTCTCGATGGAAGACTTTACTGAATAAATAGGACAATAGTTTATGATTTATTTTTCCACTACGCAACTCTGATATTGTAATAAGCTCCCATTGAGAGGGCATTTGACAAAGTTATTTAATTCTCTTATTTTGGAATGATAAAAATGGTTGATTTTACTCTCATGGATCGATTAACTTTATGAATGTAACTAGATGTGATCTAAATGAAAAAAAAAATTGTGTGATTTTTACTGCATCTAATATGTACATTATTAACACCCGATTTTCTCAGACACAAGTATAAACTCTAGCCATGAAAAGTCAAGATGTTATAGACAATAAATGTATGTGCTATGGATTAAATGATGAACTCTTATGGGAAAGAGGGCTTGAGGATGAGGGTATTAACAATCATAATAATTCTCTCATGCGCTCTTCAATTCTCGCTCCTTTTACTAAGAAGCAACCCATGGGTATTTATAATGTAGAATTCCAACGGTAAAAAAAAAAGGGCAGAAATCTGACATTGTTGATGCTATCGAATGGTCTTCGATTCCATCGAAATTTGAAGTTCAATGTTATCGGACCTTCTTCGATTGCATCGGCTATCTACACTAACAAATTTATTTGTGTATGAAATAGATTCTATTCGATCTTATCAAGCACTCTTCGATTTCATCGATGTGCACTTCGATGTTATTGAGGGGTGTTTCGATCCATCGGATTTTCTTTAGATAAATTTCCCTTTAGTTGCTGGAAGGTTACGTCCCATTCATTTTTTGATATAATCGATCAACCTTCGATGCTATTGAATTTTAAAGTTCGATGACATTGAACAGTCTTCATTGTGATTGAAAATGTTGAACATTCCTTGATAGCTTTCTGGACAAAACTAGAGTATATTTTGATGTAATCGAACAGTCTTCGATGCCATCAATAACTTACTCTTGATGTGATAGAAGAAGCTTCGATTACACCAAGGAACACTTAGAGAGTATTTTCTTTGTAAAGGGAGTGCCCTTAGTTGATTTAACGGAAGTGGGTTCGATGCCATCAAAATTTGAACTTCGATGTCATCGAACTATATTCGATGTAATCAACAATACCCAGCTTATGATCATTTTGTTGTAGGACTGTATGGGCCTATTTTTCAATGTAATTGAATCATGTTCAATAGTATCGAAAATGTCCTTGATTGCATATCGATGTAGTCGTGATTTTTCCTATTTAGTTCATGTTTTTTCCTCTGATACTTTAAGTGATCAAAACTAAGTTTACCAAGAATATTTTGACAATCATTGTGGGTAATGTTCACAACCCCAAGTGTAGGGTCTCGATGTAGTAATAATCTCAGTGAGAGCGAGGTCGAATCCATAAGGACTAATCTTGTACGTTTTTAAAAGTAACTAGAACTGAAACTAGAGAAAGATATAAACTATCTAAAATAAGGAAGGAATTGTGAATATTGTGATTAAACTATCAATTTAAAGGTGGGAACTAGGGTGCTAAGGATCCACTAGTAGCAATTGAGATGCCACCTTGCTTGATTTAAGAGCTCCAACTGGAATCAGAGTCATATCTTATCCAGTTGGAGAAAGAGATGATTGAATCTCTAAACTTTTCATTGATCCAGTCTCAAAGAAAGAGAATTGTGAGGATTTAAAAGGGATTCCGTCACCCAACCATGCCCCAGAGATGATGGAAAATAACAAGATTTACCAATCCCACATCTTAATTAAGAAAATAAGATATCTAAAGCTATCTCAGATCTATTATAATTTAAGTCATAACAAACCATTGAACACTAAAAATATTCCTTAAAATCAACTAGAAATCAATGAAGTTCAACATAGACATGAATCAAAGCAAAGTAAACATCCCAATCACTCTACAAGCTTCACCTCTTAGTCCTAACTTATAGGTTTAGCCAACCATAGACATGATTGAACTAAGAACTCTTAAACAAAACAAAAAGACCAACTAAGGAAGAAGAAGAAAAACTCCCGAGCAGCGGCTTTACCCTTTTGTTCCACTCCTTAAACCCCTAGAAGATGCCTAGCAATGTCCTAGGGACTCCTATTTATAGTTGTGAAGCTCCACCTTACGCACCGACTTGGAATTTTCACAATTCATTGCGAAATCGTCTCAATTTATACAGTTCGCGGCTTTTCTGCGTTACGCTTCGGTCGAACCGAATTAAGATTCAAAATCGTACTTTCTCGCTCGACAATTCTGTGCAATCTTTGTTGGATTGAAGTTGACTTCGATTGGACCAAAGTTGACTTCAGTCGGACCAAAGCTGATGCTAAAAATTCTTGTGTAGAAAATCTGTCAAATTTATGTCGGACTAACTCCAACCAAAGTCTCCAACTAAAGTACTTCAGTTGAACCGAAGTTGTCTCAGGTTAGACTAAATTATCCTAATTTCTTGCTGGACAGTTTTCTGCAATTTCGGTCGGACTGAAGTTGGCTCAAGTCGGATCGAAATGTCCTGTTTTCTGCTACAGATTCTACATTCTTTCAGGTCCTTTCTTCATCCTTAGTACTTGGTTTCCTTGGATCTTTGGCATGTGAATTCTTCATTCTTAGTCTCTTAAGATCCATCTTTTGCCTTAGTGATTCTTAAGCATTAAATCCATGCTTTTAGCATTCTTTTCAATCTAAGCTCTTAGATTCACCTTGTAACACAAACATGTATAAAATATACCATTAAGTCTTATCATATTTATAAAACCAAGATATAAATAGAGAAAAATATGTAGTATTTGACACTCAACACACTCCCCAACTAGCATTTTGCTAATCCCAAGTAAAACATGCGTGAAGTGAACCTCAATTCTCAATGTTCAAACCTTTTTCAGAAAACATTCTTTTATAAATTGAGTATGAATGAGTAGAGTTAAGATGGGAAAGTGGGACTTTGAAAACCTAGAGCCGAATCATATAAGCAATCAATCAAATTAGTTCTTTATCAATTTCTTCAGAGTATAAGTTCCTATGGTATGTTTTCTATGTGCTTAGTGAAAATCAAATTACTTCTAATGAAAATACTATCATTTCATAACGTTAGCCATGCTCATCATATTAAGAATGGTTAAAAACTCAAGTACTGATTCCGAACTTATCCCCTTCTCCTTATTTTTCTAGTTTTTGATTTTATATCGACTGTCCCCTTTTTTTTTTATCCATATTTTTTCAAATTCTTTTTAGATTTTTTTTTTCAGAATTTTTCATTCTTTTTCAGTCTTTTCACTATACATGACCTTTTTATCGATCTCCTATTTTTTAACTGGTTCTTTTCATTTTTTAAGGTGGATAAAATTCTCTAGACTCAATTCTCAATGTCTATTAATGATTTACATACTAACCATCAGAAATTCTAACATTATTCATAGGAAGTAGTTTGAACATGTCTTGTGACTTAGATTAACATGATATTCAAACTTCTTCTTAATCAATTTAGTGCAAAAACCATAAGTGATAGGCTACTTAGTTTATCAAATTCTAAAAATTCAAAATTATATTTCTATCTTATCATCATACTCAAAGCACTCTTAATCCACAAATTATCAATTTCCAAATAGGTTGTATCTTGAAATTTTGAAAATTTTCCACAGTTATTTACTTAAAACTAAGAAATATTGATTAGTTTACCTAATCCATACACCCCAACTTAAAATCTACATTGTCCTCAATGTAAAAGATATAAGCATGTAATGCATATGAGATAACGAAAAGAAAGGAGAAGTGATGGAAAGGTAGTACCTAGAGAAGTAGAATCTATGTTATTCCAAGGATCTAGGTGTGAAGATGGGTTAGCACAATGACTAGACAAACCGAAAGAAAACTACCTTAATCCTGTGAAAGCAATAAATTCTAATCCTAAACTAGGAAAGCAAGGGAAATCTACTCAATCATGCAGCAAGATTCCTCCTCCGGCCAGTATCTTGATAAATTTCTCAATAGGTTTCTCAACAAGATCATCCAAAAGCCATTTTTTGCAATAGGCTTGGATGCCCTGGAGCATGAATGTCCAAAGAAATTTATGGACCGCAGCATAAAGTTTCTTTTTAATCTCTTGAGGTGTTCAAAGTATATACGATTCATCTGTGATAGAAAAAGTTTCAATGTTAGTACACCATATTGAATCAGAGACTACAAGTAGATGAAATTTAGAAAAATTATTAGTAGGTGGTGTAGTGTAACACCCTGTACTTTCAGTACTCGGGTGTTACCACATAACTATATTTAAAATAAATGTAGGCCTAACTTAAGCAAGCATCCATGTGCATTCTATCCTAAATCCAACCAATGGAAACCGTTCACATCCATGTATTAATTAAGTCATCCATCCATTGATCTTCAAGAGGGATCACCAAATCATCAAAGGAACTGACGTAATCACAAGCTTGACCATCGAGTTATAAATCTAACCATAAGCCACCCAAGTAGAAGTTGTTCTCGAGATTTAGTCACATGGCTTAACAAGTCATGGTTCAAACCACTAGGGACCCTAATCAAAGGTGGGTCCTACGTAAGACACTACAACTAATATGAATAAATAAACAAATAAGTAAGTACCTATGTATACACATATAATAATAATAATAGTAATAATAATAATAATAATAATAATAAACAACATTACTAAAAATGCATGCATGTGTATAGAAGAGAAATAATAATAATAAAGAGAGATAAATGATGATAATGATAAGTAATAGCAATGTAAGTAACATTTGTGTTACTAATTGGGCAGTATTATGAAATCTTATAAACAGGACTCTTTTAACCATTGGTATCTGAATTTAGGACAGTCTGACCATCAGATCGCCAAGAATCCGTGAATAGAGCCCAAATCAGGTTGTGGCCACCTAAGCTTAGGATTTGCCTCGTCCTCGACCTAATGTCCTAATAGGGCCCATAGAACCTGATGAACGGCCCAGATCTGTCAAGATCTACCTCGTGGGCCCCACCTAATGGAGTGTGTGTACACCATACACGTGCTCTGGCTATGCAATGAGTCAAGGGAGCTCGGTTAGACGCCTCTGACCATGTCTCTCTCAAAATGGAGAGGTTTCTCTCTCTCCCTCTCTCTCTCTCTCTCTGTCACCTCGGTTAGGCAGCGGACGCACAGGCGTCCCCAATTCTTGATCACAGCCCACCATCTAATCCCCACCTTGATGATCCAGACTGTCCATCCGACAAAGGGCACACGTGCAACCAAAATCCTGTAGGTTTCACACTATTCCACACGTGTGATTACACACGATCCTCGTCGCAAGTGAGCGTCAAAACACTATTTCCTAAAATGGAAATTTCCCTCTCTTAGCCAACTCAGCAATCTGCGTGAGAGGAGGACATTCAATCCTAGCCGTCCACCATGGAGAGATCCTAGTCGTCCCATCTAGGTCTTTAGAAAAGGAAAGAAGATAAGAGAGAGTATGAGCCGCCGTTTCTCCCCAAAACTCTCCCCACCGCTTGAACCTCCTCCAAACTTCACTAGAGCTCATTGGCAAGCTCTATGGGGTCATCGCAGACAGTCTGATGGGGTCGAATTAGTAGAAGAGGTGGTGGTGGTGAAGACGCCATTAATGGCAGCCACTTACTCCACCATTGCAAGCTGAGCCAGACTCAGTCCAGGATGCCCATTTCAGTCTCTCACCGTCTGGTGATGGTATTGGAAGAGAAAGAAGGAGAAAGAAAGTAAAAGAAAGTAAAGGAGAGGAGAAACAGGAATGAGGGAGAGAGGCAGGAAGATGTTGCAGCCATTGCTAAGTCGAGTTTGGCTTGGATCTGCTTCATATTTGGGGGTTGTTGGTGTCCCAGCACCCACACGTAGAATGGAAATGAAGGAAGAAGGAAAGGAGAAGCAGATAAAGGACCAGAGGCCGAGAGTTGTTGGGGTGCCGCTCTTGCTCCACTCGACTCAACTCGCTGTCGAGCTCGGGGCCCGCTGGCTAGACCCACCTGCAATGAAAAAGAAAGAAGAAAAGGTGAAGGGAAAGAGATAGAAGAAGAAGAGAAAGAGGAGGGAAGAAATGGCAGCGTCATGCCGCACTACCTGGTGTATCAGACGAGGGCCAACCTGAGACCAAGTTGGGTTCGATCCGAACCAGCAAGGGGCCCGGTTTGGGCCTGGTTCGGCCATTACTAGATGCTTCCAACAGCAGAGAGGGAGGAGAGAGAAAGAAACTGAGAAAGAAAGGAAGGAAAGAGAAGGAATGATGAAAGAGAGCGGTGGTGACATTGCACAATGCGTCGAGTCGAACCGAGTCGACTCAGCTGACTTGCGAGGGTGTTATGCTACTCTGTCTCAACTTGCTGACGAGTAGAGTTAAGCCTTAGCTGAGTTAGAATGAAAGAAAAGAAGAAGAAGAAAAGGAGGAGAATAAAGAGAGAGAGAGAGAGAGAGAGAGAGAGGGAGAGATGGGTGCTTGTGTTGAGCTGAGTCAGCTAGGTGAGCCCACATTCGCTTCCTAAAATTTAATTATTTCGATTGTCGTTGTTACTATTATTACTAAATTGTGGATTATTAGAGTTAGATATAATTAACCATTAGTAAATTTCATCTATACTAAAATTAGTTGTTATAGACAAAATCTCAATTATTAAATATAAGTGTTTTATTTCTCATATTATCACTAATTGTAGAGCACACTATTTAATTCTCATCAAAAGATTATTAGTGTCACATTAGCTAATATTAAGGATATGGTTAATATTAATAATTGTTTTGAAATTACTAATATTATTATTCGTAGTGTTGTTGTTGTTATTTAGCCATTATTAAATTATTATTTTAAGTTAGTAATATCATCAATACCGTTATTACATCACATAGAAATTAAATCCAAAAATCAAAACCTAAACCTACATTCTAGGGTGAAGTCCTAGACCTAAGTAACCTAAACCATAAATTATGATCCTAATTGGTAAGTTATTCTCTATGACATCACTATAGGTTCCTTTACTATGATATTACTATTATAAGTCACTATTAGTATCATTACTCGTGGGTTGTTAGATAATTTAATATAATATTAGCCGTTGTAATATTTCCAAAATTAATGACTAAATTATTTATTAATTTTACTCAATTATTACTCTCATTAACAATATCATTAATGGTCACACCAATTAAAGTCCAAATTCCATAATCAAATTCTAAAATCTAAGTTTAAAACTAAACCCTAGGATGAAAACCCTAATCCTACACTAAAACCCTAAAAGATAAACCTAGGCTATGATCTTAAACCCTAGGTAGTATGTATAACTTGGATCTAATGTTACATCCTGATTCATGGTAGGATTCGATTTTAAGGGAACGCGTGTCCCCTAACCATGCTGGTAGGCGAAACAAACTATAAGGTGATGATTCTTCCCCTTGAGCTTTTCATCTTCTCATTAGCTTAAGTTATAGTTTTTATTTAAATTCATAATTAACATCTCCCTTTATAATTACATATGTTAGCTGGTGGAAATCAAATTGCTGTATTACATGCTTTATGATTATCCTGTGTAATTGTTCATGCTTGTGGATTCCTTTTTGTGGATTGCTTATAGAACTTAAATTGGTACATTAGTGAGAAATTCCCACATATGAATGTACACCCATACTTAGGATGTAACTTGACTAGTTGTGATCGTAATGGACCTTCGACTTGGTGGTTACTGAGTGTGGTCTAAATGGATCATTGATGTGGGCCTGCCATCCAGGGTTGTGGTGTCCAATGGTTTTCAAGGATGGTCTTTTATCTCATGGTTTTGATACTCACCCTATGTGGCCTACTTTGATATCGCCCTATGCGGCTTTGTTCTAGTATTTTTTCTATATGGGTTGAATGTTTTATACTGTACAACCATGCGATGGGAAGCCCCATATATTGTAATATGATGGGCCACTAGTCGACGGGGTACCATTAAACATCCTAAGGTGGTAGTCTCCTGGGCCGGGGATGGTGGTCATGGGACACTATGCCCAAGCCGTCGGCCTACGCTGGGCCATGTGCTCCCCGTAGTGACCATGAGCTTACTTAATTTGGCTGGTTGCAAATGGACTAATAATGGGCTGACAAGTCATGCATACATGGCATATTTCGATGACTTGGATCACTCTGCCTTGCAATTACGCTACATGTTGCGCTTATGACCAGTCATTCGATTGTGATATTGACTTGGATTATCATGCCCTGCATTACGCTGTGTGTTGCACTGATAACCAGTCTTATCCCTGAGTGACAACCCCAATGTCCGTTCGAATGTTTTTCCCGGGACATAGGTCGTCTGGATGTTTTACCCGGGCCGACGATTGCATTCATGCATATAATAAGACTGCATTTACTCTGTTTTGCTTGTCTAAGTGTTTTATACTATTTCTTACCTAATGTGGTGGTGTGTAATCTTGGGGGGAGTTCACACTGAGTTGGCCACTCATCCGTTAAATATATAACCGTGCAGGTAGCACAGGTGGCCCAGGTGAAATTCATGTTTATATTATCGAGGAGCAAGCTACATTTGACAAGGATGCATGATTGTGATTGCTAAGAGTTGCTACAGGATTTCATATATCAAATTTGTTGTAATTTACTTTATTTCACATGTAATATTATTTCATTTTGTAATTGTAAGAATGAGGACATTGGTTTGTATAAGTCATTATGGGCAGCTTCTTGTATACTCTAAATGAGATAATGAAATTTTCTTTTATGTCGATTTGTCTATACTATGCTCATTTACTTTGATAATTGAAAAAATGTACACTCGAATTTGACCATCCTTTAAGGTTAACACTCGGGTTTTTGGGACACGGGTCATATACACGGGTCCTGAAAACACGGGGCGTTACATGTAGTCTCAACACATTCCGAAGTTTTAGACTTCGGTTCAATTTCTAGCTCCTCCACTTCTAATGGTAAACATTCAAGATTTATGAATGGAAGCTCTTCAAAAAATTGATTCCCTCGGTTAATATTAATAACCGAGGTCTTGTCATGTAAGGTGTCCACTCTATTATCATTAGGATCTGTAAAGTGTACCAAGCATTCATCCAGAGATTTGAGAGATTCAGTTGAGAAGGGCTTATTTTCGACATTAAGGTTTGTGATGATATGCCAAAGGATTCCTTCATTATGTTTAAGAATATAGTGAAGCGTGCTCTCTTGATTTTCATCTTGGTGAGAGTCGATCATCACCGGATACATCTTGCCTTGCCCTGCATAAACAATTGAGAATCAGAAGGTGAAGATTTAATGTGAAGACTCGGTTCATTAATATGAGTCAGTAGAGGTATTGTATCATCAAGGGATGACTGTTCCAATAGTGGCCTCCACTGGGTAGTTTCAAATACCGGAGTCATGTCTAGCAAGTCGTCCATCTCCCTAATCAAATCATCATTTAAATCAGGGGAGTGGGCCGAGAACACCTCGAAAAGGTCATGCGGTTCACTAGGAAGGAACTCATTGTCATGCCCTAAACTCGGGAACTGGGCTCAGAAAATTCCCGATCGCCAAATCCGGTGCCAACAGCTTCCGTAGTACCCCATTCTCGACTCCCAGTGCCCAAACGCCAGATTCCGATCCTGGGATCCTACAAGGAGGATTTTTAGTGAATTTTTTTTGTAAAGAAGCATAACCACAAGTATACCCAAATCATAAGAACAACATCATCACCACATATCCATCAATATAAATATTAGATTGCAGTGCTGAAAGGGAACTACATAAATAACAAATCTCCAAAATGATATGCCACAAGCTCTTGCCTCAACACTGCTACGACATAACGTCACCTGCACGCAACGGTTGTGCATAAGCTTACTAAGAAGCTCAAAGGGTGGTGCATGTGTGTGCGTAATGCATATGCTAAGCATACAATATTAGCGTAAGCAGAAATATTGACAAGTCCATAAATCATACAATATCAAAGTAAGCGGAAATACTAGCAAGTCCATAATTACCATCGACCTTATCTAGTGAATGCAATGCGGATCGACCATGTAATGCGGAGTCATAGTAAGTCAAATGTCATATGCTGAGGATGCATTGCAATATGTAATTCCTGACGAGTCCACGAATACCATTAGCCTTATCTAAGCCATGTGATGCAAAAACATAGTAAACCAAATCCATATGTTATGGATGTAATGCAATATGCGGTTTAAAAGAAATGACAAAGTTAGAGTGTGTAGTCAAGATAATAGTACGTGGTATCATAAGTTGTGGGGTTCATCATAAGGGACTTCTATCCAAACCAGTCCCACCTAAATTTAGATAGCTAGACTCAATGTGGTAAACTCCTGATCTCAGGTTGATCATATACCCAACCGAAATCATGGCCATTGCGAAGGTACACATAATGATTTAGTTGTACATCACCAGCCTGAGTGGATAGTGAATGAATGAATGGATGAGTCAAATGCTGGGTACGCAACTCTTACTCAGTAAGTCCACATAACCACCACAACACTTCCGATGTGGGACAAGGTTCCACTCCACCGTTTGCACAGTAGCCTGTCAGCACAGTAGTCTGCCAACCACTAATAGCTCGCCTAAGCCCTTAAGCCCCGCCCACATCAGTGTCCGCCCACGTGTGCTTGCCCACGTGTACAACAGTGATAGGGCATCACAATATTAGTACCGTACATCTCTGGGATATCACTGGGGTTTAGTACACTCCACACCAGATTGTCTCCCCATCATGCGCAACTAGGTGTTTGGAAAAGGCCTCACTACTCGCCTAGCTAGTAGTCTGCCAATACTTACCCAGCTCCTCAATAGCGGACCCATTTACGAGCTGGTCAAAATCAACATAGTCGAGCCTCCTTCATCTGGGTGGGTAAGGTCACACCCCTTTCCAACCGACCACGACACAGTGGGAGACACGGCCTACTGGTATACGGCACTCGGGCGCTCATGTATCCACTCGGTCTAGACATTGGAGCATCCCTGGTATCAAGGGGTTTAAGGACTTTCACCCAAGGACATCCAAAGGGCCCAAGTGCTAGAACCAAACATTTTTTGTGTCTCATATGACCACCCACGATATACCTGTAGAGGCCACAACCCTGATATTGTTAGGGCGCCAAGTGATCATGTCACATAAATGTGAGATGCATGAGTCATACCGTCCAGCCATGCATCAATCCTAGGCGTACTGCGTGATCATGTAGGATAACTCCATCTCACAGGGAGTCCCATAAACATCTCACCCCAATGGCATATGCTATGATCAATCACTCCTCATATCATGGATATAAATGATGCGTATGGGCATGTATCATGATGATACACTACGCATGTTCTCAGTATGTCCTATTAGACTAAGTACACTAGTATGATTATCAGATATAGTAGGTAATGATCGACCTTAACCAATATGTCACTTATAAGAATAGGGGATGAACGATACGCCCCACTAGGCATATAGAAGTCTATATGGAATGGTCCATGTTAGACTATCATAACCTATTTAAGGTACTAGCATATCATATAACCCAAGGAAGGGTTCATTGGAAAGATGGCAGATCTAACCCATACATCGAGATAGGATCTAAACAGTGGGTATACCAAATCTGATACCACAGATTCTTCCACCTACGGCAAGGGATGATGATGTACTCTCCTATAGACAGTGGATAACTTAGATGACATACTACATCAAGGATGGGCCTCACACTCATCCCAGAAAGGTAAATGGTCGGTGTGGATGATACATACATAACATTGAAGTCCTAGTAATTGATTACGAGGGCAGAACACATCTCATGAGGTGAGTCAAGTGGGTATACAACAAGGTGAGTTAAGATGATGAATCTAAGTACAACAAGTGGGCTTCCTCACCTTCTTTATCATGCAGTAAATTGGGCTTCCTATGGGGGCTCGATAGGAATACAAGGTGGGCTTTGGTGGGGTCCATACATCTAGGACCGTGTGTCCTTACAAATGGATTGGATAGCCGAATCATCATTTAAGTGGGCCTTGGGTTTTGATCACTAAGCTTGGGCAAACACATGTATTTAGGTGGACCACATTTCCTATGGAAAGCCTGGTATGAACACAAGATGGGCTCCAAGGTTCGGGTAGTCCTATGGGATATGGTGGAAAACATCATTACCAATGGGGGCCCAACGGTTTAGGATAGCTCAACAAGGTAAGGTGGAAATCAGTATATCAATGTGGGCCCAACGGTTTGGGATAGCCCAATAAAGGAAGGGGTTTATCTCTAACATCAATGGGGGCCCAATGGATTGGGTTAACCCAACAGGGTAAGGGTAGAAATAGGCTTAATAATGGGCCCTAAGGAGGTTTACAACGGTGGACTTTTAACCACCACTATTCCTACAGTGCGGAGCATTTAGGATTGGATTTGACTCACAATGGGGCACACGGCCCTATGAGAGTTGGAAGAAATGGATGGACATTGAATATATAACACATACATCATGGTGGGCCTCACAAGTTGGCCATGGTGGACACTCAATCACCACAATACATAGTGTGGTCCACTAGGGGCTTGGGCCTGCCTTTCATTGGGGCTCACGACCCTACTCTAACTGGAAAAAATGGAAGGGAAGCGTGTATATAACACACATGTCATGGTGAGCCTCACAAAACAGCCCCACGGTGGGCGTATAGCACATACATCATGGTGGGCCTCTCAAGGCAACCCCACAGTGGGTGCCCCTGCCCAACACACGCATCATGTTAGGCCTTACAAGGCAACGGGGCCCACGGTCCTGAGGAAAAGGATGGATAGTGTGTACACATCGCACACATTATGGTGGGCCTCATAGGGCAGCCCACGGTCCAGAAAATGGATGGGCAGTGTACATGTAACACACACATCAAAGTGGGCCTGTTGGGCGTCCTACTGATGGACGGCTTGGGTAAAACACTACACAAGGTGGGCCTTATACATCATCAATGGGCCCTACAATGGTGGGCAGTATAGATATATAATACATACAATGAGGTGGGCCAGTAGCTGTGCATCCAACCCATCTACACACTAGGTTGTTGGACGGTCTGATTTGAACACATATATAAGGTGGGCTCGAGACTAGATCTGGAGAAAGGTGTGGGGGTTCCACACATTGCCAATGGGCCCCACACAGATGAACAACATGGATATAAAGTACACACAGTAAGGTGGGCCATTGGTGGACGGTCAGCCCCACCAGTGCCCCTGCCCCTACTGGGCGTCCCATAGATGGACGGTCTGGATAAGACAAATATATAAGGTGGGCCCCACCTAAAGACGGTCCACCAAGAGGTGGGCCCAGTCCAAGTGGACCGTAAAATGGATGGATGGCATATATCTATCACATACAACAGGTGGCTCCAATGACTAGACGTCTAACCCATCTGGGCCTGCTGGACGTCTAGCACTTGGACGGCCTGGATGTCACTCATACAGGTATAAAGGTGGGCCTCACCAGGCACTAATGGGCCTCATACATCACCTTAGGCCTCACGCATCGCATTGGGCCCCACCAGATGAACAACATGGATGAAATTAGGGTGGTCTGCTGCTGGACAAACAATCTAGCAGTGTCCCAGCCCTGCTGACAGGCCAACAATCTGGACGGGTGGATAGAACATATATCATGGTGGGTCCCACTGGATGTGGGCCACCTCGAGGAGTGGGCTGGCCGTTGGGCCTCCCACAAACATCAAAGTGGGCCTAAGGAGGCACTAAATGGTGGTTGTCAGCCCCTACTATTTGTGGTGCAATCCAATGAGATTTGGATCTGGCTCATTTCTAGGCCTATAGCCTGATGAATTGGAAGATTAGATGAACGGCCTAAATCAATACATACAGCATGGTGGTGGGCCTCACACCTAACAATGGGCCCCAACGTATGGACAACATGGATATGAAATACATGAAGTAAGGGCCAATAGCCAGCAGCTTTCTGCATGCTGGCCTGATTTGGGTCTAGGCCCTAAAATGATCTAAAAAACTAGATGGACGGTGTAGATATAAGGCACATGCGTCCAGGTGGGGTCCACATGGGGGTGGCCCACCAACTGAGGAATAAGCTGGTATTTGTGTTTTCCTTTCATCTAACGGTCAGCAGCAAGGTGCTTGGAGATCCAAGGTGCCAACACTCCTCTACTGCTGCTGCTATGCAACTTACATCAAGGTGGGGTCCACGTCAATGGGCCACCCCACTCCAAATAAAGTTGTGATAGCATTATCCCTGTCCAATGGTCCTGCTACTGGACAACGATTAATCCAGCAAAATCTGGCCTTGCTGGATCATGATCCGGATGATCTGAGGATTGACGGTTTGGATCAAATACATATGTCATGGGAGGGTCCGCAGGTGGGCCACTCGGCCCCCGAGATCAAGCCAATATGTGTTTTTACCTTCGTTTAGGCCTGTGTGGCTAGTTGACCACACAAGCCACAACAGGGCAGCACGTCAGCCCAGTTGTAGGGCAGTGGGCGTCCCATTGTTTGGAAAGCGTGTGGTCCTATTGGATGGTCAGCGTGGATGTCACACCCCAAACTCGGAAACCGGGCTCACAAAATTCTCGATTGTCGAATCCGGCGCCTACAGCCTCCGTAGAACCCCATTCTCAGCTCCCAGTGCCCATACACTAGATTCTGATCCTGGGATCCTATAAGGAGGATTTTTCAACGTACATTTATCTTGTAAGAAGCATAACCACAAGTTTACTGAAATCACAAAGGCAACATCATCATCACATATCTACTAATATAATCATTTGAATACAATGCTGAAAGGGAAATACATATATCGAAAATCTAAGCTCCAGAGGTCCACTGCATGCTCCAAGCTCAATACTACTGCAACCTAATGCGACCTGCATGCATCTATCGTGCATAAGCTTATAAAAAGCTTAGTGGGTGTGAAAGTATGTGCACAAGGTAAGTGCCAAGTATGCAATATCAGAGTAATCAGAGTAAGCAGAAATACTGAAAGGTTCATGAATCATACGATATCAGAGTAAACGAAAACATACTAGTAAGTCCATGAATGCTATCAACCGTACCAAGGCTATGCGATATAAGAACATAATAAGCCAATATCAAATACCAAGGATGCAATGCAATATGCGGTGAGAATGAAATGACCAAGCTGGAGTGAAGTCGGGATGATGGTACGTAGTATCGCAGGCTATAGGGTCCATCAAAAGGGAATTCTATCTAAACTAGTCCCATACCTAAATTTGGATAGTCAGACATAATGTGGTAAACTACTGATCTCAGGTTGGTCACGCGCCCAACTGAAATCTTGGTCATGCGAAGGTACTCGTAACAAATAGTTACGCACCACTAGCCTGAGTGGATAGTGAATGAATGAGTATGCAATTCCTGCTCAATAAGCCACATATCAGTATGGTTCCTCTCTAGGAAATCACCGAGGTCTATTACACTTGCCAAACTAGATTACCGCTCCATCGCGAGCAATAAGGTGAGTGAAAGAGACCTCACTATCCGCCTACCAATATCAGGCCCAGCTCATCGATAGAGGATCCATTCCTCGAGCTCGTCAGACTTAGCCTAGCATTGCTCCATCTTCTAGGGCAGGTAAGGTCGTACCCCCTTCCAACCAACCACGACACAGTGGGAGACGTGGCCTAATGGTATATGGCCCTCATGTACTCATGCATCCACTCAGTCTAGAAGTTGGAGCAACCTCTGGAACCAAGAGGGTTTAAGGACTTTCACCCAGGGATATCTATAGCACCCCATGTAGAACAGATTTCCGGTGTTCCATCTGGCCATCCACAAAATACATGTGGAGGCTACGGCCCTGATGTCGCTAGGGCATACGGTGGTCATATCACATAAATGCGAGTTGCATGAGTCACACAGTCCAATCATGCATCAATCATGTGCATACTGCGTGCTCATGTGGGACAACTCCGCCTATCAGGGAGCCTCATGAATAACCTGCCTTATGGCATATACAATGGTCAGTCACATCTCATAACAAACATGCAGATGATGCGTATGGGCATATATTATGATATTATGCTATCACATGCTCATAAACGGCCTCAATAATGCATCGACGTTCGGCCTCGACAATGTGGACATTTAACCAACATTTCCCCCAAGGGGTGGCCCACATAGGGTCAAACATATAGTGGACCCATGGCCTCACAAAGGGCCTGATATACAACACCATGGGCCTCACTCAAGAGCTTAATACACATCACGATGGGCCTTTCACATGGGCCTAACATACATCACAATGGGCTCTATCGCCAGGCCCTCAAATGCAACACAATGGGCCTCATCACATAGGCCTCGACAATTGGCCTCGACAATCAAAATCGGCCTCGACAAACGAAATCGGTGTCAATAATCGAAATCGGCCTCGACAATTAGCCTCGACAATCAAAATTGGCCTCGACAAACGAAATCGGTGTCAATAATCGGAATTGGCCTCGACACTTGGTTTCAACAATCAAAGCAGCCTATACAATCGACCTCGACAATTGGAATCGGCCTCGACAATCGGAATCGGCCTTGACAATTGGAATCAGCTGATATAATCAGCCTCGACAATCAGAATCGGCCAATACAATCGGCCTCAACAATCGAAATTGGCCTATACAATCGGCCTCGACAATCAGAATTGGCCTATACAATCGGCCTCGATAAATCAAAATCGGCCTCGATACTTGGCCTCGACAATCAGAATCGGCCTATACAATTGGCCTCGACAAATCAGAATCAGCCTCGACAATTGAAATCGGCTTATACAATCGGCCTCGACAAATCAGAATCGACATCAATACTCGGCCTCGACAATCGGAATCGGCCTATACAATCAGCCTCAACAATCAGAATCGGCCCCGATAGTCAGCCTTGACAATCAGAATCGGCCCCGATACTCAGCCTTGACAATCAGAATCGGTCTATATAATCGGCCTCGACAAATCAGAATCAGCCTCGATACTCGGCCTATACAATTAGAATCGTCCTTGACAAATCGAAATCAGCCTCAAAACTCGGCCTCGACAATCGAAATCAGCCTTTACAATCGGCCTCGACAATCAGAATCGACCTCAATACTCGACCTCGATAATCGGAATCGGCCTCGACAATCAGAATCGGCCCCAATACTCGGCCTATACAATCGGAATCGGCCTATACAATTGCACTCGATAAATCAGAATCAGCCTTGATACTCAGCCTTAAAAATCAGAATCGGCCTATACATTCACCTCGACAATCAGAATCAGCCCCGATACTAGTCTTATACAATCAGAATCGGCTTATATAATTGGCCTCGACAAATCAGAATCAGCCTCGATACTCGACCTTAACAATCAGAATTGGCCTGTACAATCGGCCTCGACAAATTAGAATCGGCCTCGATACTCGGACTCAACAATCGAAATCGGCCTATACAATTAGCATATAAACAAGTTGGGGTCCATAAATGGACAACCAATCAACCATAATTAAAGATCGGCCCTCGGCCATGGTATATCAAATCTGATAGCACAGTGTCATCCGTCTATGGTGAATGGGGCCCACTTATCTAGGTTAACACATAAGAGAATGATGAGAACGGGCCTAACAAGGCCTAAGGGAAGGTTACAATGTGGACATCCAACCATCATTGCCCATTAATGTGGACATCTAACCAACATTTCTCCCAAGGAGTGGCCTACATAGGGCCGAACATATAGTGGGCTCACGGCCTCACATACAATCACGATGGGCCTCATTTACGTCACATCGGCCTCGTCATATGAACCAACATACATCACATTGGGCCTCAAATATATAATAGGTGGGCCTTGTACCTAGGCCTCAAATATATCATATGGGCCTCATGGCACAACTTCAATACTAGGCCTCATTTATCAAGTGGGCCTCATTACATGGGCTTAACAATACAAACGGGTGAGCCCTGCCCATGGGCTAAAATACATCATAATGGACTGCACCATTGGGCTTCATGTATATCAAATAGGCCACACCAATGGGCCTCATGTATATCAAATCGGGCCACGCCAATGGGCCTCATGTATATCAAATTGGGTCGCACTAATGGGCCTTATGTATATCAAATCGGGCCCACCCTTATGTATTTTTGAGGTCCAACCTATTCATAAGTTAACATAGAGATAAATGAAGTGAAAACAAATATTAGCTTAATTGGAAACTATTTTGGCCCTTAGAAATTTGAACGGTGGATGTCACTATGCCCCACTATTATTGCAAATGGTGGGGGCCCACTTGAACTTTGGATCTGACTCACTCATTTACCCCATGCCATAAAATGATCTCACAAATGGTTGGATGGTTTGGATACAACACATGCATCATGGTGGGTCCCATAGATAGACGACGTGGATGGAACAGGTGGGACCCACAGAATTTGCTGCCATGTGAACAGTAGCTGGCGATGGGGTCCACTTGCTGCCATGTGTACAGCAGCAATATGACAACTATATAGCTATCGTACATGCAACTGTTACTCCTTTAAAGAGGCAGAGGTGGGTCCCACGTAGGGCCCACCACAACATTTAATATATATGATATTATATTGTATTATATTATAATACATAATATATCATATTATATATTATATAATATAATATATTAATATTTACAACGTTCAGGCCCTGGACGGCCTGGACATACACATACATCATTAGTAGCCCCACACGTGGGGTGGGTCCCACCTTCCAAGGATGGTGGAGACCCCACACGCATCACAGTGTGGCCCATCTACATGGGTGGCCAATGTGGGTGGGTCCCACGGACCCCACTGTCCGTTCACACCTCACTGTCAGCACACATCTCACTATTAGCCACTCCCACTGTCAGTTTACGCACTCCACCGTTAGCCACGTCTAGCGTCCTTGGACGCTGGATGGTATGGATACAACTCAAGCATCATGGTGGGCCCCACATGGACATGGCCCACCTGATTGGATTAATCTGATATTTGTATTTCCTCATCATCCAAGCCCGCTGGATGGCCTGGATAAAACAGATGGACGACGTTGATGAAGACACATAATCATGGTGGGCCACACCGTTTGGATGGAGGACGGAGTGGATTAGAATAAATACATTAAGGAGGGCCCCACCCACACATGTGGGGTGGACCACGTCCTAAATGGATGGTTGGGATGACATATAAACATCATGGTGTGTCCCACATAGATGGGGTCCAATGGTAGATGGCATGCATGTAAACATCATGGCGGGCCACACACTTCATCATCATCATTACCATACAAAAAGGAAAAGAGAGAAAGAAAGAGAAAAAGGAGAGATCGGATGGTGATGGAGGGACCCCGCCACTATGGGCCCTCCATGGTTGCAATACATAAATCAAGATGGGTCCCACCATATGTGGGCCCTCAAATCATAAAACACCCACCGTTAGATCTCATCTTCCTTCTTCCGCCTATAGGTTCTGGAGCTCCAAGGAAACAATTCCAACGGTTGAGATGGTCTTTGGATGGTGGAGATGGGAGGTAAGAAGGTGGGCCACACACAAAGCTCTCTCTCATGGAAGCTCTTACTTGGACGGTGGACTCTCATGGGGTTTGCTTGAAGGTGAAGGAATGAGAGAGAGAGAGAGGATGGGAAGTAAAGAGAGAGAGAGAGATGGGTGAGTGAGTGATGAGTGATGAGTATGTACTTGACATGTAAGGGTGTGTAAGAGAAAGAGTTGACTTTGGGGTTGCTCTTATACTTGACATGAGGTGATTGATATGCACTTGATTGATGGGACATGTTGTAGAGATTCTCTTGGGATTGCAAATGCGCGGCACTTTCTTGAACTGAATGCGGGCCCACATCTCCTGGCCTGGGTATCACCTTATTGCGCGAGACGCGGCATCAGAACCACGGCGACGGCGCGGTCACTAAGGTACAAGTCTTGGGTTGAGTCGACTAGGTTTGTAGGACTCGGCTTAGGATCGTGCGAAAATGTCAGATGAAGGTCGAAGGTTGCAGGAATTCGATCGAGAGGACCGCGGGAACCTATGGAATGGTACGGACCAGGATACGGGTCTCACAGTGGATCTCATTCATCAGGCGGGCTGTCACCTCCAAACTCGAAAACCGGGCTCACAAAATTCTCGATCGTCGAATCCGGTGCCGATAGCCTCGGTAGTACCCCATTCTAGGCTCCCAGCGCCTATACGCGTCTAGAGCTCCAAGGAAACATTTTTAACGGTTGAGATGGACTTTGGATAGTGGGATTGGGTGGTAAGAAAGTGGGCCACACCAAGCTCTTTCATGGAGATTAGAGGAGCTTGGACTTTGGGTTGCTTGCTTTAAAAAATGGAGAAATGAGAGAGAAAGAGGATGGGAGGTAAAGATAGAGAGAGGGATGGGTGAGTGAGTGATGGGTGATGGGTGTACTTGACATGTATGGGTTGTAAGAGAGAGTTTGACTTTGGGGTTGCTTGGGGATGGGATGTGAGGTGATGTGTACTTGACATGAGATGTAATTAATGTGTACTTGATTGATGGGACATGTTGTAAAGATTCTCTTGGGATTACAAATGCGCGACATTTTCTCTAACTGAACGCGGGCCCACGTCTCCTGGCCTGGGTATCGCCTCGACGCGCGAGAGGTGGCGTAGGAACTGCAGCGATGACGCAGTCACTAGGGTACAAGTTTCGGGTTACGCCAGCTCTGGAATATGGGGTACGAGTCAGGGTCACGCGCAAATTCCAATAACAGATCGCCGGTCACCAGAATTCTACTAGGAGGATCGCGGAAACCTATGAAGCAGTACGAGCTAGGATATAGGTCTCACAGCTCTCCTCTCCTAATAAAAATTTTATCCTCAAAATTTACTATCACGCAGGACAAGGCAAGAGAAGAAGAAGCATCGACTCATACATATACTAATCAATATCATACAAGGCGTAATCAATCTATAAATAAATAGTGCTCTCTAGTTTGAACCTCGCGCCCTCAAGATACCTCATCAACGCTATGATGATCCCACTGATCCTCGGATTCTGGATCAGAAACAATCGAAACTAGAATACTATGCAGCCTCATAATCTCAACGGTAGGGAGCTATATTAGAAAATTTCTAAGTTATTCAAACTCGGGGATCTACTCATTCTAAGTTCTCAACAATCATACAATGAATGGTAATTATCAGCAGATACGTGATGTTATCCTCAAGTATTCCCAAGTTATGCTTTGATACGAACTTCTATCACGCCCCTAACTCAGAAACTGGGCTCACAAAATTTCTGTTCACCGAATCCGGTGCCGACAGCTCCGTAGTACCCCCATTCTCAGCTGTCAGTGCTTATACGCCTCTAGAGCTCTAAGGGAACATTTTTAATGGTTGAGATGGACTGTAGATGGTGAGATTTGGTGGTAGGAAAGTGGACCACACCAAGCTCTCTCATGGAGATTGGAGGAGCTTGGACGTTGGGTTGCTTGCTTGAAAAAAATGGAGAAATGAGAGAGAAAGAGGATGGGATGTAGAGAGAGAGAGAGGGATGGGTGAGTGAGTAATGGGTGATGGGTGTACTTGACATGTATGGTTGTAAGAGAGAGAGTTTGACTTTAGGGTTGCTTGGGGATGGGGTGTGAGGTGATGTGTACTTGACATGAGATGTGATTGATGTGTACTTGATTGATGGGACATGTTGTAGCGATTCTCTTGTGATTGCAAATGCGTGGCGTTTTCTCGAACTGAAAGCGGGCCCACATCTCCTGGCCTAGGTATCGGCTCAGCACGCGAGAGGCGGCGTCGAAACTATGGCGACGGTGTGGTCACTAGGGTACAAGTCTCAGATTGGGTTGACTCTGGAATACGAGATATGAGTTAGGGTTGCGCGCAAACGCCAATAACAGATCTCGGGTTGCCAGAATTCGACTGGGAGGACCGCGGAAACCTACGGAATAGTAAGAGCGAGGATACGGGTCTCACATGGGCCATTAAAAAAAGAGAGAGAAAGAAAGAGAGAAAGAGAGAGAATCAAGTGGTGGAGGGAGCTCCGCCACTATGTGCTCCCTTGCCATACAATACATACATCAAAATGGGCCCTAAAACATATGGGACATTAAATCAGTAACTCAAGGTGGGGATACCATCCCCACCACAAGATCAAGGGTCTAGATGACCTCTACATGTAAGCTATCAAATAAACATCATGGTGGGATCCATGAAGAATGGCCCCATCATAGAATAAACATATGTATCATGGTGGGCCATCAGCCACACCTAGGGTCCAAAATGGGATCTCTACCATCAACCGGTAGGCCCCACTTGTCTCATAAATGAAATCAACATCTAATCCTAAGATCATCCACCGATTACACTTCTTCTTGGTTCTTTGGAATGCTTAGCTCCTAGGCTTCTTCTTTGATGGAGGATGATGAAGATTGAAGGGTTGGGATGGGAGATTTGGGGTAGGAAGTGGGCCACACACTTGGCTATTTTTCTCTTCTTAGAGCTTGGACGTTCTCTCTCTTTGGGTTGCTTGGGGAATGGGTGGAGAATGAGAGAGAGAGGGTGGTTGTTGTGTAAGGGAGATGGGATGGAGTGATGAGTGAAGTGATGGGTGTGAGTGACATGAGAGTTGACTTTAGGGGTAGGTTGCTTGTCTTGGAGAGACGGAAAGGATGGCTAGTGATGGGATGTGTACTTGACTAGTTGATATGAAAGGTGGGTAGAGATTCTCCAGAATCTCTCGAAATTCGCAACGCACGGCCTTTCCTCAAGATTTACGCGGGCCCACAACTCTTGGTCTAGGTATTGCATCGGTGCGTAAGATGCGGTGTTGGAACCACAGCGATGGCGAGGTTGCTAGGGTGCAAGTCTTGGGTCCAGTCGACTCAGATCTAAGGGATGCGACTTAGGGTCGCACGCAAATGCTGCCTACAAGTCACGGGTTGCCGGGATTCGTCGGAGAGGATCACGGGAATCTAAGGAACTGTACGGACTAGGATATGAGCCTTACACTCATCCTCCACATTTAAATCAAATGTGTCAGATGGGTGGAATAGATCATTATGATCGAAAATTTCTTGTACTTCTTTATCATTTACCTGGACCATAATTGAGATTGATTCCTGGGAAATTTGGGTTGTAAACTCATGGTTGTCATCTCACTCATCATTGTCTAATTCAGTACAATTCACAAGTGAGTTGAGATCACTTTCCTCACACTGTGCTTCTACGTTAGGTTGAGGCTAGAATAAACTAGCCTCTTTCTCCTCATTGAGATCAAATTTGTCATGTGAACGGAGTGTGTCAGCATCATTATATTTGAAAGATACCCATGTCTCTTGATCATTCCTTTGGACAATCATCGAGATTGACTCGTCGGGAAATTGAACCGTATGCTCATTAATAAGATCTAACTTCTCATTCTCAATTTCAGTATTCTCCCTACCTGTAGAGTGTGCACTTATCTCTTATATAGCTTTTGAAACTTCTTGTAATGCTTGGATGAGCTCTAGAGTTCGTATGGAATTATAAAGTGAATTCTCTTGGATTGTTTCTGTTTGGAATTCAAAGGTAGGGGATCCAAGAGAATAGTCACTATAATCCATTGTTGGTTCATCTCTCCAACCTTGATGTTTCCACTGATCATAGTCATACGGGTCATATGTGAGAGAGTTTAATGGTTGTTAGTACACATTATCACCCATAATATAATCTCGCATTATGTTCTTTTTGTCTGATGGGTGATAATAGTTCTCACCCCAACAATCAAGTACTGTTCTCTTAATCGGTGGGGTGTAATTATTCTCCCGCATATGATCGCGTATAAACTTCTTAATTGGTGGAGCATTATATTCTGCTTGATTCTCAATCATGGTTTTAAAAAAATTTTGAAACATAGGTTGTTTTCTAACATAATCATCTGACAGCCCTGACAGCCCTTCACAATATATCTTATTTTCTAGAAGTACCTCAAGCATACTGACATTCCCACTCTTGCATATACATGGTGAAACCCTAATTCTGAATCTAATTCTAAAAATAAATAAATTCTGTAGTAATATGGAAAGTAGAGGGAAGAAGTTACCAAAAGAGAAGAACTAGAATTGAAAATCCAATAAAATCAAAACAATCAAACTATGTTAGCAATGTTAGAAAAAGAAAGAGAAAAGATAAGTAAAAGATAAACCCTAAAAACAAAATATAAAAACTGAAGAATCCTAAAAGCCCTAATCTTAACCTAATTCTAATAATAATTAATTTCAAAAATACTTAGCCGTAGTCCTCGGCAACGGCGCCAAAAACTTGTTCATAACCCTAAGTGTAGGGTCGCGATGTAGTAATAATCTCGGTGAGACCGAAGTCGAATCCACAGGGACTAATCTTATATGTTTCTGAAAGTAACTAGAACTAGAACTAGAGAAAGATATAAACTATATGAAATAAGGAAGGAATTATGAATATTGTGATTAAACTATCAATTTAAAGGTGGGAACTAGGGTGATAAGGATCTAGTAGTAGCAATTGAGATGCCACCTTGCTTGATTCAAGAGCTCCAACTGGAATCAGAGTCCTATCTTATCCAGTTAGAGAAAGAGATGATCGAATCTCTGAGCTTCTCATTGATCCAGTCTCAAAGGAGGAGACTTTTGAGGATTTGGAAGGGATTCCATCACCCAACCATGCCCTGGAGACGATGACAAATAATAGGATTTACCAATCCCACATTCTTAATTAAGAAAAGAAGATATCTAAAGCTATTGCATATCTATTATAATTTGAGTCATAACAAACCATTGAACACTGAAAATATTCCTTAAAATCAACCAGAAATCAATGAAGTTCAACATAAATATGAATTAAAGCAAAGTAAACATCCCAATCACGCTACAAGCTTCACCTCTTAGCCCTAGCTAAGAGATTTAACCAACCATAGACATGATTGAACTAAGAACTCTTAAACAAAACAAAAAGACCAACTAAGGAAGAAAAAGAAAAACTCCCGAGCGGTGGCTCCACCCTTTTTCTCCACTCCTTAAACCTCCTAGGGACTCCTATTTATAGTTATGAAGCTCCACTTTACACACTAACTTAGAATTTCCGTAATCCGTTGTGAAACCGCCTCAATTTAGGCAGTCCGCAGCTTTTCCGTGTTACGCTTTGATTGGATCGAAGTTGGTCAGTCGGAACGAATTAAGACTCAAAATCGCACTTTCTCACTAGACGATTCTGTACGATCTTGGTCGGACCAAAGTTAACTTCGATTGGACCAAAGTTGACTTCGGTCGGACCGAAGCTGATGTTGAAAATTCTTGTACAGAAAATCTATCAAATTTAGTTCGGACTGACTCCAACCAAAGTCTCCAACCGAAGTAATTTGGTCGGACCGAAGTTGGCTCAAGTCGGACCAAATTATCCTGATTTTTTGCTGTACAGTTTTTTGCGATTTCATTCGGAGCAAAGTTATCTCAGGTCGAACCGAAATGTCCTGTTTTCTGCTGCAGATTCTGCATTCTTTCAAGTCCTTTCTTCATCCTTTATACTTGGTTTCCGTAGATCTTTGGCATGTGGATTCTTCACTCTTGGTCTCGTAAGATCCATCTTTTTCCTTAGTGATTCTTGAACATTAAATCCATGCTTTTAGCATACTTTTCAATCCCAGCTCTCAGATTCACCTTGTAACACAAACATGTATAAAATATACTATTAAGCCTTCTCATGTTCATAAAACCAAGATATAAATAGGGAAAAATATGTTATATTTAACACTCAACAGGTAAGATTAAGTTTATGGGGTCATATACCTCAAGGGTTTGGTTAAGAAGTGAGGCTTTTTAGTTACCTATGTGGAGTGCTCAAACTTTTTTTGTTGAGTTCTTGGTCTTGAATTCTTCAGCTTAGGGCTCACTTGTAAGATGGACTCAACACTCACATAATTTGACAAACCAGGGCACTTTTAGCTACTACTAGTCTAAAGGTAAACGGTTGTTTGGGTTTTTAATCCAATGAATGGGTTAAGGGTAAAAATAATAAAAATAAAAGACTAAGGATCCAGCAATCCATTTATAGCAATTATAATTTCTAATTCACTTATTCAACTCTTATAACTCAATTAGAATCGAAGTCCTATCATATTGAATCAGAAATGAATTCTATTAAACCAATTATTAACACCAATAAAACATGAAGTCATTTGAACGATTCTCTCATAAAGCACTCAGACATCAATCGCAAGGAATCAAGAGCATTTACTACAATTTATGTTTACAATAGATTAATCAATTATACATCTTGATTCCTTCTCTAATCAAGCTAAGCAATTTTTAAATCAAAGCATTCATTATAAACGTAGTTCACAACAAATCCAGAAATAAATAACTCAAAGGCTTTGAAGTAAAATCAAAATTAATTCATTTTACTATATTTATTCAAACTATTGTTTGTCGAATCAAATAAACTAAATATTACAATTTACTACAAGCTTCATCCCTTAGCCTTAGCTAGGAGATTAGCCTAACATGGCTAACATCCTAGAAAAAATAATAATAGAAAAACCTAATAGACAAAGTAGAACTAAGGGATTGAAGAAGAAGACTCCGTAAAAGCTCTGTCACCCCTAGGTCTTTCTTCTAAGCTCTAATTCGTACTTAGAAGAGCCTAAAACACCTGTTTAAATAGAAAAATTCTGCAATGACTTTACAATGACTTTAGATTTCTGCACTTTTGCTATGCTTCGGTCACACCAATGATGGTCTATAGTCACAATGACTGGGTCTTTCGGTTGCAGTCGAAATTCCTCAAAATACATTGGAACTCTCTATCTCCCTCAGGTCGCACCAAACCCTCCTTCAATGGCATCGAACCTAACTTTGGTCACACCTAACAGTCGAGCCGAATTAAGTCTGAAAAATAATGTTTCTTACTGGACTATTTTGGGTACTTTCGATCTGACCGAACTAACCTTAAGTGGGACCAAACAGTCTGTTGTTTCTTTTATTGAACTGTGTGATTTTCTAGACTTTTCTCCATCCTTAGTGCTTATTTTTCTTAGATCTTTGGCACTTAAATTCATCAATATTATCTTCCAAATCTCAAATTCTTCATTGCCTTTAAGCTTGATCTCTTTTTTTAATCTTTAAATCCTCCTTTTAAGCACATATTCATGTCTTCCGAATCACCTAACATGTAGAAAACATATTTAATAAATTCAATTAATCATTTAAATGTAGCCGAAACTAGTGAAATTGAGAGGATAAATATGCAATGTTTAGGCTTGATCACACCCCCAACCAGCATTTTTCTAGTCTCGACCAAAACATGTGAAAGATATTCAAAACCAAACATATGTATTCCTATAAACCCAATCAATTCTAAAAACAATTTAGATTATAAAAATCTAAACTACATTAATGTAAAGAATACTTCCACTTAAACTCTATCACTTGATAGATATTCTAATCAATTTCAAAGCATTGATCATATAATTAGACAAATTCTAAACATTGAGTTCCATCGGCGCATAGTGAAATCTAGACTTAACAAAACCAAAGGTTTTAGCTCTCTACTTTCATAATAACATTGATAATCAAAAGAGTATTTAGGATAACCAAAGCCTAAACAAAAGAGCATTTAGGGTCTTCATCACTAGGGAGTCTCTAGAATCGAATTTGGACTCCTCTATATCATCCCATGTTACTGTCATAGCCTTGCCTATAGATCTTACTTTGCTAGCACAACTAGTGGCATCATGTTCATAACTATGATAATTGGAACACTGGGTTATGCTCAATCTTTTGAAAAATTTGCCTTTACACACATTTTCAACTGACTTATCCTTTGTGTTACAACTCTTCCTGTAACATCCCAAATTTTCACGGCCAGAGTTTATACTCGTGCCCGAGAAAACCGGGTGTTAATAATGTATAAACTGAATGCTTTAAAATTGAACCTTATTTTTTTTTCATTTAGATTACATTCAGATACATTTATGAAGGTAACATTCACAAGAATAAAATTAATTATATTGATTATTTTATCAGAGTAACAGAATTCAATAAATAATCAAATTCCTTCTTAATGGAAGCTTATTACATTTATCAAGTTCACAGTGGAAGTATAAAACTAAATCATAAAACTATCTTCATAACCTTTCAATATAGTCTTCCATAGGGAGATAGTCCTCTAAGTCTTCAGTTTGTACATCACCTGCATTATCTGTGCTGTTAGAGGGGGTCAACGCTCCACCATAGTGATGGTTATCCTTTAAGATTAACAATAATTCGAGAGATTCATAAAAGTAATGTAAGGGTCTAATACGACTCGTATTCCACTATTACGAGGGGTATCAGCATGTGCAAACAACCTACATAAGATGCATGCTTAGAAAAGTTTGTGCGGCTCATCATATGCAGTGATCATCACAATGTGGAATACGATTCATAGAAAACCTGACTCAACCCGTATCCCATAACTATGGATATTTGTCGGCATGGCCATGCTACCGTGGATTTACGTGAACACCTCGAGGCGGCACAACACATGAGTTAGATGAATTACGTGACACAATTTATTCATGGAGTGACTATTTGTGACATCCAATCTCGAAAATTATGTAACACGCATTGTGAATTACTTACATCGATTTGTGCACCACTACCTAAAAATTCATGGAATTACGTGTCAACCAAGAGGGTCTCGACCCAGAGCGCATTACATACATGATATAATAATTGAATCACTAGTTATGATACCTCTTAACAAATCACTTACACTTATAGAGAATATAAGCTGATTCATGGGGGTTCTGGAATATCAAGACACGTGCCCAAGCCGTATAGGTAAATAGCACAAGGCTAGTAAGGAAGAGAGTAGTAATGGCTAACTCACAAAGAGGAGAGTGATAATGGTCAACTCAATAAAAGGAGGTAACAATAGCTAACTCAACAAATATAAGAGTGGCAATGGCCAATTCAATAATACAGAGATTGACAATGGCCAACTCATAACTCAATAAATTGATAAAGGCAAAGGCAAGGCTTGTATCCATCACTCCACATAAATTTATAAAGATCACTTGTAATAAACATATATCATAATTATCAAAAGGGTAGTTAATTATTAATGATAAATTAAATAATCGCAGGAAGGAAATCATAGCAACATGAAAACATAGTATGTAATCGGTAAGATAAGGCATATCAACTTAAAGTACCATAAGCTTAAAGGATAAAACCCTCACCTCTTAGGTCGGATTGTTTTCTTAAGATTTGTCAGAACTTGACGTATAAGCCGTCATGTCGGATTCTATCATATTTAAGATAATTCTTGTGGTTAGATTTCAACATTATACAGCTACGGTTAAAGGCCTAGTTTACAAAAATATGATTCTATATCAGGTATTTTAACTCAGAATCTTATCTAAGAATCACTTACTTCGCTTCAACACCAATTCTCTGTCGCAAACCCAAAGGTTCAACAATCTCTTTGCGAAGTCGACTCAATTGGGAAACTTAGCAACAACCTCAGCTGCAGACCCAAACCTCCACCATACTTCTTCTTCTTCTCCCATTCTCTTTTTCTCTTCCTTTCTTTCTCTCTCTTTCTCTCCCTTACTCTCTTTCTTTTTCTTTTCTTTTCCTTTCTTTCTTCTTTTCTTAGTGACATGCTTCCCAGTGTGGGGAGTTTGTATTTATACCAAACTGGCTTTCCAGAATATTCTATGTACGCAGAACAAACTTTGTTCAATTGGATGCGTAGATATGTGTGGCGTCCGTTTTAGAAGTATTTTCTCTTCTCCTTTGTTCTTTCCTGTCGGATCTGGGGTGTTCAATAGATGGGGACCACAAAACGTAGGCTTGTGACTACATTCTTGAGTGCAAAAATGTATAATTGACCGATCATTGGTGGCCCTGTAGCGGGATCTGTTCGGACAGATTTTCTATTGTGCAGTAGTTTTGCTTGAAAATCAGGGATTACAAATCCCACCAGACTCCTTCCTTCTTTTTCTGGTATCTTGGGAGGGATCAGAATCTCCCTTGCTGGAGATTGGATGGTGTGGATTGCATGAACAAATGCAAATTTCCATTTGTAAGTTTCCTTCTAGCCGGTTTTATCAGCCATCGTCGTAGCGCTGGACTGCCGCTTTTGGCCGGTCTACCTGATCGGGTGGGGCCTACTTATCTGATTGTTGTGGTGTGATCCCTCCTGACCACTCACTTTGCATTACCTAGCTAGGTCATGGGCTCAAGTCCGGGGTAAATCCGTTGATCGGATGGCCCACAACTGAGGTAGGGAGATGATGTTTCACGAAAGAAACTTCTATATAACGCAGCTTGGTTCCGGGAAGTTTGGTAGAGATAACATTTTTATCTCGGCTTTTCTTCACTCATTCCGTTATTAGAAGGAGTTGAAATCCTCTTTGGTGAGGTTTGGATGGCTCAAATTTGATAAAGGAGTTGAATTGGGAGGATATGGTGGGAGGATCTTGTAACGCCCTGAAAATCGGGGGTCGAGCATAAACTCAACTCCCGAGTTCCAACACATCACTTATGCAACAAAATGAATGATGATTGAATGTTGTCGGTATTAGTGTAGTGAACATGAGTGAGATTAAGCCAAAACAGCATATCATACTCCAGAGACAAGTGAGATAGCAAGCGGAAGACTGTGATAGATAAATAAAATATATAAACTGCGGTGAGTCTCCAGAGTGTGATAACGTTACCAGGTTAAATAATTATAAGTACAATTCTAAAATATACCAAATGTGTAAGGTCCTCTAGTCAACATCCCAGAAAGCCCCGTCGATCAGGACACGGCTTACAGGAACCCGCCTGAAACTGTATAAAGGAGGAATCCTCCTCATCCTCATAAAAGTCCGGCTCCACTTCGTAGCATCGCCATCATCTGAAACTCAAACAAGTCTGGTTAGTGTGTACAACACCATCCCGTAACGTAAGAGTGAGTGATCAACTTAATGGAACAATAAAGCATAGGTTAACATGTTATCAAAACAGTCAAGCAGTAATGATAAAGCAATACAATCAACAATTCTAAATACTTTTATTAATGCAAGTATGAATGCAGTCATGATGGATGCCCTTGCCAAACCACCCTTGTGCGACAACATCTTACATCCGCGGCATGCGTTCATCCTTCAGTGCTCCACATCTTCCAGGCACATGCAGTACATGATGAGCATGATTACCGAGTTGTTATTAGTCCATTTCAAATAGCAGTATTGGAAAACTAAGGTACCTCCCTTGTATCATTCCCAAACATGATCCATTCTAGGGTCGTCAAACCTAGATAATCTTATACGATATTATGGTTCGAGAAGCATCGCGAAGGCATCGCAAAGGGCTCGTCACCCATCAGCACGGATATAGATCTCACTGTATGCAGCTCAATTACTGGCCATCAGCTTGAATACAGGTCTCACTGTACTCGGCTCAATCGCTGGTCATCAGCTTGAATACAGGTCTCACCGTACTCGACTCAACTCTTGCTCCAGTTGCTGCGAAGGGCTCATCGCCAATCACAGACTGTAGAGTATACTCGAAGACACTACGAAGGGCTTATCGCCCGTCAGTACGAATACAGGTCTCACCGTATTTGGCTCTCGTCTAGGTGTCGACAGCTCTAATACAGTGTCCCATACCACCGTATTCGGCTCACGAGTCTGGTTGCTTAATGGTCACTACGAGGAGGCATGTGGCCCTAGCGTAGGCCGACAGCTCGACCACGGTGTCCCATACCACCATGTCTGGCTCATGAGTCTTAGCGGATCGAGGTACCATAGTTAACGGGGTTTCCGCTGGTAAGTTTGGTACCTTAGGTTCAAGTAGTAGCATCCAAACATGGTGAACATACATAAGACAGATCGGGTTACTTGACGAGCTCGACTAGCACGAGCGCCCGTTAAGTTATACGACATGAAGTGCATAAGCACTTCGTGTGGCCTAACCACTGCCGACAAGCAACGCACGACTCGGGTTCGTCAAACACGTCCTACGTGGCGAATGAATCTCAGCCATGAATTTGATCCCATTTTCGACTGCCTGGACTATACAATAGCCCCAATCACATTCAATTGCAGATAGGTAAAGCAGTAATGGATCAAGATTCAAATCATACAATCAAAGTCTGATAACATCCGCTTAGGGTCGCTGTGGCTGTTGCACGCACTCGTTACACCACTCCCCCATCACCCTTCACGGCACTTATGGAATACAACATAAACATGAATTTAAACATATGCATTACATAGATAAAATCATACAATCAGTTGAGCATGTTATGAAGTACAATATAAGCATGAGTTTGTACATATTCAATTCCTAATCACACAGATATCTAAAGAAATCATACACATAGTTAAAGAAGTTGAGAATCATATCTCAACACCCTTATACATTACAATTTACAAACTACTACTCATTCAGATATTTCAGCAAACACTTTAAACTACATACATCAACATACATGACATATGTTGATCACATACACATTAGGACAAATCCTTTCACTAGGGAGTTGCCCCAATTATAACACGCGTGCACCCACAACGGATAATCATGGCAAGCATGAATCCAAGTTCCATATTTATTCAGTCATTTCCACGAATACCTGGGCCACACATTGTAACATATATAGTGTATATTTGCCGTGGCGTGATTTAGGGCAAATCCTTTCGTCAAAGGGGTATCGCCAATACAACAATCATATATCCATGACAATTAGTCATGGATATATTGGCGAGCACGAATGAGAATTCTATACTCATTCAGTCATTTTCACAAACACTTAGAATACACTATTTTCACATACGTAGTGTATATTAGCAAAACAATATTAGGGCGAGTCCTTTTGCCAAACAAGTATTTTATCCATATATAATATATTCATACAACAAATAATCATGGCAAACACATTTCTAAAATTTATACGTATATGGTACTTTCTACAAATACCTAGAGTATGTAAAATTCCATATTCTTCATCTTTAATCGAAACGGAAAATAGACAACACTTTGTACATGTGCAATTGCATGCAGATCATGAATCTATCATTATCTGATATTGAAAGTGTTGAAAACCATAACTTATACATCTAAAGTCCACACCTTTTGTCGTAGAATCGAAAAGAGTACGATAGGTTTGCTAAGCTTCCGTATTCGGCAGTTTGGCCACCTAGAGAACGAAGTAGGTTAGCTATTTCATAACCTACAACCATCAAACCCCCAAAACAGATTAGGGTTAGAGTTTCTTACCTAGAAATGACGCCGGAATCACCAAGAAAGTGATTAGCAATGAGTGGTTAAGCTCGTGGAACGGCAGGGAAGTATGACAGGGAGATGCTCACACTTCTCTCTCACTCTCTCTCTCTTTTCTCTCTTTCTCTCCTAGGGTTTTATCAAATTCGTATGGCTGATAGAGAGAGGGTTTTAAGGTCCTTATATAGCCTAAAAAGTCACTAAATTAGACTTCAGGTCAAGGTATACTTAGGTTATAACCAAAGTGAGTCAGTTTCAGCTCAACGGAGGACTTCTGGCGGCCTCCCTTGAGCCAAAGGTCAGACTTAAGCTCACAGACATTAGATCTAGGTCTAGCTGAGGTTTCATTTTAGTCAGGTTTCCAGATTGCATGTGGCGGACCAGTTTCAGTTCAACGGTCAATGGATCTCGATCGGAGATTCCGATTACATGGATATGTTTGGGGAAATATCCCTGATCCGAGGGTGTAATATGGCCTGATTCTGATGGTCAGGTTGCTTAATACTGACCCACAAGCGACAAGTCTCAGATTTCATAAATTTGTATTTTATTTTTAATTAATTTCACATTTCTCACACTTCTCACTCCGAGCTCAAGCGAATAACGTTAGGACACTATCTGGATTTGATTTCTGAGATGGTTGTCAAGCCCAGCAAGGCGGTCCTAATTCCTTAACTTCGTGTTAATCGGACTTCCGACGTGCGGTCTAGATCTGATACGAAGTTTCGAGATACTCCCGAGAGCAGCCGGGTAATGAGATTGATCCTAGATTTTAGGGTAACCTAGCGTCAATGATTCTACAAGTTTTGGGTCTTGCAGATCGTATTTAAAGCGATTCTAGTGGATTTCATGGCTAATCTAGTTTAGCACTTAGTTAACTTTGTCAAATTTCTAAAGGATTTAGTCCTGTAAGATTTCTGTCTGAGGTGGTACTTGGGCCTTTGCAGTTGGTACATACAGTGATTCAAGTTATCAATACTTACTAAAGCACGCCCTAATTACAACAGAAGAAAATCCTAGGGCAGGAGAGGCTCTAAATAACCTATTCGTTTTGTGAAATTCCATAAGGGTATTGGTTAAAAGCCCATTTTATTTCTGTATTTACTAATTACAGCAATTTATAGTTTAAGTATTTTTCTTCATCACCCAAACCTTAAGATTAGTGTCTAATGTAAAAGTACTTAGGTACTTTGTGAAGGATAAGGTAGTGAAAGAGAGGTTTGTGAAGGAAATGGGTTAAGAAGCGATTTTAGACTGTGGGATTGAGTTCTGACAAGTTAATAAGGTATCAGAAGAGACCCATTGCCTAAGGACGTCTAATTCCAGGTTGGCAAAAATTTGGGATGTTACAGATTTCCTATAAGGACACATTCCCAGATGCTGTTATAACATGTGGGATTTGTTTAACTTTAGCTCGATTGTACAAAATAGGTGGGGTCCACTTCTGTTGATCTCTTATAAGATCCACTCCATTCATAATCTTGGTCGGATCATGTAGACCAACATGTTCAAATATGGAGATGATCCGAGCTTTTGGTGGGTCACACTGATCTTTATGATAGAAGATCTTTCAAAATTAAAGAGGCAGAGAAGTATGTAAGGTAACTTCGTGCAGATCCAGTTGTCTGTAGGGATAGTGTGGGGTCCACTATGATGACATTTAAGAAGATCCACACTCTTCATTAACTTCAACATGCTGTATTGGCCCATGGGCCCAAGTATGAAATTGATCCAGGTCTTATCTTGAAAGTTCTCTAATGGACGCCATAATGGACTTGATCTTAATTAACGGTCCATGTTTCATGATCGGGGCCCAATTATGGGAGAAACGTGTATTCAATATAGGTCAATGGTTGGACAAAATTTGGTGGTTGATCAATGGTGGAGGAAGGCTAGATTTGAAATTTCACCTTTTACGTCAAAATGAAGGACTTGACTTCTGCGTTCAATGGTATAAGATCATAGATCGGGGTCTAAACTTTGTATAACCTCGTAGTCATATGAGACCAAACTATGGTCCAAATTTGAGTTACGATGGACAACAGGAAGTGGTTAAATCTAAAGATCCAGATTTATAAGGAGTTGGTAAGCCTCGAAAGGATAACTTCGCACCTAAGGAAAAGCCTATCAAAGTGGAGTCTTCATATTTCACACTTGGTCCATATTATGGGCAATCTAGGTCATTCGTATGAAGGGAAATATTCTACTACGACTACCCACGAGGTTTCTTCACTCGATAGACACCAAAATCAACGGTTACAGGCTGATTTGTCAATTGGGTCACTTTTACAATGATTTACAGGTTGAAATTTGATGTGTATGGTTAATTTATGATAAATAGGCATGGTATAAAATTTTACATGAAAAAAATCATGGGAACTATGTGATCTGGAATTCAAGGATCTAGGTTAATGACATTTTCGTAATTATTATTGATATGAGAGTTTTGGAAAATCAAATGGTTCTACATGGTTATAGGCATGTTTCTAAGTAATTCTTATAAAAGGACTTATTGTTGAGACTCAAATATTGCATATTTCCCCATTTATATCTTGGTTTTATGAACATAATACTACTTAATGTTGTATTTTATGCATGTTTGTGTTACAAGGTGAATCTGAGAGCTTAAATTGAAAAGAATGATAAAAGCATGGATATAATGCTCAAGAATCACCCGGGCAAAAGATGGATCTTAGGAGACCAAGAACGGAGAATTCTCATGCCAAAGATCCAAGGAAACTAAGTATGAAGGATGGAGAAAAGATTGGCAAAAACACAAGTTAAACAGCAGAAAAATAGCTAATTTCGGTGCTACCTAAGCTAACTTCGGTACCACCAAAAGTGCACAAAACAGTCCAGCAAGAAAACAATTTAATTCGATGTCACCTAAGCCTAATTTGGTACCACTGAAATCAAATTCGGTGCCACCTAAGCCAATTTTGGTGCCACCTAAGTACTTTGTACAATACAATTTTAGATGCAAAAAATTTTAGATACAACTTCGATGCCACTGAAATCACACAGAGTTGTTGTGCAGGGCCGATGCAGATTGTGTAATTTGAGGCAGTTTACAGAATTCCACGTCGGTGCATAAGAGGGGGATTCACAACTATAAATAGGAGTCCCTAGGATGTTCCTAGGCATCATTTAGGGTTTAAGGAGTGGAGCAAAAGGGTGGAGCCGCTGTTCGGGAGTGTAACGCCCTGAAAATCGGGGGTCGAGTATGAACTCAACTCCCGAGTTCCAACGCATCACTTATGCAACATACACAATGATGGTTAAATGTTGTCTGAGTTAGCGCAATAAACATGAATGAGATTATACCAAAACAGTAATTCATACTCCAGTTCAATTGTATAAAGGCAAGCGGAAGACTAAAATTTTATATTCAAGATATGTAAAGTATCAAAATTTTGTGAACTCCAGAGTATGAGTACTAACTGAGTACCAATATACATGTATTGTCTCTAAGTCAAAAAAAATCAAAATACAATCCTCAAAGAGGCCCTTTAAATCCCGCGATGCAGCCAGGCCTAAGCGTAGCCGTCGAGTCTCGCATAAAGGAGAACTCCTCCCGATCCTCCTCATAGTCTAGCTCCGGCTCCCGAGCAGGCGCCATCTACACTGTGACAGAGTCGGTGGGTGTTGCAAACACCGTCCCGTAACGTGGGAGTGAGTAGCTAACTCAAGTGGAACAATAAAGCATAGGTTAACATGTTATCAAATCAATCAAGCAAGAATGATAACGCAAAGACAAATCAAACATTTCTAATTACTCTTGTTAAGTGCAAAATGATATGACATGATGTTGTATGCCCTTGCCAAACCACCCTCAAGCGACATCATCTTACGTTCGCGAATGCTACTCCCTTAGTGCGCCACATCTACAAAGCACATGCGGTGCATGATGATCATGATTACCAAGTTTTTATTAATCCATTTCAACCAAGAAGTATTGGGAAACTAAGGTACCTCCTTGTATCATTCCCAAACATGATCCATTCTAGGGTCGTCAATCCTAGTTAATCTCATACGATGTTATGGTTTGAGAAGCGTAGTGAAGGCATCGCAAAGGGCTCGTCACCCGTCGGCGCGGATACAGATCTCACCGTATGCGGCTCAATTGCCGTGGCCGTCACCAGGTACATATCTCACCGCACTGCCTGGCTCAATCACTAGCCGTCACCAAGTACAGTCTCACCGTGCTTGGCTCAACTCATACTCTAGTTTCTTGTGAAAGACTCGCCGCCAATCACGTACACTTGGAGTACTCGAAGATACTACGGAGGACTCGTCGCCGTCAAGACGAGCACGGGTCTCACCTGTGTGCTCGGCTCTCGCCAGTAAATATCGACAAAACTCGAATATAGTGTCCCATACCACCATAATCGGCTCACGAGGTTGGTTGCGCAATGGTCACTACGGGGAGGCACATGACCCCAGCCAGAGGGCCGACAACTCGACCACGGTGTCCCATACCACCATGTCCGGCTCATGCGTCTTAGCGGATCGAGGTACCATGGTTAACGGGATCGCCACCGGTAAGTTTGGTACCCTAGGTTCAAGCAAGAGAGCGACCAAACATGGTGAACATACATATACACATATCGGTTTGCTTGACGAGCTCGACTAGCTCGAGCGCACCATAAGTTGAGCGATATGGAGCGCAAAAAGCACTCCGTGTGGCCAACCACTATCGCCAACCGAAGTACGACTCGGGTTCGCGAGACACGTCCATCGTGGCGATATGAATCTCGGCCACAACAAGTAAGTCGGTATCGAATGTGTGGACTATAGGCATAGTCCCAAACTCAATCAAGTGGTAGAGCATAAAGTAAAGCATGAAGTAGAGCATGTATTATAAAGCATGAAGTATAGCATGTTATAAGGCATGTTGTAAAGCATGTTGTAAGACATGTTATAAAGCACTAAACACATAGGGATACAATTACTTAGAGTTCATAGGTGAGTGGTTAGAGTGAACAACCACGTGGAGAGTGTCATATGTGACTCTAAGGTAGCGGAGAATCCCATCTCAAAGACCTAACTAAGGTTCTAACACTTAAACACTTACACTCGCAAGTGATTTCACCAACACTTGGAATACACTACGTCAACATACATGACGTATGCTAGAGAAGGGTGTACTAGGGTTGTCCCTTTACCGAGCTAGTATTTTATACATATACATCCTATTCATACAAAGCAAATAAACATAGCAAACACATCAGCAAATTTTATACGTATAGGGTACTTTCACGTATACCCAATTTCGACATACATAGTGTTACTTACAAAGGAACATAGGTTTCGGCGATTCCTTTCGCCAAGCTAGTATTTTAATCATGTATTGTATAATCATACATTAAATACATATGTCAAACATTATTCCAAAAGAAATACGTATACGGTATTTCTACAATACGTATTTTCAACATACGGCACATTTACAAAGGAACATATATTTTGGCGATCTCTTTCACAAACTAGTATTTTATTCATATGTTATATAATTAAACATTAAATAAACATGTCAAGCAATTATCCAAAAAAATACGTATACGGTATTTCTACGTATACCGAGAATATGTGAAATTCCATATTTCACACCGCTAATCAAAACAGGAAACGGAAAGCACTTTGTACATGTGCAATTGCAAGCAGATCATGAATCTACCATTACCTGACATTGAAAGCGTTGAAAACCGTAACTTATACACTTAAAGTCCTCACCTTTGCCTTTGGAAACGGAATAAATCAGCAAGGGTGATGGATCTTCCGTCTACGGCCGATTTCTAGCCTAAAGAGCGGAATCGGTTAGTCGGTATACACCCTACCTCAATTCCACATCAAATCAGACCTAGGGTTAGGTTTTCTTACCTTCAAATGAGGTGGAAAACACCGGGAAAACGCCGAGAATAAGGCGGTGTAGGCCGTGTAGCAATCCAGTGCAAGTGGAGGAAGATCTAAGAACGATCTCCAAGTCCTTCTCTCTCTTTTCTCTCTCTCTCTCTAGGGTTTCCACCAAAATTCGTATGGCTGTGAGAGGGGCTGCTCTAAGCTCCTTTTATAGCCTCAAACATTACGGAAATAGACTTAGGTTCATGGGGTACTGCTTATATAGGATATTCGCCGCTTTTCCAGCTCAAAAGGGGAGTTCTGGTAGCCCTCCTTGAACCAAACGTCAGACTTAAGCTCACCACCAATGGATCTACGTGGGATTACGTTTTTGACTCATTCGGATACGTAGATCGCACGTGGCGGACCACTTTCAGTTCGACGGTCAGTGGGCCACGATCAGAAATTCCGAGTACATGTAAATGTTCCTGAAATTTTTCTTAATCCGAGGGTGTAATTTGGTCTGATTCTGACGGTCAGGTTGCTTAATACTGACGCGTCAACGAACGATGCCAGATCACTATTCCAGATATTTATTTCGGCTTGTGAATAGTGTTTTTCACACTACCTCGCTCCGATTCGAAACGAATGGCCGTGGAATATCGGATAAGGCTGATTTTTGAGACGACTGTTAAGCCCAGTGGGGCGGTCCTAGTTCCTTAACTTCGGGTTAATCGGAATCCCGATGTGCGATCTAGACCTAATACGAAGTTTCGTTTCATTCCCGAGAGCAGACGGGAAATGAGTTTGGTTCTAAACTTTAGGGTAACCTAGCGTCAATGATTCTGCAAGTTTTGGGTCTTGCAGATCGTATTTAAAGCGATCCTAATGGATTTCATAGCTAACGGAGTTTAATACTTAGTTAACTTTGTTAAATTTCTAAAGGATTTAATCCTATGTGATTTCTGGTCGAGGTGGTACTCGACCCAATGTACGGAATTTTTCAGGTCGTTACAATCTACCCCCCTTAAACAAAAAATTTCGTCCTCGAAATTTATACCTGTTCGTACTCCTCGAGAATCTGAGGGTAGTTCTTCCCGACCTCGCCTCGCCTCCCGTGTAGCTTCCTCCTCGAATGATGTGTCCAAAGTACCTTCACAAGTGGGATGACCTTGCTACGCAAGACTGCTCCTTCCTCGTCAAGGATGCGCGTCGGGCGCAACTCATATGTCGCATCCTCGCTCAACCGTACACTGCTCCCATCCGATGATATGCGAAGGATCGAGAACGTACTTCTTCAAAGATAGATACATGAAATACGTTATGTACGAAGCAAGTGGTGTAGGCAAGGCGAGACGATACGCCACATCACCCACTCGATCCAAGATCTCGAAATGGACCGATGAACCTCGGTGTGAGTTTCCCCTTCTTCCCAAACCGAAGGACTCCTTCATAGGGGAAACCCGAAGGAACACATGATCACCAACCTCGAACTCCGGGTCGCCGCCTCGTATCGGCGTAACTCTTCGCTCGCTTCTGCGCCGTGAGTAATCGACGCCCGATAATGTCTACCTTCTCTCGTAGTCGCCCGAACCAACTCCGGCCAATCAGCTACGCTCTCCAACCTCTCGCCCAACAAGGCGGTGCTCTACAAGGTCGACCATATAGAGCCTCATATGGCGCCATGCCAATCGTCGCCCGGAAGCCGTTATTGTAGGCGAACTCGCGTACGGAAGACAAGGCCGTCCCAACCGTCCTGAAGTCCAACACACACGCCGCAACATATCCTCCAGACCGATTCACTCGCTCGTCTCGCCCATCGGCCCGAGGATGAAACGCCAGACTTCGAACTTCAACTTCACACCCATCGCCTCCGGATACGAGTCCGAAGATGGATGTGAACCGCGTGTCTCTCGTCCGACACAATCTCCAAAGGAACCCCGCAGAGACGGACGATCTCCCCGATGTACATCCAGCCAGCCGCTCGTCTGCGGAGTTCGTAACTCGATAGGGAGGAAATGGGCCGATTTAGTCAACCGGTCCACAATCACCCAAATGGAATCGTGCCCCTTCCTCGTCTTCGGCAACCCCGATATGAAGTCCATGGAGATGAAGTCCCACTTCCACTCCGCTATAGGCATGGGCCGAAGCCCAGAGGTCGGCGATGTTCCGCCTTGACCCGCCGGCACGTCGACACCGAGACACAAACTCAAAGAATGTGGGCCTTCATGTTGTCCCACCAATACGTCCGTCTCATATCCCGGTACATCTTCGTGCTACCTGGGATGCATCGCAAACTTCGAGTTATGGGCCAACTCGAGAAGCTCGCGTCTCAAGTCGCACATCCGGAACACATAGGCGGCCACGGAACCGTAAACCCCCATCGATCCAACTCTCCACTGAGTCCACAGAGTCGCTAGCCTCGCTCTCGAAGCTCGACACCGTATGTCGCCCTCCCGGGCCTCAACAACCCGTCGTCGATAAGTGGCCGCACCCGAATGTGCGCAACACACTCAAATGGCTCCTCGACGGTGAGTCTCGCTCGAAGTCCCGCACAAACTCTACCATATCCCACTCGGCTATCATCGCGGTGCCGCAAATGCATCGCCTTCTTGCGGCTCAACGCGTCCGCCACAAGGTTCGCCTTGCCAGATGGTAGGAAACCTCGAACTTGAAGTCCTTCAAGGTCTCCATCCATCTACATACTGTCTCATATTCAAATCTCACGTGAATATGTATTTAAGGCTCTTGTGGTCGCAGAAAGCTCGAACTCCTCACCATAGAGGTAATGTCTCCAGAGCTTCAATGCAAAGATGACAAACCGCCAACCTGTGTCATGTGTAGGGTAATTCTCCTCGTGCTTCCTTAATTGTCTCGAGGCATACGATATCACCCTATCTTTCTCGCATCAAGCACACAACCCAAACCAACGCGAGACGCGTCAAGATATACACCGTGTATTTCACCCCCTTGCTCGCAATACGGCACAGGGGCGGACGTCAACTTGTCCTTCGCCTCCTTAAAAGCCGCCTCCGCCTTCTCATTCCAGCGAACTTCGTGTCCTTCCGAGTCACCGAGACAATGGCCCGGCTATCTTCGAGAAATCCCGAATGAAACGTCTCGTAGTACCCAGCAAATGGCCAAGGAAACTCCTCACCTCGAACCGATTCAGCCGCCGCTAATCCCGAACCGCAGCCTACCTTAGCAAGGTCCATCTGCTATCCCATCCTGGACACTACATGTCCCAGAACTTGACTTCCTCCTGCCAGAAGTCGCACTTCTTGTATTGCGCAAACAACTGGTTCTTCTTCAGTGTATCCAATACCGCTCGCAAGTGCTCCTCGTGCTCCTCCCGACTCGTGGAGTATATCAAGATGTCATCGATAAAGACGATGACGAATCGGTAGAGGAAGGGCCGAAATACCCGGTTCATCAGATCCATGAACACGGCTGGTGCGTTCGTCAGACCGAACGACATCACTAAGAACTCGTAGTGCCCAAAGCACGTCCTGAAGGCTGTCTTCTGCACGTCCTCCTCTCTCACGCGCAGCTGGTGGTAACCTGACTGGAGATCAATCTTCGAGAAATACTTCGCCCCTCTCAACTGATCGAACAGATCGTCAATCCTGGGCAAAGGATACTTGTTCTTCACCGTGACCTGGTTCAACCTACGGTAATCAATACACAACCGTAGGGACCCGTCCTTCTTCTTCACGAACAACACAGGTGCTCCCCAAGGAGACACACTAGGTCGAATAAAACCTCTCTCTACAAGCACGTCAATCTGTGTCCGCAGCCTCCTCCATCTCACATGGAGGCATACGATAAGTAGGCAACGAGATGGGCGTCGCACTAGGCGTTAGATCTATCGTAAAATCAATCTCACGCCGAGGAGGTAAACCCGGATAGTCTCAAACACGCCGCGAAGTCTCGAACCACCGGCGTACTATCTACCGTCGGACCATCGGCCGGCACAAGCAAAGCAAAGATAACAATCAACTCGACAGGCCAACCGACCCGCACCGGAACGTGAAAGCCGCACCGTCAGTCCATAGGCCGTCACGATCCGAGTATCGCAATCTATCTCCGCCTCATCCCGGTGAGCCAATCCATACCCAGGATAACATCGTAGTGCCACAACGGAGCAACAATGAGGTCGACGAGCACCGTGTCGCTACCCAAAACTACCGAGCAACCCTCACATAATCGTGTGACATCCGAATGTGTCCCAGAGCCGTAGTGAGTCTCATTCCCTTAGTGGGAATCGTATGCAAAGATAGGCGTTTCACCGCCCACAGAAATAATAGAGGTAGTGGACCCGGTGTCCACCAACAAAGAGACGGGAGTGTCGTGAATAAGAGCCGTACCCTCGAAAGCCGTCGGAGCCGGAACCGACGTCTCGTGCCTCGCCCACGAGAGTATGAACGCGAGCCCGCCGGCTGGAGGTTCTACTGTGGAGCCAAGGGTCGCGTGTGGCGGCCCGAAGGACTCGTACGGAGGTCGGAATGAAGGATGTGCAGAACGGCCCGTAGCGGCGCGAGCCGATATGGCTGTGGATAAGAGCGACCCATCTCGTGGTGGCGCAAAGCCGCTAGCTCTCATGCGCGAGAAGCGCTCTCGCCGGGGTGTCCGGGTTTCCCGCAAAACGTGCGTGTCACCAACGGGCGTCTCATAGGAATAGCGCGCGCCGCGGCCCCGGGGGAGAATCGCCCGAGGCCTCTTGCCTAAAATAGGCCTACTCTCGTACATCCCGTCGCGGCCTCGCAACCATAGTGCCCCGTGATCCGGCCGGACGGTCCACATCCCGCTCGGCCGTCATAGACATGTGGACCAACGCCGCATACGTAGGAATACCGTGGCAAAGATATCCTCGACCGACCTCCGGCCGCAAACCCAAAGAAAATCGACGCATCCGCATCCGCTCGTCCACTAGTATAGTCGGGACAAAGCGGCCCAACTCGGTGAAGCGGTGCTCGTACTCGTGATAGTCATGCCTCCCCGCCCGAGGCGCAAAACTCTTCCTCCCGCTCGTGCCGATAAGTCCGCGGGTAGTACTTTTCGTGGAACCGAGACTCGAAAGCCTCCCAGTCCACACGAAGTCTATCGCGACAGGCGGTGCAAAGACGCCGTCCCACCATAAGCTCGCCTCTCTCTCAAACATGAAGGCGGCCGGCTCTACCGCTCCGCTCCGAATGTGAAGCATCCGTAGCATCTTGGAGATGCGGTCTAACCGTAACTCCGCCTCCTCGGGTCCGTGAGAACCCATAAACAGGGAGGCCTCAAGCGCCTGGAATCGCCGAGTAGGCCGCGTGTACCGACCTCTCCAAGTAGGAGGTGCGACGGATGGGGGCGAGGCACATCCTCAACCCGAGCGGGGAGGCCCGAATGCTCATCGGACGTGTAGATGTCGCAGTGGAGTCGCACTACCACCACGGACAAGGCCTCGGCGATAGTGGCCATAAGCCGCCGATGCCGCCGCCGCTGTATCTATCTGCCCGCCGCCGCTGCCGCATCTGCCGCTCGCCGCATCGCCGCTGATGCATCATCATCATCACTGCTCAAACCTATCAGTCGGCGGAGCAGCATGGGAGTCATACTGCGCAGACGATGATGGCCGGAACTGCTCACGGACCGGGGGCGTGTATGGTGGCAACCCGCCAGCAGGACCAGTAGGGGGCTGATCGGAACCCAACCCACGGTCCGCAGGACCACCACTACTAGAAGGTGTCTGGTCCATGGAGCCAGTCAGACGAAGATGTGCGGTGCTCCGCGTATACTGTCGCGGCATACCCTACACAACACAGGGTACAGCATTGGTGAGATACAGCATAACACACATCATAAAGCACTTTAGCATTCCACACATCATCAAACAAAAGGGGCTATATGCTTTTCATTAACTCAAAATTGTCATAATACATGGACTACAGAGTTTACATGAATCATGACGGAAATAACATTATAGCCAATACATCCACACATCAAACACCTAAACATGCTACTACCTAATGCAACATCCGTACGAAAACACAAACCGACTATCGCGGTAACCAAAGCAAACACAACAAACTACAATGTGGATGACTAAGCATCCGAAGTAGGCGGTGGAGGAGGAGCATTCTTATCCTGCGCGCACAAAGACAGGATGGCCTTCAACGTACGGGACATCTTCTTGAAATTCTTCTTCATGTAGGCTTCATTCTCTTCAAGTTTAGTTCGAACTTGACCAAGCTCACCGAACTCGTCCAATCTCACCGAACTTGTCCAACCTCTTCTTTGCAGGCGGCTTGCCTCTCCTCAAAACGGCAAATCGCGCATCGATACATCTCGATCCACACCCCGCCCCGAGCCGCAGGGGTGAACTCTCCTCTCGTGTCCCGAGCCTCGTGTTCTTCCTCCCGTATGTCATCACCGCGCTCCTCATCGCCGTCACTGGAGGTCAACACTCTCCTCACCGGTGCTATCCGACTCATCTCCAGACTCGTCAAGTCAGGCTTGCCGCTGTTGGGGGCCGATCTTCATATTCCTGAGTGTCGCTTCATTTATGATTCGGACCGGTGTAAGATCCTCCATATTCAATCTGTAGCCTACATCACGAGCCATCCTGCAGATCAGTCGGCCAAATGGGAGCGAAAGATCGTTCCTGGCAGAACGAACAACATTAACTATCTGGGATAGGATGAATGTGGGCAGGCATATGTTTTCCCAGTGTCCCATCTTGTACAGAAAGTCCACCATCACCCTAGTACATTCCGTGCGGTTACCCCACCGTGGGTATACATTGTATGTGAAGATGTGATGGAGCAAATGGAAGTCTTCAGACATCTTTGTCGCCGCAATACAATTTCCTCGCTTCCAAGTAACCCGGCGACCACGAGAAATCGCGTGCGGCGATCCCTTTCCCGCGCCAGCTTCTAGAGAAGTCATCACTAGGATGCACTTGACCAAGCGGAATCTTCGTGATTCGAACCACCTCATCCACAGTGATTGTGCGCCTTATGCCCCTCACAGAAACAGTAAACTGAAGAGGCTCTAGTGATGCGTCTATGATGTGAGCGTAGAAGGCACGAACCGTGTGCTCACATGCGGGGGACTCGCCTTCAAAAATATGATTCCACCCGATATCCACCAAGTGGTCCATCATCGGGTGTAGACCAAACATCCTCTCATCCACATGAGCTTCAAACACAACCTTGCGGCCCGCGAAGCGCCCATATTCCATGCCTATTGGATAAGCATTCCTGGCGGGGTGGTCAGGATCCAGGTCTCGCTTCGACCTAAACTCCCGCACGGTGCTTGTGCCGGCCCCAACATCAGATTTTCTTCGGGAACGGGCTGGCCTACTTGGGCCGGCGTCATCGGCCGCGGTTTTCCTCTTTCCCATGAGAGATAGGATGGAGGAAATGGAGAAAATGGTGGCCACCACACCAAGGAGGGCCATGGAAATTTTCCAAAATGGGGGAACAAAGGGCTGACCTCTTTTATCTTCCACAATCAACAATCCAACAGGTGTGGAAGAAGCTCTAGAGGTAGGAAATGAAGAAGAAACAAGAAGAAAATGGGATGGGTTAGTATATTACCCGATTTTGAGCTCCAAGGAGGGTTATGAGAGCTCCAACTTGTGGAAATGGGGAAAGGGAGAGGCTAGGGCTGTTGTAGGAGGTAGGGGTGTGTGAGTTATGGAAGGAAATGGAGGGATTGAAGGTTTGGAGGGATGGGTTTTCAGCAAAATCGAAAATGGAGGTGGTGGTGGGTGAAAAGAGGGGAAATGAGAGAGATGGGTGCTTCAGCCCCTAAAATACTAATCAAATGCCAAAATGGCACGTGCCATGGGGTAGGGGGGCTGAACCGACCAACCCCAAGCTTTAAAAGTGGCCGGAAAGTTAACGGGGGCGCGGTCCGCCGCCGGTGCCGCGGCGGCGCCGCGGTCGGGCTTGGCCGGAGCCGCGCCGCCGCGGTCTGGTCTTGTTCGCCAGACTCCCAGGGTGCCAAATGCACCCTGTCTTGGTCCAAAATGTTAACGGATTAGTCGTGGGGGCCCACGGACTCAGTTTTGTGCCAAAACGGTCAGTTCCGGCAAAGTTCTGACATAATCTGGTTTTTCCTGATTTTTAACGACTTATTTTTGGTAAATTGTGACCTGGACACGTCAATAGACGGTCTAGGAGTGACCTGGGATCCATAAGTGTGGTCGGGATCGAGTACGCACTCGATCAAACTGTCCGTGTGCAGCGAACTTCGCCGAACGGCGAAATCGGGAGACCCTAGGACTGTTGCTAGATTTTTGCGCACCCTCCTAAGTGAAATGCGTCAGCGTACGTAGTGGGGACATAACTCAGGTCCGGTTTAATCAAAATCATGCTCTGATACCAACTTGTAACGCCCTGAAAATCGGGGGTCGAGTATGAACTCAACTCCCGAGTTCCAACGCATCACTTATGCAACATACACAATGATGGTTAAATGTTGTCTGAGTTAGCGCAATAAACATGAATGAGATTATACCAAAACAGTAATTCATACTCCAGTTCAATTGTATAAAGGCAAGCGGAAGACTAAAATTTTATATTCAAGATATGTAAAGTATCAAAATTTTGTGAACTCCAGTATGAGTACTAAGTGAGTACCAATATACATGTATTGTCTCTAAGTCAAAAAAATCAAAATACAATCCTCAAAGAGGCCCTCAGTAAATCCCGCGATGCGGCCGGCCTAAGCGTAGCCGTCGAGTCCGCATAAAGGAGAACTCCTCCCGATCCTCCTCATAGTCTAGCTCCGGCTCCCGAACGCAGGCGCCATCTACACCTCGTGACAGAGTCCGGTGGGTGTGCAAACACCGTCCCGTAACGTGGGAGTGAGTAGCTAACTCAAGTGGAACAATAAAGCATAGGTTAACATGTTATCAAATCAATCAAGCAGTAATGATAACGCAGTACAAATCAAACATTTCTAATTACTCTTGTTAAGTGCAAAAATGATATGACATGATGCTGTATGCCCTTGCCAAACCACCCTCAAGCGACATCATCTTACGTTCGCGAATGCTACTCCCTTAGTGTGCCACATCTACAAAGCACATGCGGTGCATGATGATCATGATTACCAAGTTTTTATTAATCCATTTCAACCAGCAGTATTGGGAAACTAAGGTACCTCCCTTGTATCATTCCCAAACATGATCCATTCTAGGGTCGTCAATCCTAGTTAATCTCATACGATGTTATGGTTTGAGAAGCGTAGTGAAGGCATCGCAAAGGGCTCGTCACCCGTCAGCGCGGATACAGATCTCACCGTATGCGGCTCAATTGCTGGCCGTCAGCTCAGGTACATATCTCACCGTACCTGGCTCAATCACTAGCCGTCAGCTCAAGTACAGGTCTCACCGTACTTGGCTCAACTCATACTCTAGTTACTGTGAAAGACTCGTCGCCAATCACAGACACTTGGAGTACTCGAAGATACTACGGAGGACTCGTCGCCCGTCAGCACGAGCACAGGTCTCACCGTGCTCGGCTCTCGCCGTAAATATCGACAGCTCGAATATAGTGTCCCATACCACCATAATCGGCTCACGAGGTTGGTTGCGCAATGGTCACTACGGGGAGGCACATGACCCCAGCGTAGGCCGACAGCTCGACCACGGTGTCCCATACCACCATGTCCGGCTCATGCGTCTTAGCGGATCGAGGTACCATGGTTAACGGGATCGCCACTGGTAAGTTTGGTACCCTAGGTTCAAGCAGTAGCGACCAAACATGGTGAACATACATATACACATATCGGTTTGCTTGACGAGCCTGACTAGCTCGAGCGCACCATAAGTTGAGCGATATGGAGCGCAAAAGCACTCCGTGTGGCCAACCACTATCGCCAACCGAAGTACGACTCGGGCCCGCTGTGAGACACGTCCATCGTGGCGATATGAATCTCGGCCACAACAGTAAGTCTGGTACCGAATGTGTGGACTATAGGCATAGTCCCAAACTCAATCAGTGGTAGAGCATAAAGTAAAGCATGAAGTAGAGCATGTATTATAAAGCATGAAGTATAGCATGTTATAAGGCATGTTGTAAAGCATGTTGTAAGACATGTTATAAAGCACTAAACACATAGGGATACAATTACTTAGAGTTCATAGGTGAGTGGTTAGAGTGAACAACCACGTGGAGAGTGTCATATGTGACTCTAAGGTAGCGGAGAATCCCATCTCAGCACCTAACTAAGGTTCTAACACTTAAACACTTACACTCGCAAGTGATTTCACCAACACTTGGAATACACTACGTCAACATACAGGACGTATGCTAGAGAAGGGTGTACTAGGGTTGTCCCTTTACCGAGCTAGTATTTTATACATATACATCCTATTCATACAGCAAATAAACATAGCAAACACATCAGCAAATTTTATATGTATAGGGTACTTTCACGTATACCCAATTTCGACATACATAGTGTTTACAAAGGAACATAGGTTTCGGCGATTCCTTTCGCCAAGCTAGTATTTTAATCATGTATTGTATAATCATACATTAAATACATATGTCAAACATTATTCCAAAAGAAATACGTATACGGTATTTCTACAATACGTATTTTCAACATACGGCACATTTACAAAGGAACATATATTTTGGCGATCTCTTTCGTCAAACTAGTATTTTATTCATATGTTATATAATTAAACATTAAATAAACATGTCAAGCAATTATCCAAAAAAAATACATATACGGTATTTCTACGTATACCGAGAATATGTGAAATTCCATATTTCACACCGCTAACCAAAACAGGAAACGGAAAGCACTTTGTACATGTGCAATTGCAAGCGAGATCATGAATCTACCATTACTGACATTGAAAGCGTTGAAAACCGTAACTTATACACTTAAAGTCCTCACCTTTGCCTTTGGAAACGGAATAAATCAGCAAGGGTGATGGATCTTCCGTCTACGGCCGATTTCTAGCCTAAAGAGCGGAATCGGTTAGTCGGTATACACCCTACCTCAATTCCACATCAAATCAGACCTAGGGTTAGGTTTTCTTACCTTCAAATGAGGTGGAAAACACCGGGAAAACGCCGAGAATAAGGCGGTGTAGGCCGTGTAGCAATCCAGTGCAAGTGGAGGAAGATCGGCAACGATCTCCAAGTCCTTCTCTCTCTTTTCTCTCTCTCTCTCTAGGGTTTCCACCAAAATTCGTATGGCTGTGAGAGGGGCTGCTCTAAGCTCCTTTTATAGCCTCAAACATTACGGAAATAGACTTAGGTTCATGGGGTACTGCTTATATAGGATATTTCGCTTTTCCAGCTCAAAGGGGAGTTCTGGTAGCCCTCCTTGAACCAAACGTCAGACTTAAGCTCACCACCAATGGATCTACGTGGGATTACGTTTTTGACTCATTCGGATACGTAGATCGCACGTGGCGGACCACTTTCAGTTCGACGGTCAGTGGGCCACGATCGAAATTCGAGTACATGTAAATGTTCTGAAATTTTTCTTAATCCGAGGGTGTAATTTGGTCGATTCGACGGTCGGGTTGCTTATCTTGACGCGTCAACGAACGATGCCAGATCACTATTCCAGATATTTATTTCAGCTTGTGAATAGTGTTTTTCACACTACCTCGCTCCGATTCGAAACGAATGGCCGTGGAATATCGGATAAGGCTGATTTTTGAGACGACTGTTAAGCCCAGTGGGGCGGTCCTAGTTCCTTAACTTCGGGTTAATCGGAATCCCGATGTGCGATCTAGACCTAATACGAAGTTTCGTTTCATTCCCGAGAGCAGACGGGAAATGAGTTTGGTTCTAAACTTTAGGGTAACCTAGCGTCAATGATTCTGCAAGTTTTGGGTCTTGCAGATCGTATTTAAAGCGATCCTAACTGATTTCATAGCTAACGGAGTTTAATACTTAGTTAACTTTGTTAAATTTCTAAAGGATTTAATCCTATGTGATTTCTGGTCGAGGTGGTACTCGACCCAATGTACGGAATTTTTCAGGTCGTTACAGGGAGTTTTTCTTGGCAGGAGAATAATTACGATTTAAGAAATCCCTATGCGATCATTAGCAGGAGAATAATTGCGATTTAAGAAATCAGTAAATGATTATTGGAGTGAGAACGATTCTCACCCATTAGGTAAAAAGGAAACAATGCGAGATTATATTATAGGTGATAATGTGTATCAACAACCATCAAACTCTCGCACCTATGACCCGTATGATTATGATTAGTGGAAACGACAATATTAGGAAGGTGAACCAGCAATATATCATAGTGACAATTCTCTTGGATCCCCTACCTTTGAAATCCAACCAGAAACAATCCAAGAGGATTCACTTTAGAGTTACACAAACTATCTTGCAGGCATTAGAAAAATATTAGAAGCGCTTGAATCGCGCCTCGATAAGATAGTAGAGGATAGTTTATCCTAGCCTCAACCTAATCCAGAAACACAATGCGAGGAAAGTGATCCTAACTCGCTTGTGGAGAACTCTGGAATTGGGAATGAGGAGTTGGATTCTGTTAATGAGAATACAATTCAATTTCCCAAAGAGCCAATCTCAATGACTGTCTAAAGGGATGATCAAGAGACATGGGTATCTTTTAAATATAATAATACTGACACACTTAGCTTCAATGAGGAGGAAGAGGCTAGTTTATTTAAGCCTCAACCCAACCTAGAAACACAATGTGAGGAAAGTGATCCCATCCCACTTGTAAACTACACTGAATTAGAAAATGATGAGTATTGGGATGAAAATCATAAATGTACAGCCCAAATTCCCTTGGAATCGATCTCAAGTTTGGTCCAGGTCATTAATCAAACGGTACAGGAAGTGGTCGGTCATAATGATCTACTCTACCCATCTGACATATCTAATTTAAATATGGAGGATGAGAACCGACCCTCCCAATTCCTATGAGGCATGTTTAAACCACTCCCCTGATTTAGATCATGATATGATTAGGGAGACGAATGAGTTTCTTGACAGAAATCTAGAATTTGAAACCACTCGGTTGAGGCCACCATCTGAGCTATCAACCCTTGACGATACAAAACCTCTATTGAGTAGTACCAATGAACAGAGTCTTCACATCAATGTTTCGCCTACTGACCCTCAATCTGTTTGTGCAAGGCAAGAGTAAGAGAGCATGCTTCCATCTACTTTAAAAGATGATGGAATCCTTGGGCAGATCATTACAGACTTCAATATGGAGAAAGAGCCCCTCTCAACTGACTCTCTCAACTCTCTGGAAGATTGCTTGGCATACTTTGCAAATTCAAACGATTCCATGATACAAGACATAATGAATGCCCTGCAAGACCATACCTTGGTAGTTGTTTCTGACCAAGAGAACCCTTATTCTGAAGCCCCTCTTTCCACAGATCCAGAATATTTACCATTAAAGGAGGATCTAAAAACTGAACCTAAGTCTGAAACTTCAGAATGTGTTGAGACTACATCACCTACTGAGATTTTTTCTGAATTTCATTTACTTGTAGTCTCTGATTCACCATAGTGTACTAACATTAAAACTTTTTCTATTATAGGTGAATCGTATATACTTTGGACACCTCAGGAGATTAAAAGGAAACTTTATGCTGAGGTCCATAAATTTCTCTGGACATTCATGCTCCAGGGCATCCAAGCTTATTGCTACATGATTGAGTAGTTTTCCCTTGCTAAATGACTTTTGGATGATCTTGTTGAGAAACCTTTTGAGAAATTTATCAAGATACTGGCCTGAGGAGGAACCTTGTTACATGATTGAGTAGATTTCCCTTGCTTTCCTAGTTTATGATTAGTTTATTGCTTTCATAAGATTTAGGACTAGGATAGTTTACTTTTAATTTTTTAGTCATTGTGCTAACCCACCTTCACGTTGAGATCGTTGGAATGCTTAAATTTGCTTTCTTCAGGTACTACCTTTCCATCACTTCTCCTTTCTTTTCGCTTCCTCATTTGCATTACATGCTTATCTCTTTTACATTAAGGGCAATGTAGATTTTAGGTTGGGGGTGTGAATTAGGTGAACTAATCGGTATTTGCTTAGTTTTTAGCAAATTATGGAAAATTTTCAAATTTTCAAGATAAAAACCTGTTTAGAAATTGATAATTTGTGGATTAAGAATGCTCTGAGTATGATGATAAGATCGAAATCGAATTTTGAATTGTTAGAGTTTGATCAACTAAGTAGTCTATCACTTAAAGTTCTTGCACTCAATTGATTAAGAGAAAGTTTGAATATCATGTTAATTTAAATCACGAGACATGTTTAATCTGCTTTCTGTGAATAGTACTAGAATTTTTTATTGTTAGTATGATGATCATTGAAAGATATTGATAATCGAGTTTGGAGAATTTTATCCACCTAAAAAGAAGAAAAGAACCGGTTAAAAAACAAGAGATCGACAAAAAGGTCATGTATGGTGAAACAACTGAAAAAGCTTGAAAAAGAATAAAAATCTGAAAAAATTAAAAGATTGAATGAATACAAGTGACCGTTGATATAAAATCAAAAACTAGAAAAAGAAGGAAATGGGAATAAGTTCGGAATTAGTACTTGAATTTTCAACTAATCTTGAAGTGATGAGTATGGCTAACATTATGAAAAGATAGTATTTTTATGTGAATTAAGTTGATTTACACTGAGCACATTAGAAAACTTGGTATATGAACTTATGCACTGAGTTAAATGATAAAGAACCTACTTGATTGATTGCTTATGTGATTCGGCTCTAGGTTTTCAAAATCCCACTTTCTCGTCTTAATTCTACTCATTCAAACTTGATTACACAAGAGATTGTTTTATGAAAAAAGGTTACAACATTGAGAATTGAAGATTACTTCACGCATGTTTTGCTCGGGACTAGCAAAATGCTAGTTGGGGAGTGTGTTGAGACTCAAATATTGCATATTTTTCCCTATTTATATCTTGGTTTTATGAACATGATACTGCTTAATGTTGTATTTTATGCATGTTTGTGTTGCAAGGTGAATCTGAGAGCTTGGATTGAAAAGAATGCTAAAAGCATGGATATAATGCTCGAGAATAACCAAGGCAAAGGATAGATCTTAGGAGACCAAGAACGGAAAATTCTCATGCCAAAGATCTAAGGAAACTAGGTATAAAGGATGGAGAAAAGATTGGCAAAAGTACAAGTTAAATAGCAGAAAAACAGCCAATTTCGATGCTACCTAAACTAACTTTGGTACCACCAAAAGAACATGAAAAGGCCAAGCTATATGTCCTAAAGGGGGGGGTGAATAGGACTATGCCAAATTAAAAATGATAACAGCTGGAATTTAACCAAATAAAAGAAAGCTAGCACTATAATCAATTCACAATACTGAAATGTAAAGCAACCTCAAATGTATGAGTATTGAGAGACTGATACAAATGTTGTTCTAAGGATAACCTTACACCAAAAACCAAGGTTTATGGTAGGACAACCTGATTCCTAGAAAGGTCTTTGTATCAAAAACTCTAACTTGATACAGAGGAATAAATAGATAAATAACAAGGAAATGAAATCTAAGTTGTTACAACATTCCCCACAATACTTGAAATGTAAAAGATTACAATATTCACATCCACAAATGCATCCCACAATATTGAATGATAAAAGATATAGAAATCAAACCACACATCCACAAAACACAAAGAGTTATAGTGGTTCGCCTGTGTGTACACCAACTGTTAAACAACAGCCACACAGCTTGCTACTCCACTCCTAATATCCTCACATAGTAGATATTAGCGTTCACTATGAAATAGGTTTTTCTCAGGTTTACCTAAAACCCTCACAATTATGTCTTTCAAGTGGGCTTACACAATTAAAAAAACCCCACACTCTGAGTTTTTTGGATCACCATAGATAAACCAAGACAATGAGATTTTTTCGGCTTAATCTAAAAAGAAACCAATACAATGAAAATTACAATAATGTAAAATACACGGATTTCTCCTTTTGTTGCAGCCCGGAAGAACCAAATCGGAGTAGAAGTTCGAATATAGAAGTTAAATGTCCACACTTACTTTGAAATGGTTCTAGGTTCTAATTGATTTTAAATTAAATCAAGTTGGGCTAGCTCTATTTGATTTTGATTCCAAGAAGTGGAATATCACAATTCCTCTTTCAAATCAGATTGGAATGCTGAAACAAAATCAAATATAAAAAGCTAATAAAAAGGGAATACTAAATATGCACAATCTAGCTTAAGAAGATTACAAACTTATCTCTTAGAGTGATGCCTTGATTTTACTTGAATTGGATTGTCAAACTCTGAAAATCATGCTCTATTTATAGCTGAATAAATCGCGTTCACGACTGGTCGTAAGGACACTACGACTGGTTGTAGAACCAACAACATTTTGAAATTTTGAGCGCGATCAGATAAAACCGTTTCACGACTGGTCGTAGGTCATCCACGACCGGTCGAGGGACCTTCACGACTGGTCGTAACCTATCCATGACTGGTCGTGAGGAACCCAGAATGGTTACTGGAGCTTGTGTCGTAGCTGCTGAACTAGTCATGAACGAGTTGTGCACTATTCACACGACCGGTCGAGCAGTCTCCAGGACTGGTTGTAGCTCAACCAAAAAATTTTAAAAATTTGTAACAACTTAGGACTGGTCGTGGAATTTCTTGGACTGGTCGAGCCAGTGCTAGGACTAGTCGAATAGAGTCCAGGACTAGTCGAAGAACAGACTAAATACTTATAAAATGATTTAATTTGAATTATGTATTCAAAATGACCTACCCTAAGGTCAATCTAAGGTCTTCCATACCTCAGACATGATGTATGAACATTGAACCTTCTTTTCTTCAAATGATAAATAGTCTTTGAAGTTCATGAAGCTTGAGATCTCGACACGTAATGGAGCTTAAACTTGAGATCTTTTGAAGCTTAAATTTGTAGCACTTGAGTTGTACATCATCTTGAGTCTTGAGTATGAACAGTTGACTTGTCTCTCAATGTCACTTTAAAGTCATTGAACTTTGAAGCTTAAAGGAGTGAACAATGTACTTGACCTTGCATTTCTTGAAGTAGATCTTTTTTCTTGACTTGAAGCATTGTCCTTATACATGTGATGCATTGCTTTGAACATATATATCAATGTGCTACACAAGTCACGTACTGTGGTTTTGGCACAACAAAATTAGACAATCAAAGGAGCAAATAACCATAGCACTTACAATCTCCCCCTTTGTCAAATTTGTGACGAAACACTCCATTAGAAATAAGAGAAGCATTACATGCTTAACAAAGAATCATACACCATATTGTGAGAAGCATTACATGCTTAACAAAGAATCATGCACCATATATACACAAGAGAGTATAATAACAGATCATCTCAAAATAATCAAAGCACATCATTAAAACACACTTCTTATTTACTCCCCCCTGAGTAGAAGACATAAAAAAAAATATGCTACTACCCACAATCCATATAACCATATCCATATCCATAAGTAAGCTTAACAAAACATTCTCCCCCCCTTTTGTCACAATATGACAAAAGAAGCAACAGAGATATGGAAGAGGAAAAAGGGAGCAAATAAAGCAAGATATGAAAGATATAAGTAAATAATGTTCATCAAACATAAATCATCATAAATCAAGTTCATATAAGTAACCAACATAAACCAAGTTCAACCAAAGTCAGTCTCACAAACAGAAAGAAAATAAGGTATCATAAGAGTTATTATAGGCCAAATAAGAAAGCACTTAATCAGATCCACAAGAGGGAGCAGGAATAGATGGATCAATTTGGTGTAAACCCTTGTTCAAGCGCCTCATATATTTATGCATATAAGCAAACTAAGTATCTTGGGTTACACGTATCTGAGCCACCTATTCCTCAAGAGAATGCAACCTCTCATTAAAATGAGAAGGCTGTTAATCAGGGTCAGCTTCAGAATCTGATCCAATCTCATTAAAAATATCATCCATGTTTATATCATCTGGAGGTAAATCGCCACCTTCTTCTTCATTCACTTCTTCAGCACCACCACCACCCACATTCACTTGTCTAGAAGCTAATCCCAATTTCATCTTGTTTATATTTGAGTTGTTGAAAATAAGATGATGAATAAGAGCCTCTTCAATAGGCATAACAACTAACATATGAGTGGCTAACACAGTCATAAGAAATACAAAAGGAATGTTACTGTGTCTAAGATAGATACGGAATTGAATGATAGAATGACATATCAAAGAAGGAAGACAAACTTTAGTACCAGGGATGACAGAATACAAAATCTGAACCATGAAAGAAGTGAGTTCGGTTTTATTACCAGAACGTGAATACATATTTGAAATAAAGATTCTGTGAAGAACCTTGTATGTGAGTAACAAATACTTGGAAGCAAGCGCATTCCCTTTATGAGTCCATTATGCATCTATATTACACAAGGCTCTAATTAGCACACCTTTTTCTGATTCCAACGGTTTGTCAACTAGAGTGTGAATAGGAATACCCTCGTCATTAACAGGTATATCCATTAGAGCAGAAATCAAATGACAGTCTATTTGAAATGGATCTTCTCTAGTTGCTATTGTAAACGTTAAATTCTCAGTCAAAAAATTCAGAAATACAAGCAAACATAGCCTGCACAATAGAATGGTATATCGACCCACCCTAATGTAGAATGTTAGCCCATCCTACAGATTGGAGAAGTGGAAGGAGTTCAAATGGAGCAATATGATCAATATCCACAGGACGCTCAACAATAACATTACTCAATCGTAAATCCCACACATAGGAGGGATCATCTTCGGGTGACCGAAGGTAACACCTTGTTAAAGGAGTCGATCTAGATGAGGAATCACCTCGGGAAGTTTTCTTTTTCTCCTCTAGCATCCATTTGCAACAAAGAAATGAAGGAATCGAGAAGTCGTAAAAGATGTAAAGTGGGTTTCTTCAAAAACAATTTTTTGGGAAGAAAACCCTAAAATCTTTAAGGAAACAAGAAATAAATCACTCTAAGTAAGAAAATGAAGTGATATCCACTTGAATCTAGAAGGAAAATGGAAATAATGGACTAACCTTGAAGAAAAAAAAAATTGTGTACGACCGGTCGAGCTTAGACTCGTTGAAGAGAAAAAGCAAATGAGGAAGAAAAGTGATTATCCCCCAAATTAAAAGCACCAGCGCACTACACGACTAGTCGAGTACGTCCTCGACTGGTCGTGCACAGTTAAAAATATGCATTTTCCACATAATTTTAAAATTTAAAATTATAATTTAACAAATATATACACTATGATACATACAAGCATGAATAATCAATTCAAATTGTACATACCAAGATCAAATTTTAATTTATGAAACCTTCTTTTGTCGAACGGTTTAGTGAAAATGTCAGCAAGCTGAGTCTCGGTCAGAATGTATTCTAATGAAATTGTCTTTTCTTCCACTAATTCACGAATGTAGTGATATCTAATGTCAATGTGCTTGGTTCGTGAATGCTAGATTGGGTTTTTAGATATATTTATTGCACTGGAATTATCACAATATAAAACCATTGAATCCTGTGCAATTCCGTAATCGCTTAACATTTTATTCATCTATACAAGCTAAGTACATACATTTTCAGCTGCAATGTATTCAACCTCAGCAGTTGAGAGCGATGCGGAACTTTATTTCTTACTTTGCTAAGAAATTAAACAGTTCTCAATATAGAAACAACCACCACTGGTTGATTTCCTATCATCAACATTACCAACCCAATCAGCATCAGTGTACCCAGCTAATTGAACATTAGTATCATGTGGATACTAGAGACCCAGATTAGTAGAACTTGCGACATATCGCATAATCCGCTTAACAGTAGTTAAATGTAACTCTTTAGAGTCAGATTGATATCTAGTGCAAATTCCAACGCTAAAAGCAATATCAGGTCTACTTGCAGTTAAATACAGCAAACTACCTATCATACTGCGATATAATTTAGGATCTATACTTTTACCTGTAAAGTCCTTTGAGAGTCTTAAGTTGTACTCATAGGAGTATCAAAATTTTTTCCATTCTCAAATTTGAACTTTTTCACTAAGTTCAGAGCATATTTGGTTTGAGAAATGAAGATACCATCAGGTTGTTGTTTTACTTGCAACCCTAAGAAATAATTCAGTTCCCCAACCATGCTCATTTCGAATTTGGATTTCATAAGATCTAAAAACTCAACAGTCATGTTAGTACAGGTAGATCCATAAATAATATCATCAACATAGATCTACACTATTAAGATATGATCGTTATGTTTCTTAACAAAAAGAGTCTTATCAACACTTTCCATTTGAAAATTATGACTTAGTAGAAACTTAGTCAATTTTTCATACCATGCCCTAGGAGTTTTTTCAAACCGTAGAGAGCCTTTTTTAAATGATAGACATGATCAGTGTTCTTAGGGTCTTCAAAACCCGTTGGTTGTTCAACATATACTTCTTCATGCAAATCGCCATTCAAGAAGGCACTCTTTACATCCATTTGATAAATTTTGAACTTTCTAAAGCAAGCAATGTATATAAATAGTCTGATTGATTCAAGACGAGTTACTGGGGCAAAGGTTTCATCATAATCGATGCCTTCAATTTAAGTGTACCCTTGTACAACCAATCTAGCCTTGTTTCAAATTATATTACCACATTCATCAAACTTATTTTTTTAAATCCACTTAGTTCCGATAATATGTTTATCTTTAGGTCTAGGAACTAAGTACCAAACATCATTGCTAACAAATTGATTAAGCTCTTCTTGCATCGCAACAATCCAGTTTTCGTCAGTAAGAGCTTCTTTTACATTAGCCAGTTCTGTCTGAGATGTAAAGCACATGTAATTACATACATCTTCCATTGTCTACGAGTGTGCACACCAGTGAGAGGGTTTCTAAGAATCTAACTGTTTCGATGATCTTTAACAGTCCTCAGTTTAGAGTTATTTTGACTTGATGAAGTATCTAGTTTGTCAATTAGAAGAACTTCATCGTTATCTGAACTTGAGTCAGGTGTATTCAAGTGATCGTTAATGACCACATTGATGGACTCTTGGATAACACCGGTCCTCTTATTCAGTACTTTATACACACTACTGTTTAAAGCATATCTTAAAAAGATCCCTTCATCACTTTTGGTGTCAAACTTACCTAGATTTTCATGGTCATGTAAAATATAACACTTGTTGCCAAAAACTTGAAAGTATTTAACAGTAGGCTTCTTATCAAACCACATTTCATAGGCCGTTTTATTATTTGACTTACTTGTATAAACCCGGTTGATTGTATAGCAGGCAATATGTACAGCTTCAGCCCAAAGATTTTTAGAAAGCTTCGTACTATTCAACATTACATTTGCCATTTCTTGAAGCACTCTATTTTTCCTTTCAACAATTCCATTTTGTTGAGGTCTTTTGGGCGTAGAGAATTCATGTGATATTCCCTGATCGCTACAAAAATTTTCAAAACTGCTATTCTAAAATTCTAATCCATGATCACTACGGATCTTACTGACTTGAGAACCTTTTTCCGTTTGGATCTTGAGAACTCTTTTTAGTTCATCGAGGGTTTCTGATTTATCCCTTAAGAAGGCTACCTAATCTGGTAAAATCATCTACAATTACCAGTATGTATTTTTTGCCACCTTGACTCTCCGTCTTGGTTGGTCCTATAAGACCCATGTGGAAAAGTTTGAGCGGTTTGGATGTGGCATTGGAGTCCACCTTTTTGTGAGCACTCCTAGTTTGTTTGCCAATCTAACATTCGCCACATATTTTGTCTACTTTCTGTAATTTAGGTAGACTTCTTATCAGTTCTCTTTTTCTCAATCTATACAGATTGCTTTAGTGTACATGTCCAAGGCGCTTATACCATAACTCAGTCTCATTGGTATGGACCATGTAACACGATTGATTAGATGAGCTAGAATCACTTACAATATAACAGTTTTCAGAAGTTCTGCGACCAGTTAATATTACAGAACTCTTTTTGTTTAAAATTTCACAACCTTGATTAGTAAATTTTACACTATGATTGTTATCGCATATTTGAGATATGCTTAACAGATTGTGTTTTAACCCTTCAACGTATAAAACATTCTTAAATAAGGGAAGGTTAAAGAGTTGAACCGTACCTTGGCCAATAATCCTGCAGTTGCTACCATCACTTAATGTGACTGAACCATCAGCCATGTCTTTAAGATCGGTGAATAGACCTTTATCACCAATCATATGCCTTGGGCATCCACTGTCTAGGTACCACTTTGAATAACTTGATGCTTTGAAAGCCGTGTGGGCAACCAAGCAAGTAACCTTAGGAACCCATTTCATAACAGTTTTGGGTTTAGGAGTATAGTTGGTCTTCTTATGTTTGTAATAGTTGTAAGAATGACCTACTGAGTTAGATTTTAAGAGCTCCTTAAGTAAATCAACTATCTTTTCAGCTAAAGGGTTTCGGTTCTGATTTTTATAGTTGATATGGTTGCTTTTAGGTTTAAAAGATTGAGAAGTTCTAGTATTTTTAGAAAACTTTTGATTTGAACTATTCCTTTTTGAGTTTGAAGACTCTCCTTTCACAAACTTAGGAGGGGTATTCTTCTGTTTAGGAGGAACATTTTTGTCGTAGCCCAAACCAGATCGATCACCACATTTTCGGGAGATCCGGATAAAAGTTTTTCAAATTTAGGATCACCTTGGGCATACCTCCAAGTATCTTTCAAACTCAAAAGTGAAGAGACTTGAAGTTTTAGTTTTTCATTTTTAGATTTAAGATTTTCAATAAGGGAGGTTTTGAAATCTAAATTGCATTTAGTCTTTTTAAAACTATTTGAAATGTAGGATTTTTCTAAAATAAGAGAATCAAAATTTTCTTAAACCTTAAAAAACTTTTCTTTTTGAAGTTTTAGTTTAACAGCAATTTTACAACTTTCCTTATAAAGGGCATTAGAAGCATCTTGAAGATCTTCTTCATTTTCATGATCACTATTCAGATTTTCTTCGCTAGTTAAATTATCATTATCTGAAAAAGTGAACTTAGTTAGAGTCATAAGGGCTTTAACTTCATTGTCCGACTCGGTTTCAGAATTGTTTGATTCAAAAGAGGCTTCAGTGCCAGAAAATTCATCCCAAGTATGTAACATACCTTTCCTTTTAGGTTTGTCCTTTCTAGGACATTTGTTTGCTAAATGCCCATATTCATGGCAATTGTAACATTGACTATCTTTTAAAGATTTTCAAGTTTTAGGTTTAGATTTATTCTTATCATTAGATTTTTTAAAATCAACCCTCTTTTTACTTTTAAAAATTTTGTAAAACTTTTTCGCTAAAAGGGTCATATCATCTTCGAAATTTTCTTGAGAAATACATTTAGAAGATTTAAGGACGATATATTTACCTTTAGGAGCTTTAAAGTTTAACTCATAGATTTCTAAAGAACCAACTAATTCTTCTACCCTCATATTATCCGTATCACGAAGTTCCTGGATCGCAGTTACCTTATAATTGAACCGTTCAGGAAGTGAGTGTAGTATCTTTGCACGGACTTTACTTTCTGGGATTTTATCACCAAGACCCCACATAGAGTTCACAATGTCATTTAATCTTATATGGAAGTCCATGAATATTTCATTTTCTTCCATATGTATTTTCTCAAATTTGGTTGTGAGGATTTGAACTTTAGATTTTTTGACAATTAATGCTCCCTCGTGTGTCATTTCTAAAATATCCTAGGCTTGCTTTGCAGAATCACAGGATATAATTCTTTTGAATTCATCTGGTGATAGTGCACAAGTGATTGCATTTAGTGCTTTTGCATTGACACTACTCTCACTTTTCTAAAGTGTGGTCCAAGAAAAATAACGTGTTACTCTCATAGATTTTGATCCATCAATACCAGTCACTTCAGGAGTAGGAAGGGTCCATTCAATCACTATGGCTAGCCACACACTTTCATCCATGGATTTTAAGAAAATCCTTATTCTGGCTTTCCAATAAGCATAGTTGGAGCCATTAAATGGTGGAGGCCTAGTGACTGAGAGGCTATAAAAATTTAACATCTTATAAATTGCTTAGATCGATTAGCTTAGGAAATAAATCCAAAAATATAACAATTAGAACGAGCTATTAGGCTCTAATACAACTTGAAAAGGCCAAGCTATGTGTCCTAAGGGGGGGGGGGGGGGGGGGTTGAATAGAATTCCACAAATGCATCCCATAATACTGAATGATAAAAGATATAGAAATTAAACCACACATCCACAAAACACAAAGAGTTATAGTGGTTCGCCTGTGTGTACACCAACTGTTAAACAACAGCCACACAGCTTGCTACACCACTCCTAATATCCTCACATAGTGGATATTAGCGTTCACTATGAAATAGGTTTTTCTCAGGTTTACCTAAAACCCTTACAATTGTGTCTTTCAAGTGGACTTAATTAAAAAAACCCACACTATGAGTTTTCTGGATCACCTCAGATAAACCAAGATAATGAGATTTTTCTCGCTTAATCTCAAAAGAAACCAATACAATGAAAATTACAATAATGTAAAATACCTTGATTTCTCCTTTTGTTGCAGCCTGGAAGAACCAAATCGGAGTAGAAGTTCGAATATAGAAGTTAAATGTCCACACTCACTTTGAAATGGTTCTAGGTTCTAACTGATTTTAAATTAAATCAAGTTAGCTAACTCTATTTGATTTTGATTCCAAGAAGTAGAATATCACAATTCTCTTTCAAATCAGATTGGAATGCAGAAACAAAATCAAATATAAAAAGCTAATAAAAAGAGAATATTAAATATGCACAATCTAGCTTAAGAAGATTACAAACTTATCTCTCAGAGTGATGCCTTGATTTTACTTGAATTGGATTGTTAAACTTTAAAAATCGTGCTCTTCTATAGCTGAATAAATCGCGTTCACGACTGGTCGTAAGGACACTATGACTGGTCATAGAACCAACAACATTTTTAAATTTTGAGCGCGATCGGATAAAACCGTTCAACGACTGGTCGTAGGTCATCCACGACCAGTCGAGGGACCTCCACGACTGGTCATGGGGAACTAGGAATGGTTGCTAGAGTTTGAGTCGTAGCTGCTAGACTGGTTGTGAACGAGTTGTGCACTATTCACACGACCGGTTGAGCAGTCTCCAGAACTGGTTGTAGCTCAACCAAAAAATTTTAAAAATTTACAACAGCTTATGACTGGTCGAGCTAGTGCTAGGACTAGTCGAACAGAGTCCAGGACTAGTCGTAGAACATACCAAATACTTATAAAATGATTTAATTTGAATTATGTATTCAAAATGACCTACCCTAAGGTCAATCTAAGATCTTCCATACCTCGGACATGATGTATGAAAATTGAACCTTCTTTTTTTCAAATGATAGACGGTCTTTGAAGTTCATGAAGCTTGAGATCTTGATACATAATGGAGCTTGAACTTGAGATCTTTTGAAGCTTGAATTTGTAATACTTGAGTTGTACATCACCTTGATTTTTTAGTATGAACGATTGACTTGTCTCTCAATGTCACTTTAAAATCATTGAACTTTGAAGCTTAAAGGAGTGAACAATGTACTTGACCTTACGTTTCTTGAAGTAGATCTTTGTTCTTGACTTGAAGCATTGTCCTTGTACATGTGATACATTGCTTTAAACATATATATCAATGTGCTACACAAGTCACTGTGGTTTTGGCACAACAAAATTTGACAATCAAATGAGCAAATAACCATAGCACTTACAGTGCACAAAACAGTCCAGCAAGAAAACAGCTTAATTCGGTGCCACCTAAGCTTAATTTGGTGCCACCTAAGCCAATTTCGGTGTCACCTAAGTGCTTTGCACAATACAATTTCAGATGTAAAAAATTTTAGATACGACTTCGGTGCCACTGAAATCACGCAGAGTTGTTCTGCAGGGCCGGCGCGGATTGCGTAATTTGAGGCGGTTTACGAAAATTCCAAGTCGGTGCGTAAGAAGAGGATTCACAACTATAAATATGAGTTCTTAGGATGTTCCTGGGCATCATTTAGGGTTTAAGGAGTGGAGCAAAAGAATGAAGCCGCCGCTCGGGAGTTTTTTTTCTTCTTTCTTAGTTGGTCTTTTTGTTTTGTTTAAGAGTTCTTAGTTCAATCATGTTTATGGTTGGCTAAACCTCTTATCTAGGGCTAAGATGTGAAGCTTGTAGCATGATTGGGATGTTTTCTTTGCTTTGATTCATGTTTTGGTTGAACTCTCTTGGATTCTAGTTTGATTATAAGGAATATTTTTAGTTTTTAATGGTTTGTTGTGACAAATTATAGCAGACCTGTAATTTCTGTGAATATCTTCTTTTCCTGATTTGAGATTGTGAAATTAGTAAGTCCCATTATTCACCATCGTCCCTTGGGCATGGTAGGGTGATGGAATCCTTCCTAGTCTTCACAATTCTTCTATGATCGGTTGTGGGGTTGGTATTTCCTGTTGTTTGTCATTGTCCCATGGGCATGGTTGGATGATGGAATCACTTCCAATCCTCACAACTCTCATCCATTGATGCTAGGTTCATGAGAAGTTCAAAGATTCAATTATCTCTCTTTTCCAATTGGATAGGATAGGACTCCAATTCTAGTTGGATTTCCTGAATAAAGTAAGGTAGCATCCTGAGAAGCTACAAGTAGATCCTTGGCATCCTAGTTCCTTTTAATTGATAATTTAAACTTTATTCATAATTACTCCTTTAAATTCAGATTTTTTACTTTAGCTCTTCACTAGTTCTAGTTCTAGTTAAATTCAAAAGACAGACAAGTTCAGTCCCTGTGGATTTGAGCTCGGTCTTGCTGAGATTATTACTACATCATGACCCTACACTTGGGGTTGTGAACAGTTATATCTAAATCATTATGAATAAAGAGTTATTCACCAAATTAATTAGGAAATGTACATATATCAAATCACCCAATGGATAGTCATATGACGTGTAAAATACGAAAACTTGATGGCTGGTAATCTAGTCATGTATGTAGGTGGGTGTATGGCTAGTTTTGTAAATAGATGATCGCAAGTGGGTTTACTTGGACATATGATGATCTTGTCTTAAAATCAATGGTCGGATGACCTGATCTACGGATGAAGATTACTCTTGATAGTCAGATTCATGTTGGAGAATAGGTGTAAGGTCAGGATAACTAGATTGATGTACATATTAAGTTAAATTTCATGATAACACTCGAGAACTTTCAATACTCAGGCATTGAAAAGTTCGGGGTGTTACAATCTACCCCCCTTAAACAAAATTTCATCCCCAAAATTTATTTATTCGTTCCATTTACATTGATCTATTATGTTTAATATTTCACTATATTCCTTGTGAGGTAGATGTATATGTCTAGTTGTGCGTGTAATTAGCTACATGGAAATCGGGAAGCTACACTTCCCTCCACTAAACTTGAGAAATTTCTTAAATTTTAAACAATTCCTCCTCGTCCTCATCATCATCACAATCACTATCTGATTCAATAATCTTATCTCTCTGTGAATGCCTATGAGATGTTTTAAGAACGACTAGTTTCTTTGCTCAAGAGGGGAAGTGTAGTTCATATGTTCGTATGGAACCTAAGAGTTCTTCTTCATTCATCTCATCTATATTCCTACATTCTTTTATTGAGGTGATCTTGCGAGTGAACCTATCCAAAAGAAATCTAGTATTTTCCTACATATATAACCATCTGAAATCCTCTCACCTAAACCTCACATGGAGTTGCAAATATCATTAAATTTAAAATAAAATTCAATGAAAGTTTTAGACTCTTCCATTTTAATATTTTCGAATTGGGTCATTAAGAACTGAAGCTTCAATCTTTTTATTGTGCTAGTTCTGATGTGAGAGACTTTAAATATGTCACATGCTTCTATTAGTGCATTGATTTGTGCACCTGGTTTGTCAATCATGTGAGTCCATGTGTCGTGTAGTCAGTTAAGCCCTTGAAAATTAAAGATGGAAGACATAAGAGGACATGAGCATTAAGAAGCAAAAATAGGTAAATAAGGTGCCTTGTTTACCCTAATCATGACCTAAAACAATGTTGGGATTCTTTTTAATTGAAGGTCCAGTTGATCAGTTTGAAGAATGAATCCAGCAACTATCAGATAAATTCCTAGATTTTTTCAACAGGATCGACGCACTATTTGATCCCATCGAAGGTCCTTTGATCCCATCGAATGGCCCTTCGATCCCATTAAAAGAGCCGTTAACTAGCCATTTATAGCCATTATAAATCAATTTCTTATAAAATGGCATTCGGTTCTTAAGTATTTGTATGGATTTTTTGTATAATAGAAGCTTAGGAGATTCCTTACTCATATCCCACATTCCAAGCCTCTAAACCATGAGATCTAAGTCATCTTCCTTGTAATTTATCACTTGAAAGATGAATCTAACCTCAAAGAAGAAGATGAACTTAGTCTCCGCCTTGTTCTAGAGATTAGACTTGAACCAATAGTCAAATCTTTGTCTAAAACCTCTAGAACACCCATCTAGGTGAATCTGCTAAGATTACAACATTTCATTAGTTGTAAGAGATTCACCCAACCTCCCATCACCTTGGTCACTGCAATGGATCATTGCATGCAAGGTGTTTGATCTTGAAGCTGAAGCATGGCAACCCATCGACATCAATGATTCGAGCAGAAAAATGGGGGCTAATTGAAACACAAGAGAGCATCAATCAACCAACCCAAGATGGAGCATCAAATGGCCTCAATCCAACAAGTAAGTCTCATTTAGTGAGTTCATACTCTCATTCTTTATGTAAGATTGAGGGTAAGAGTTTATGACCCAAACTTGTTAGGTTTTTATGTAGGATGTAGGCTCTTATGTAGGGCCAAATTCACCAAACACGGGTGTGTACATGTTAGTCTCCATGGAAGCCTCCGGCATGAGTAAACGTGGGTCCTTAGACTATGATCGAGGTTCATGGCCAACTTATAGAAAACCATGCTAGTCTCCAAGGGAGCTGATCCTTGTGTATGATTATAAAGGTTAGATGTGAATCTGATTTAAAACATTTGATAGTAAAGGTTAGAGGTGACCCTGATTTAAAACATTTGATAGTGAAATTTTGAACACTCATGGGTTAAGTGCGTCTGTTGGGAGTGGAGCAGGGAAATCGAGCCACTATACATGCTTGTGTTTGGGATTGTATTTGAGCACTTGTTTAATTATGCTTATGTGATTGAATGATTAATTATATATATGCATGATTAGATGAATATTAAGAGTTCATGGGTAGGACATCCCACACACACATGTACATTATCATATATAGACTAGTTGCTTCACTTGAATATGATTTATAGTCTACATGATTGGACCACTAATGGCTATAAAGCCTTAGTGTTAAATTACCTTACTTAGCTTTAATTGGAAATTAGTTTAAGCAATTGTTATCTTTAATTGGTTAAAATTTTACTTGGTCCTAATCAACCCCCTCCCCTTAGGACTTAGCTTTCATTCTATAGCTCAATCAAGCTTCCCTGTATAGCACATGGCCCAACACCTTGTGTAATTTTAGCTTCCTTACCGATTTCACATGTGCAAATACATTTAAATTCATCGAGGGAAACCGTAAAGTAAATAGCATTGAGAGTTTTGACATCATATGTCACGCCCCAGACTCGAAATCGGGCTCACAAAATTCTCGAATGCCAAATCCGGTGCTGACAGCCGTCGTAGTACCCCATTCTCAGCTCCTAACACCCATATACCAGGTTCCAATCCTGGGATCCTACAAGAAGGATTTCCAATGTACATTTATCTCGTAAGAAGCATAACCATAAGCATAACCCACAACAATAACAACAACAACAACAAACATCACCACATATCCACTATAATAAAAAACTTTAAGTACAATGCGTAAGGGAAATACAATATCAATAATTAAAAGCTCTAAAAGACAGCTGCATGCTCTAAGCTCAGTGCTGCTGCGGCGTCCTAACGTCACCTACACGCAACGATCGTGCAAAAGCATATAAAAAACTTAGAGGGTGGTGTAAGTATATGCTAGGTAAGTGTCAAGTATGCAGTATCAAAGTAATGCGGAAACGTGCTGGTAAACCCATGAATGTTATGCAGAAATGCTAGCAGGTCCACGAATGCTATCAGCCTTACCAAGGCGATGCGATGTAAGGCCTACATGGCCAAATGCAAGATGCAATGCAAGCATACCAGTCCTCAACTGGATCCATATATCAGTATATTTACTCTCTGAACAATCTCCGGGGTCTAATACACTCCACGCCAGCTTTCCACCCCATCTAAGAGCACAATTGGGTGAGTGGGAGAGACCTCACTATCCGCCTACCGATATCGGCCCGACTCGTCGATAGTGGACCATTCCTCAAGCTGGGTCAGACTCAGCCTAATCATTTTCCCCTCACTCGGTCAAGTAAGGCCACACCCCCTTCCAAATGACCACGACATAGTAGGAGACGCGGCCTCTTGGTATTCGGCACTCGTGCGCTCAAGTATCCACTTGGTCTCGACGTTGGAGCATCCTCCTAGTACCATAAGGGTTTGAAAACTTTCACCCTCTATGGCACCCTGATGCTAGTAATTAATATTTTCAATGTCCAATCCAGCCATCTACGACATGCCTGTGGAGGCTATGGCCCTGATGTCGCTAGGGTGTACAGTGATCATATCACACAAATGCAAGGTGGATGAGTCACACTATCCAGTCATGCTTCAATCATGCGCGTACTGTGCGCTCATATGGGACAACTCCATCTATCAGGGAGTCCCAAAAACAATCCGCCCAATGACACATACTATGATCAATCACTCCTCATATCAAGCATACATATGATCGCATGGGCATGATCATGAAGTTATACTAAGCATGATCTACGGTAATGATGTACTTTCATATATATATATATATATATATATATATATATATATAGTGGCAGCCTAGATGTCATACTACATCAAGGATGGACCTCATGGGGTGAATCATACAACAGTGGGAGTCGAAATGATGACCCTAAGTATATTAAGTGGGCTTTCTCACCCACTTTATCATATGGTAAGTTGGGCTTTCTTATGAGGCCCGATACAAACAAGGTGAGTCTACAAGTTATGGTGATTCCTACAAGGGTGGTGGGGAGCACTAACATGAATGGGGGCCTAATGGTTTGGTTTAGCCCACTAGGGTAAGATGAGTAACGCTTATGGGGGCCCAATGATTTGGGATAGCCCAATAAGGTAAGATGGTCATGGGCTTAACAATGGGCCCTAGGTAGATGTACAACGGGGACATTGAAAAGGCCGAGCTCTATGTCCTAGAGGGGGGGGGGGGGTTGGATAGGACTATGCCAAATAAGAAATAAATGTAGAAAGAAAAGACAGATAGCACAAATAAATAATAAAATAGCATAAGTAAATTGCAACCTCAAATGTACTAGTCTTGAGAGGTTAATACAAACTTGGTTCTAAGGACAACCAAACACCAAAAACCAAAGGCTTATGGCAGGACAACCTTACTCAAATGTTGGTAAGTATCAAAAACTCAAACAAATAAAGAGGCAAAGGAAATAAACTAAGTTATTACAACATTCACCACAAGTGCATAAAGTAAATTATAATATTCACCACAACACATGTACCATCATCATCATCATCCAAACTCTAAGAATTATAGTGGTTCGTGTGTGTACACCAACTATTTGCAAACAACCACACAACTACTCCACTCCCAATATTCACACCCACGGGATACTGACATTCACTATAAAATAAGGTTTTCCAATGTTCACTTTAAAGCCTTCACAATTATGTTTTTCAAATGGGCTTACACAATTACAAAAATCCCACTCTGAGATTTTCCTGGCAGATCCCAGACAAAACCAAAAGATGAGAATTTCCTGACTGAATCTCATAAGCTAAAAATTACAGAAAATTGAAATAATACTTATCTGAAGATTCTTCTTCAATGTAGCCCAGTAGAACTGATTCCTTGTAGATGTAGTTGTTCAATGTTCAATCTCATAAGAGGAAGGGTTCTAGGTCTAGATGAATTTTAAATTAAATCAACCTAGGGCTAGCTTAAATTTGATTTTAGATCTCAAAGGGTAAAGCAGAGTTCCTTTTTAATAGAATAGATTTAAATAAGGAGATTAATAAAATTAAATAGAAAAGCTATAAAAGAATCTAAAATTACTAACCAATAGCTTCACAATGGTGGGGACTTATCTTTTAGAGTGATTCCTTGATTTGGAATGGAATGAATTGAAATCTATTAGAAACGTCCTCAATTTATAGGCTACAAAATGGTTCCCTCGACTGGTCCTGGGTTCAGCTTGACTGGTCTTAGCTGAACAACATTTTAAATTTTCTGGCACGATCGAAAAAAATAGACACTCGACTGGTCGAGTGGCTAGCTCGACTGGTCCAGTAGAGCGATCGACTGGTCGAGTGAATAAATATTACGTTGCTGGAGTTCGAGTCGAGTCACACTCGACTGGTTGAACCAGTCTCCACGACCGGTCAAGCAGGGTACTTGATTGGTCGAGGACCTAACAGAAAATTTTGAAAATTTGAATTTAAATCTAGATTGTCGAGAAAAACCCTGGATTGGTCGAGCCAATGCCTGGACTAATCGAACCAAGACTAAGACTAGTCGAAGTAAAGTCTAAATTAAGTACAATGACCTAAATTAAATATGCAATGATAATGACCTAATCCTAAGGTATTTCTAGGGTCATGTATACCTTAAATGTGAGTATTAAAATTGAACCATCGATCGCTTTAGTAGATAGGACAGTTTAAAGCACATGAAGCTTGACCTTGAATTCTTGAACCTGTGTCGAACTTGTGTCTTGAGACTTGAGAAAAAGTACTTGAGCTTGTTCTTGTGCTTTAACATAAGCTTGAACTATAAGCTTGAGGAATGAAGTAATGATGCACTTGAGCTTGAGTACCTTGACTTGATGAACTTCAACTTATTGTTGTAGTTGAACATGCGTACTTGTAGCACATAACGTTGATGAAGATAACACCATGCTCATCTTCAAATGAAGGTGAACTTTCCATCAATTTGAACTTGAAGGTGTACTTTCCATCTATCAAAACAAGTCAACCATACTGAAGAGTTTTGGCACAACAAAATTTGACAACTCAGGGTGCTAGATTTACAACATAGCACTTACAAACATTTAACCATCGTTTACAAATTGGACATTTAACCACCATTGTTGTCACACCCCAAACCCGGAGATCGGACAAGAACCTCGATCGCCGAATCCGGTGCCAATAGCCTCCGTAATACCCCATTCTCGGCTCCTAGCGCCTATACGCAAGATTCCAGTCCTGGGATCCTACAAGGTGGATTTTTCAGTGTACATTTATCTCGTAATAAGCATAACCACAAGTATACCCAAATCATAAAGGTAACATCATCATCACATATCCACTAATATAAACTTTGAATACAATGGTGAAATGGAAATACATATGTTAAATAAAATTAAAGCTCCAGAAGACAGCTGCACGCTCCAAGCTCAACGCTGCTAGAACCTAACACCACTCGTACGCATCTATCGTGCATAAGCTTATAGAAAGCTTAGTGGGTGGTGAAAGTATGTGCACAAGGTAAGTGTCAAGTAAGCAATATCAGAGTAATTAGAGTAAGGGGAAATACTGATAAGCTCATATATCATACAATATCAGAATAATGCGAAAACATGCTGATAAGCCCATAAATACCATCAGCCTTACCCAGGCTATGGAATACAAAAATATAATAAACCAACTTCATATACTGAGGAATCAATGTAGATTGGCCATGCAATGTGGAGACGGTAAGTCAAATACTATGTGCTGAGGATGCAATGAAATATGCGATGTGAATGAAATAACCAATGTGAAGTCGGGATGATAGTACATAGAATCTCAGGCTATGGGGTCCACCACAAGGGACTTCTATCCAAACCAGTCCCATACCTAAATTTGAATAGTCAGACTCAATGTGGTAAACTCCTGATCTTATGTTAGTCGCATACCCCAACCGAAATCCTATCTATTACAAAGGTACACGTAACGAATAGTTGTACACAACTAGCCCGAGTGGATAGTGAATGAATGAATGAATGAGTATGCAACTCCTACTCAATAAGTCCACATATCAGTACGGTTCCTCTCTAGGATTATCACTGGGGTCTATTACACTCTACGCCAGCTTATCGTCTCTATCCGAGTGCACAACTAGGTAAGTGGAAGAGACCTCACTATCCGCCTGCCAATATCGGGCCCGATTCATCGATAGCGGACCCATTCCTCAAGTTGGTCAAACTCAACCTAGACATTGCCCCCTCACTCAGGCAGGTAAGGTCACACCCCTTCCTAACTGACCACGACACAGTGGGAGATGCAGCCTATTAGTATACGACCCTCATGCGCTCATATATATCCACTCGGTCTCAACGTTGGGGCGTCTCCTGGCCAAGGGGGTTTAGAGATTTCACCCAAGGACATCTATGGTGCCCGTATGCTAGAACCAAACATTTCTGGTGTCCCCTTTGGCCATCCACGATATGCTTGTGGAGGCCATGACCCTGATGTTGCTAGGGCATACAATACTCACAACATACAATGCAACATGCATGAGTCATACAATTCATTCATGCATCAATCCTATGCATACCGTGCGCTCATGTGAGATAATCTCCACCTATCAGGGAGTCTCATAGCAACCTGCCCAATGACATATGCAATGGTCAATCACATCTCATAACAAACATACAGATGATGCATATGGGCATATATCATGATGCTATATTGTCACATACTCATAATTGGTATCAATAACTGGCATCAACAATCGGCCTTGACAATGTAGGCATTTAACCAACATTGCCCCCAAGGGATGGCCCACATAGGACCTAACATATAGTGGACCCATGGTCTCACATAAGGACCTAATAAATAACACCATTAGCATCACTCAAGAGCTTAATTCGCATCACGATGTGCCTCTCACATGGGCCTAATATACATCACAATGGACTCTATCGCCTAACCCTCAAATGCATCACAATGGGCCTCAACTACAAGTTGCATATACATCATATAGGTTTCGACAATCGGCCTCGGCAATAAAAATCGGGCTCGACAATCGAAATCGGTCTCAACAATTGGAATCGACACTCGAAATCGGTCTCTATACTCAGCCTCGATAATTGAAATCAGCCTCGATACTCGGCTTCGACAATCGGAATCGGCCTATACAATCGGCCTCTGCGCAAGGGGGGATCCATGGATAGACAGCCGACCAAGCAATATCAATGGGGCCCAATCGTTTGGGGTAACCTACTAGAGAATGACGAGAATGGGCCTAACCAAGCCTAAGGAAAGGTCATAATGAGGACATTTAACCATCATTGCCCATCAATGTGGACATTCAACCAACACTGCTCCCAAGAAGTGGCCTATATAGAGTTAAACATATAGTGGGCCCGTGGCCTCAAACAATGACCCAATATACATCACCATAGGCCTCTCTTAAGGGTCTCATATGCATCACATTGGGCCCTGCTCATGGGCCTCATATACGTAACTGGTGAGACCTACACATGGGTCTCATATGCATCAAATGGGCCACATATCTGGGTCTTGAATACATCAAATGAGCCACACATCATGGGCCTAATACACGTCACAATGGGCTGCACGATATGGGCCTAATACACATCATAATGGGCCTCGTGTGCATCAAGTCGAGCCTCATCATATGCTCCTCATATACGCCAAGTGGGCCGCATCAACGGGTTGCACCAATGGGCCTCATATACAGTCAAGTGGGCTACATCAATGGGCCACACTAATGGGCCTCATGTACATCACAATGGGGTGGGCCCGACTCATACCAAACGAGCCCATCAAATGGACAACTTGGGTACAACACGTACATCACGTGGGGGTCACGTGAATGGACATTGTGAATACAAAATACAAACATCTAGGCGGGCCCTCACAGATGGATGGAGTAGATATAATACATGCCTCATGATCAAGGCCCACCATAATGTTGATTTTCCATCTAATCTGTTCATAAGGTCTCAAAGACCTGAACTAAAAGGATAAACTAATTTCATGTTGGTCCAAAACTTCTATAATCCCAAAAGGGGTTTCAATGGTAGACGTTCATCCCACTGTTTTCTACAGTGTAGTCCACTTGATACTAGATCTGTCTTACTTTTAGTCCTAAGCCTTAAGACGAACTGCCATATAGATGGACAGTTTAGATGAAACGGCGGGAACCACACAATTTGCCGCCGCGAAGCAGCAGCTGGTTGCTGGAATTGGGCCACCCATTGAACGGCGTGGATACAACACATACCCTACAGCCCACGCTGCTGCTGCACGTACAGCAGATGCACGAGTGGGATCCCACCGTCTTAGAATATGGACGGTGTGGATAAGGAGTAAATACATCAGGGTGTGGCCCACCATTACACGGTGTGGATATAACACGTACCACATGATCAGACCCACTGATCATGCAGACGTCAATGCAGCAGCTGTATAGCTGTTGTGAGGGGCGTCAGCCAATTAACTCCAAAGAGGTGGGTCCCACGTAGGGCCCACCAGGTGATATAATATATATATTATATATATGCTATTATTATTACTATTATTATTATAATATTTATTGTTATTTTTATTTTTAATTTTATTTTGAGTTAAAAGGGCCCAGCAGGCTGCTGGCCAGACGAACGGACGGCGTAGATGGATGCTCACATCACGTGGGACCCACTCAATTTGCGGAAGTTAATACATCAACCGTCTGTTGCTGGGGTCCCACGTCCTTAGATGATGGACGGTGTGGATTCAAAACACATATATCATGGTAGTAACCCACGGAACTGTAGATGTGTGGATTTCCCACCGTCCAGATGGACGGTTGGGATGAAACACATGCGATGGGTACCACATGATTTGGTGACGTCTCACCCATATATAGCTGGTGTGAGATGCACCAGCCTTTTTGCTTCCAACAGGTGGGTCCCACGTGGGGCCCACCAGGTATATAATACTTTATATTGTATTATATATATATATATATATATATATATATATATATATATATATATATATATATATATATATATGAGAAATGCTCACACACAACTAGTTGGACCATGAGTTTTGGTCCAACTAGCTTTGCATTAAATCTCAAAATTTTTATTTTCATACCCATGTAATGCACCACATGTGAGGATATGTGACTCTAAGTTTTACATTAGTATTTTGGGAATTATGTATCATAGATCCAAGCCATTTATTAAATAGAGCACGCTAATGAAATTTTATGTACCAAAAATTAGTAAATTGTTATCACCATTAGAACCACACATGTGACTTAAATATGGACTGTTGGAATAGATTTCTAACAGTTTACTTTTGTTATAGATGATATCTTGTTATCGATAAAAAATATATATTTTTTCCTATATACTTACAATGTACCCTACCCAATTAACGGACCGGATTTGCAAGATACATTGTGCATCACCCAAGTATATCATGTGTGTACACATTCTTTAGTGGTCCTTTGTAAACATTCACCCTCCTCTTTTCTCTCTCCTCATTTAAACTATTTTTTCCTTATTTAATGCTCTCCATTCTCGGTACAATTGGGACTCAAATTATGTAACTAAGTTATGTGGGCCCCACTATGATATATGTGTTGTATCCATACCACACATCTATTTGTAAAGATCATTTTAGGATGTGGTTCAAAAGAATGAGGTAGATCCAAAACTAGAGTGGACCCCACCACAGAAAACAGTGGGGAGAGTGAAGCCTACCGTTAAAACCTTCCTAAGGTCCACCATGATATTTATTTGAGATCCAACCTATTCACAATATAACATAGACATTAAAGAAGGGAAAACACAAATATCAACTCGATTGAAAACTTTTGTGGCCCTTAGAAGTTTTTAATGGTGGGCGTCACCCTCTCCACTATTTTATGTTGTGGGGTCCATTCCAGCTTTGGATCTACTCATTCTTTAGCTCATGCCATAAAATAATTTCTCCAAATGGATGGACGATGTGGATACAAAACATACATCATGGTGGGACCCTAAGAACTAGGTGATGTCATTCAGCTGCAAATCCGCGTCAAAGTGAGCTCTAGGAAAGTTTCAACGGTGGGCATATTTTTACCACTGCTGGATATGGTGTCCACTCAAGCCTTTGATCTACCTAACTTTTGGTCCTATACTATAAAGTGACATGGGGAAATGAATAGACTGTGCGGATAAAATCCACACATTTAAAACTTGCCTACAAATATTTCAACCTTGGACGTTCAATTATCACGTTTTCAGCCCACTTGAGCCCGAGAAACGGTTCATTTTTGGCTTCATGTCCTTAATTGAACTCAAAAAACGGATGGATGGGTAGGATTTCTCACAAACATCATAGTGGGCCTGTAACGCCCTGAAAATCGGGGGTCGAGTGTAACTCAACTCCCGAGTTCCAACACATCACTTATGCAACATATTTAATGATATTTGAATGTTGTCTGTGTTAGAGCAGTAAACATGAATGAGATTATACCAAGCAGTAACTCATACTCCAGATCAGTTGTATAAAAGCAAGCGGAAGACTGAACTGTATAAATATGTATGTAAGGAAACAAAATAATCGATTCATTATCCAGAGTATGAATCCTTCTGAGTCACAATATACATGTCTGTCTATATAAACAAAATGTCAAAATACTAGGTACAATCTCGTATCCCATCGGCCCCGTAAGACCTAGTCGAAGCCGCCAATAATCGCATATACGAGAACTCCTCCGGTCCTCGTCAGATCGGGCTCCGCCTCTAGAATAGCCGGATCGCCTATACCTGAGACAGAGTCTGGTTGGTGTGCGCAACACCGTCCCGTAACGTGGGAGTGAGTAGCTAACTCAGTGGAACAGTAAGATATAAGTTATCATGTTGCCAATACAGTCAAGCAGTAATGATAAAGCAGTAAATCAAACACTCCTAGTTACTCTGGTTAATGCAAGTATGAATGCAGGTATGATGGATGCCCTCACCACACCCTCCCTCATGCGACACCATCTCACGTTCGCGGCATGCTTTCATCCCTCAGTGCTCCACATCTTCCAGGCACATGCAATGCATGATGAGCATGATTACAGAGTTTTTATTAGTCCATTTCAAACAGCAGGATTGGGAAACTAAGGTACCTCCCTTGTATCATATCCAAACATGATCCAATCTAGGGTCGTCAGTCCTAGTTAATATCGACGATGGTGTGTTTTCTAGGTCACCTGCAGAGGTCGCTGTAGAACATTACGCACAAAGGTTGCACCACTCCCCCATCACCCCTTAAACGATTCATCACGATACAACTATACGAGAAACAGCCTAGTTCATATTCTATATGTCGCGGCGAACCCTAAGGCACGCCGCAACTTTGAGGAATATGCTCGCGGTCACTACAAAGGGTCGCTGTGGTTTGTACACACAAAGACCGCACCACTCCCCATCACCTTATCGGTGTAGGCCGACGCGCGAATATAGTGTCCCATACCACCATAATCGGCTCACGAGTTGAGTTGCTCACCGGGTCACTACGGGAGGCACGTAGCCCGGCGCACAGAGGCCGACGGCTCGACCACGGTGTCCCATACCACCATGCCCGGCTCATGAGTCTTAGCGGATCGAGGTACCATGGTTAACGGGATTTTCACCGGTAAGTTTGGTACCTAGGTTCAAGCATTAGCGACCGGACATTGTGAACATACATAAGGCATACGGTTTCGACATGTTCGGCTAGCTCGAGCGCACAACAAGTTGGGCGATATGAGGCGTTGAGAAGCACCTCGTGTGGCCAACCACTATCGCCAACCGAAGTACGACACGGGTTCACCAACACATCATGCGTGGCGGAACGAATCCCAACCACATCTTCAAATCGATACTGGGATGCCTGGACTACAAACATAGTCCCAAGCTCAGTCAAACCCTAACCATAGCATGTGAAATACGGCATGATAATGTGGTAATTCAAGAACACTAGTAAGCATATTAAAAGCATAACATGAAGCATGTTAATAAACAAGTCACAAGGCATGTTCAAAGCATGTTATAAAGCATTATGTAAATATGTATACAAATACTTACATTTCGTAGGCGAGTGGTTAGAGTGAACAACCACATGGAGAGTGTCGTATGTGACTCTAAGGTAGCCGAGAATCCCACCTCAAGACCTACCTATGATTCTAACACTTAAGCACTTGCACTCACAAGTGAATTCTCCAACACTTGGAATGCAATAGTTCAACATACATGACGTATACTAGGGAAGTGTGTACTAGGGTTGTCCCTTTACCGAGCTAGTATTTTATACATATACAACATATTCATACAACAAATAAACATAGCAAACATATCAGCAAATTTTATACGTATAGGGTACTTTCACGTATACCCAATTTCGACATACATAGTGTTTACAAAGGAACATAGGTTTCAAGCGATTCTTTTTCGCCAAGCTAGTATTTTAATCATGTATTGTATAATCATACATTAAATACATATGTCAAACATTATGCCAAAAGAAATACGTATACGGTACTTCTACAATACGTAATTTCGACATACGGCGCATTTACAAGTAAACATATAATTTGGCGATTCCTTTCGCCAAACTAGTATTTTATTCATATGTTATATAATTAAACATTGAATAAACATGTCAAGCATTTGTCCAAAAAAAAATACGTATACGATATTTCTACGTATACCTAGAATATGTGAAATTCCATATTTCACACCGTTAATCAAAACAGGAAACGGAAGGCACTTTGTACATGTGCAATTACAAGCAGATCATGAATCTACCATTATCTGACATTGAAAGCACTGAAAACCGTAACTTATAAGCTTAAAGTCCTCACCTTTGCCTTTGGAAACGGAACGAATCAGCAAGGGTGATAGATCTTCCGTCTACGGGCGATTTCGAGCCTAAAGAGCGGAATCGGTTAGTCGGTATACATCCCACCTCGATTCCACCGCAAATCAGACCTAGGGTTAGGTTTTCTTACCTTCAAATGAGGTGAAAACACCGGGAAAGCGTCTAGATCAGAGAGATGTAGGCCGTGTAGCAAGCCAAAGCGAGGAGGAAGATCGGCAACGATCTCCAAGTCTTTCCTCTCTTTTCTCTCTCTCCCTCTAGGGTTTCTTGCAAAATTCGTATGGCTGTGAGAGGGGCTGCTCTAAGCTCCTTTTATAGCCTCAAACATTACGGAAATAGACTTAGGTTCATGGGGTACTGCCTATATAAGATTTTCGACGCTTTTCCAGTTCAAAAGGGGAGTTCGGTAGCCCTCTTTGAACCAAACGTCAGACTTAAACTTATCATCAATGGATCTACGTGGGATTACATTTTGACTCATTCGGATGCGCAGATCGCACGTGGCGGACCGATTTCAATTCGACGGTCAGTGGGCCACGATCAGAAATTCCAAGTACATGTAAATGTTCCTGAAATTTTTCTTAATCCGAGGGTGTAATTTGGTCTGATTCTGACGGTCCGGTTGCTTATCTGACGCGTCAACGAACGATGCCGAGATCACTATTCCGGATATTTATTTCGGCTTGTGAATAGTGTTTTTCACACTACCTCGCTCCGATTCGAAACGAATGGCCGTGGAATATCGGATAAGGTGATTTTTAAGATGATTGTTAAGCCCGGTGGGCGGTCCTAGTTCCTTAGCTTCGGATTAATCGGACCGATGTGCGACCTAGACCTAATACGAAGTTTCGTTTCATTCCGAGAGCAGACGGAAATGAGTTTGGTTCTAAACTTTAGGGTAACCTAGCGTCACTCGTTCTGCAAGTTTTGGGTCTTGCAGATTGTATTTAAAGCGATCCTAACGGATTTCATAGTTAATTGAGTTTAGTACTTAGTTAACTTTGTTAAATTTCTAAGGGATTTAATCTACGGGATTTATGGTCGAGGTGGTACTCAACCCAATGTACGGAAATTTTCGTGTCGTTACAATCTACCCCCTTAAACAAAAAATTTCGTCCTCGAAATTTATACTGTTCGTACTCCTCGAGAATCGAGGGTAGTTCTTACGACCTCGGCCTCGGTCTCCCAGGTAGCTTCCTCCTCGAATGATGTGTCCAAAGTACCTTCACAAGTGGGATGACCTTGCTACGCAGTACTGCTCCTTCCTTTCAAGGTGGGGGGTCGGCGCAACACATATGTAGCATCCTCGCTCAACTGTACCTGCTCCCATCTGATGATATGCGAAGGATCAGGAACGTACTTCTTCAGCATAGATACATGAAATACGTTGTGTACGGAAGCAAGCGGTGTAGGCAAGGCAAGACGATACGCCACATCACCCACTCGGTCCAGTATCTGAAATGGACCGATAAACCTCGGTGTGAGTTTCCCCTTCTTCCCAAACCGAAGGACTCCCTTCATAGGGGAAACCCGAAGGAACACATGATCACCGACCTCGAACTCCAGCGGTCGCCGCCTCGTATCGGCGTAACTCTTCTGCCTGCTCTGTGCTGTGAGTAATCGACGCCTGATAATGTCTACCTTCTCTGTAGTCGCCCGAACCAACTCGGCCAATCGGCTACGCTCTCCAACCCTCGCCCAACAAGTGTGGTGCTCTACAAGGTCGACCATAAAGAGCCTCATATGGCGCCATGCCAATAGTCGCCTGGAAGCTGTTGTTGTAGGCGAACTCTGCGTACGGAAGACAGTCATCCCAACTGTCCTTGAAGTCCAACACACATGCTCGCAACATATCCTCCAAAATCTGATTTACCCGCTCTGTCTGCCCATCACCGAGGATGAAACGCTATACTGAACTTCAACTTCACACCCATCGCCTCCCGGATACGAGTCCGGAAGATGGATGTGAACCGCGTGTCTCGTCCGACACGATCTCCAAAGGAACCCCGTGCGGACGGACTATCTCCCGATATACAATCAGCCACTCATGCGGAGTTCGTAACTCTGATAGGGAGGAAATGGGCCGATTTGGTCAACCGGTCCACAATCACCCAAATGGAATCGTGCCCCTTCCTCGTCTTCGGCAACCCTGATATGAAGTCCATGGAGATGAAGTCCCACTTCCACTCCGCTATAGGCATGGGCCGGGGCAGATCCAGAGGTCGGCGATGTTCCTGCCTTGACTGCTGGCACGTCAGACACCGAGACACAAACTCAGCAATGTGGGCCTTCATGTTGTCCCACCAATACGTCCGTCTCATATCCTGGTACATCTTCGTGCTACCAGGATGCATCGCAAACTTCGAATTATGGGCAGACTCGAGAAGCTCGCGTCTCAAGTCAGGCACATCTGGAACACATAGGCGGCCACGAAATCGTAAACCCCCATCAGATCCAACTCTCCACTCGGAGTCCACGGCGTCGCTAGCCTGCTCTCGAAGCTCAGACAGCCGTGTATCGCCCTCTTGGGCCTCAACAATCCTGTCGTCAATAAGTGGTCGCACCCGAACGTGCGCAACACACTCAAATGGCTCCTCGACAGTGAGTCTCTGCTCGAAGTCCCGCACAAACTCTACCATGTCCCACTCGGCTATCATCAGCGGTGCCGCAAATGCAATCGCCTTCTTGCGGCTCAACGCGTCTGCCACAAGGTTCGCCTTGCCAGGATGGTAGGAAACCTCGAACTTGAAGTCCTTCAAGGTCTCCATCCATCATTACTGCCTCATATTCAAATCTCATTTGCGTGAATATGTATTTAAGGCTCTTGTGGTCGCAGAAAAGCTCGAACTCCTCACCGTAGAGGTAATGTCTCCAGAGCTTCAATGCAAAGATGACAAACCGCCAACCTCAGTCATGTGTAGGGTAATTCTCCTCGTGCTTCCTTAATTGTCTCGAGGCATACGATATCACCCTATCTTTCGCATCAACACACAACCCAAACCAACGCGAGACGCGTCAAGATACACCGTGTATTTCACCCCTTGCTCGGCAATACTAGCACGTGGGGCGGACGTCAACTTGTCCTTCGGCTCCTTAAAAGCCGCCTCCGCCTTCTCATTCCAGCGAACTAGTCCTTCCGAGTCACCGAGACAATGGCACGGCGATCTTCGAGAAATCCCGAATGAAACGTCTGTAGTACCCGGCCGTGCCAAGGAAACTCCTCACCTCAAGAATCGATTCAGCCGCCGCCAATCTGAACCGCACTACCTTAGCAAGGTCCACTGCTATCCCATCCTTGGACACTACATGTCCCAGAACTTGACTTCCTCCTGCCAGAAGTCGCACTTCTTGTACTGCGCAAACAACTGGTTCTTCTTTAGTGTCTCCAATACCGCTCGCAAGTGCTCCTCGTGCTCCTCCCGACTCGTGGAGTATATCAAGATGTCATCGATGAAGACGATGACGAATCGGTAGAGGAAGGGCCGAAATACCCGGTTCATCAGATCCATGAACACGGCTGGTGCGTTCGTCAGACCGAACGACATCACTAAGAACTCGTAGTGCCCAAAGCACGTCCTGAAGGCTGTCTTCTGTACGTCCTCCTCTCTCACGCGCAACTGGTGGTACCCTGACTGGAGATCAATCTTCGAGAAATACTTCGCCCCTCTCAACTGATCGAACAGATCGTCAATCCTGGGCAAAGGATACTTGTTCTTCACCGTGACCTGGTTCAACCTACGGTAATCAATACACAACCGTAGTGACCCGTCCTTCTTCTTCACGAACAACACAGGTGCTCCCCAAGGAGACACACTAGGTCGAATAAAACCTCTCTCTACAAGTACATCAATCGTGTCGCGGCTCCTCCATCTCACATGGAGGCATACGATAAGTAGGCAACGAGATGGGCGTCGCACCAGGCGTAAGATCTATCGTAAAATCAATCTCAAGCCGAGGAGGTAAACCCGGGATAGTCTCAAACACGCCTGCAAGGTCTCGAACCACCGGCGTACTATCTACCGTCGGACCATCGGTCGGCACAAGCAAAGCAAAGATAACAATCAACTCGACAGGCCAATCGGCCGCACCGGAACGTGAAAGCTGTACCGTCAGTCCATAGGCCGTCACGATCCGAGTGTCGCAATCTACCTCCGCCCTCATCCTGGTGAGCCAATCCATACCAAGGATGACGTCGTAGTGCCATAGCGGAGCAACAATGAGGTCGACGAGCACTGTGCTGCTACCCAAAACTACCGAGCAACCCTCGCATAATCGTGTGACATCCGAATATGTCCCTAGAGCCGTAGTGAGTCTCATTCCCTTAGTGGGAATCGTATGCAAAGATAGGCGCTTCACCGCCCCACAAGAAATAATAGAAGTAGTGGACCCAGTGTCCACCAATAAAGAGACGGGAGTGTCGCGAATAAAAGCCGTACCCTCGAAGGCCGTCGGAGCTGAAACCGACGTCTCAGGTGCCTCAGCTACAAGAGTATGAACGCGAGCCTGCTGCTGGCGGTTCGGCTGAGGAGCCAAGGGTCGCTGTGGCGGCCTGAAGTGCTGCACAGGAGGTCGGAAGGAAGGATGTGCAGGAGCTGTCTGTAGCGGTGGAGCTGATATGGCCTGTGGGCGTGAACGGCCCATCATCTGTGGCGGAGAGAAACCACTGTCCTTCATCCGCGCGAAGCAACTCCCGATAGGATGACCCTGTTTCCCCGCAGTACGTGCAGGTCACAATAGGGCGCCTCATCCGAGCCCCCGCGCCGCGATCCTAGGAGGCGAGTCAACACGAGGCCTCTTGCCAGGATAGGCCTCGCTCGTATCTCCGTCGTGGCCTCGCAACCATAGTGCCACGTGATCGGGCCAACCGGTCCACATCCTGCTCTGCCGTCATAGACATGTGAACCAGTGCTGCATATGTAGGTATAGTGAGGCAGCATATCTTCGACCGTATCTCCGGTCGCAAGCCCAAAGAAAATCGACGCATCCGCATCTGCTCGTCCACTAGTATAGTCGGGACAAAGCGGCCCAACTCGGTGAAGCGGTGCTCGTACTCTGTAATAGTCATGCCTCCCTGCCTGAGGCGCAGGAACTCGTCCTCCCGCTCATGTCGGTAAGTCGGCGGGTAGTATTTCTCATGGAACCGGAACTCGAACGCCTCCCAGGTCCATACGTAGTCTGCTGCGACAGACCGCAACACACTGTCCCACCATAAACTCGCCTCTCTCTCAAACATGAAGGCGGCAGCTCTACCACCGCTCTGCCTCGAGCAATGCAGCATCCGAAGCATCTTCGAGATGCGGTCAAGCCAAAACTCTGCCTCCTCGGGCCTGTGAGTGCCCACGAACGAAGGAGGCCTCAAGCGCTGAAATCGCTCGAGTAGACCGCGTGTGCCGACATCTCCAGTAGGAGGCACCACGGGTGAAGGCAGGGGCACATCCTCACGCTGAGCAGGAGGCTCAGGGTGCCCGGCAGGACAAACAGGAGTCGTAGGTGGAGTCGCACTACCACCATGTGACAAGGCCTCAGCGATAGTGGCCATAAGCTGCTGGTGCTGCTGCTGCTGCTGTATCTGCTGCTGATGCATCATCAACATCAGCTGCTCAAATCTATCGGTCGGCGGAGCAGCCTGGGAGTCATGCTGCGCAGAAGATGATGGCCGAAACTGCTCACGGACCGGGGGCGTGTATGGTGGCAACCCGCCAGCAGGACCAGTAGGGGGCTGATCGGAACCCAACCCACGGTCCGCAGGACCACTACTACTAGAAGGTGTCTGGTCCATGGAGCCAGTCGAGACGGAGATGTGCGGTGCTCGCGATATCTGTCGCGGCATACCCTACACAATACAGGGTACAAAGCATTGGTGAGATACAGCATAACACACATCATAAAGCACTTTAAGCATTCTACACATAATTAAAACCAAAGGGGCTACATGCCTTTCATTTACTCAAAATTGTCATACTACATGGATTAAAGAGTTTACATGAACCATGACGGAAATCACATGATAGCCAATACATCTACTACATCAAACCCTAAACATGCTACTACCTAATACATCATCTGAACGAAAAACACAAACCGCCTATCGCGGTAACCAAAGCAAACACAACAAACAACGATGTGGATGACTAAGCATCCGAAGTAGGCGGTGGAGGAGGAGTCTTCTTATCCTGCGCACAGCACAGGATGGCCTTCAACGTACGGGACATCTTCTTGAAATTCTTCTTCATGTAGGCTTCATTCTCTTCAAGTTTGGTTCGAACTTGACCAATCTCAGCCCGAACTTGTCCAACCTCTTGCTGCAGGGCGGCTTGCCTCTCCTCAAGACGGGCAAATCGCGCATCAAAAACATCTCGATCCACACCCTGCTCCCTGAGCCGCATGGGGGTGAACTCTCCTCAGTGTCCTGAGCCTCAGGTTCTTCTTCTTGTATGTCATCACTGCGCTCCTCATCGCTCTCAGCCTGGAGGTCAACACTCTCCTCGCCGGCGCTATCCGACTCATCTCCAGACTCGTCGAGTCGGGCTTGCCGCTGTTGGGGACCGATATTCATATTCCTGAGTGTGGCTTCATTTATGATTCGGACCGGTGCAAGATCCTCCATATTCAATCTGTAGCCTACATCACGAGCCATCCTGCAGATCAGTCGGCCAAATGGGAGCGAAAGATCGTTCCTGGCAGAACGAACAACATTAACTATCTGGGATAGGATGAATGTGGGCAGGCATATGTTGTCCCAGCGTCCCATCTTGTACAGAAAGTCCACCATCACTCTAGTACATTCCGTGCGGTTACCCCACCGTGGGTATACATTGTATGTGAAGATGTGATGGAGCAAATGGAAGTCTTCAGACATCTTTGTCGCCGCAATACAATTTCCTCGCTTCCAAGTAACCCGGCGACCACAGAGAAATCGCGTACGGCGATCCCTTTCCCGCGCAGTTCTAGAGAAGTCATCACTAGGATGCACTTGACCAAGCGGAATCTTCGTGATTCGAACCACCTCATCCACAGTGATTGTGCGCCTTATGCCCCTCACAGAAACAGTAAACTGAAGAGGCTCTAGTGATGCGTCCACAATGTGAGCATAGAAAGCGCGGACCGTGTTCTCACATGCGGGAGACTCGCCTTCAAAAATATGATTCCACCCGATATCCACCAAGTGGTCCATCATCGGGTGTAGGCCAAACATCCTTTCATCCACATGAGCTTCAAACACAACCTTGCGGCCCGCGAAGCGCCCATATTCCATGCCTATTGGATAAGCATTCCTGGCGGGGTGGTCAGGATCCAGGTCTCGCTTCGACCTAAACTCCCGCACGGTGCTTGTGCCGGCCCCAGCGTCGGATCTTCTTCGGGTATGGGCTGGCCTACTTGGGCCGGCGTCGTCGGCCGCGGTTTTCCTCTTTCCCATGAAAGATAGGATGGAGGAAATGGAGAAAATGGTGGCCACCACACCAAGGAGGGCCATGGAAATTTTTCCAAAATGGGGGAACAAAGGGCTGACCTCTTTTATCTTCCACAATCAACAATCCAACAGGTGTGGAAGAAGCTCTAGAGGTAAGAAATGAAGAAGGAAACAAAGAAAATAGAATGGGTTAGGAGTTTACCCAATTTTTGAGCTCCAAGGATGAGTATGAGAGCTCCAACTTGAGGAAATGGGGAAAGGGAGAGGCTAGGGCTGTTGTAGGAGGTAGGGGTGTGTGAGTTATGGAAGGAAATGGAGGGATTAAAGGTTTGGAGGGATGGGTTTTCAGCAAAAATCGAAATGGGAGAGGAGGTGCTTGAAAAGAGGGGAAATGGGAGAAAAGGGAGCTCCAGCCCCTTAAAACTTAATCAAATGCCAAAATGGCACGTGCCATTGGGTAGGGGGGGTCTGGCCGACCAACCCCACGTGCGGAAACACGCCGGAAAGCTGACCGGAGCGCGGTCCGCCGGCAGTGCGCGGTGGCGCCGCGGTCGGGCTTGGCCGGAACCGCGCCGCCGCGGTCGGTCTTGTTCACTACACTCCCAGGGTGCCAAATGCACCCTGGCTTGGTCCAAAACATTGTTGGATTTAACCATGGGGGCCCACGGACTTAGTTTTGCTCTAGAACGGTGAGTTTCGGCAAAGTTCTGATACAACCTGGTTTTTCCTGATTTTTAACTACTCATTTTTGGTAGATTGTGACCTGGACACGTCAATAGACGGTCTAGGAGTGACTTGGGGTCCATAAGTGTGGTCGGGATCGAGTACACACTCGATCAAACTGTCCATGTGCAATGAACTTCGCCGAACGGCGGAATCGGGAGACCCTAAGACTGTTGCTAGATTTTTGCGCACCCTCCTAAGTGTAATGCGTCAGCGTACGTAGTGGGGACATAACTCAGGTCCGGTTTAATCAAAATCATGCTCGATACCAACTTGTAACGCTCGAAAATCGGGGTCGAGTGTAACTCAACTCCCGAGTTCCAACACATCACTTATGCAACATATTTAATGATATTTGAATGTTGTCGTGTTAGAGCGATAAACATGAATGAGATTATACCAAGCAAGTAACTCATACTCCGGATCGGTTGTATAAAAGCAAGCGGAAAGACCGAATCGTATAAATATGTATGTAAGGAAACAAAATAATCGATTCATTATCCAGAGTATGAATCCTTCGAGTCACAATATACATGTCGCTGTCTATATAAACAAAATGTCAAAATACTAGGTACAATCTCTCAGTATCCCATCGGGCCCCGTGACCTAGTCGAAGCGCCGCCCGTGAATCGCATATACGAGAACTCCTCCCGGTCCTCGTCGTGTCGGGCTCCGCCTCTAGAATAGCCGGATCGCCTATACCTGAGACAGCAGTCTGGTTGGTGTGCGCAACACCGTCCCGTAACGTGGGAGTGAGTAGCTAACTCAGTGGAACAGTAAGATATAAGTTATCATGTTGCCAATACAGTCAAGCAGTAATGATAAAGCAGTAAATCAAACACTCCTAGTTACTCTGGTTAATGCAAGTATGAATGCAGGTATGATGGATGCCCTCACCACACCCTCCCTCATGCGACACCATCTCACGTTCACGGCATGCTTTCATCCCTCAGTGCTCCACATCTTCCAGGCACATGCAATGCATGATGAGCATGATTACAGAGTTTTTATTAGTCCATTTCAAACAGCAGGATTGGGAAACTAAGGTACCTCCCTTGTATCATATCCAAACATGATCCAATCTAGGGTCGTCAGTCCTAGTTAATATCAGACGATGGTGTGTTTTCTAGGTCACCGAGAGGCCGCTGTACATTACGCACAAAGGTTGCACCACTCCCCATCACCCCTTAAACGATTCATCACGATACAACTATACAGAAACAGGCCTAGTTCATATTCTATATGTCGCGGCGAACCCTAAGGCACGCTGCAACTTCAGAATATGCTCGCGGTCACTACAAAGGGCTGCCAGGGCTGTACACACAAAGACTGCACCACTCCCCCATCACCTTATCAGTGTAGGCCGACAGCGCGAATATAGTGTCCCATACCACCATAATCGGCTCACGAGTTGAGTTGCTCCTTTGGTCACTACGGGAGGCACGTAGCCCCCGCCAGAGGCCGACGGCCTCGACCACGGTGTCCCATACCACCATGCCCGGCTCATGAGTCTTAGCGGATCGAGGTACCATGGTTAACGGGATTTTCACTGGTAAGTTTGGTACCCTAGGTTCAAGCATTAGCGACCAGACATTGTGAACATACATAAGGCATACGGTTTACTGACATGTTCGGCTAGCTCGAGCGCACAACAAGTTGGGCGATATGAGGCGCAGAAGCACCTCGTGTGGCCAACCACTATCGCCAACCGAAGTACGACACGGGTTCACCAACACATCGTGCGTGGCGGAACGAATCCCAACCACATCTTCAAATCTGATACCGGATGCCTGGACTACAAACATAGTCCCAAGCTCAGTCAAACCCTAACCATAGCATGTGAAATACGGCATGATAATGTGGTAATTCAAGAACACTAGTAAGCATATTAAAAAGCATAACATGAAGCATGTTAATAAACAAGTCACAAGGCATGTTCAAAGCATGTTATAAAGCATTATGTAAATATGTATACAAATACTTACATTTCGTAGGCGAGTGGTTAGAGTGAACAACCACATGGAGAGTGTCGTATGTGACTCTAAGGTAGCCGAGAATCCCACCTCAGCACCTACCTATGATTCTAACACTTAAGCACTTGCACTCACAAGTGAATTCTCCAACACTTGGAATGCAATAGTTCAACATACATGACGTATACTAGGAAAGTGTGTACTAGGGTTGTCCCTTTACCGAGCTAGTATTTTATACATATACAACATATTCATACAGCAAATAAACATAGCAAACATATCAGCAAATTTTATACGTATAGGGTACTTTCACGTATACCCAATTTCGACATACATAGTGTTTACAAAGGAACATAGGTTTCGGCGATTCTTTTCGCCAAGCTAGTATTTTAATCATGTATTGTATAATCATACATTAAATACATATGTCAAACATTATGCCAAAAGAAATACGTATACGGTACTTCTACAATACGTAATTTCGACATACGGCGCATTTACAAGTAAACATATAATTTGGCGATTCTTTACAAACTAGTATTTTATTCATATGTTATATAATTAAACATTAAATAAACATGTCAAGCATTTGTCCAAAAAAATACGTATACGGTATTTCTACGTATACCTAGAATATGTGAAATTCCATATTTCACACCGTTAATCAAAACAGGAAACGGAAGGCACTTTGTACATGTGCAATTACAAGCAGATCATGAATCTACCATTATCTGACATTGAAAGCACTGAAAACCGTAACTTATAAGCTTAAAGTCCTCACCTTTGCCTTTGGAAACGGAACGAATCGCAAGGGTGATAGATCTTCCGTCTACGGCGATTTCGAGCCTAAAGAGCGGAATCGGTTAGTCGGTATACATCCCACCTCGATTCCACCGCAAATCGGACCTAGGGTTAGGTTTTCTTACCTTCAAATGAGGCGAAAACACCGGGAAAGCGTCTAGATCGAGAGATGTAGGCCGTGTAGCAAGCCAAAGCAGCAGGAGGAAGATCGGCAACGATCTCCAAGTCTTTCCCTCTCTTTTCTCTCTCTCCCTCTAGGGTTTCTTGCAAAATTCGTATGGCTGTGAGAGGGGCTGCTCTAAGCTCCTTTTATAGCCTCAAACATTACGGAAATAGACTTAGGTTCATGGGGTACTGCCTATATAAGATTTTCGACGCTTTTCCAGCTCAAAAGGGGAGTTCTGGTAGCCCTCTTTGAACCAAACGTCAGACTTAAACTTATCATCAATGGATCTACGTGGGATTACATTTTTGACTCATTCGGATGCGCAGATCGCACGTGGCGGACCGATTTCAATTCGACGGTCAGTGGGCCACGATCAGAAATTCCAAGTACATGTAAATGTTCCTGAAATTTTTCTTAATCCGAGGGTGTAATTTGGTCTGATTCTGACGGTCAGGTTGCTTAATACTGACGCGTCAACGAACGATGCCAGATCACTATTCCAGATATTTATTTCGGCTTGTGAATAGTGTTTTTCACACTACCTCGCTCCGATTCGAAACGAATGGCCGTGGAATATCGGATAAGGCTGATTTTTAAGATGATTGTTAAGCCCAGTGGGGCGGTCCTAGTTCCTTAGCTTCGGATTAATCGGACTCCCGATGTGCGACCTAGACCTAATACGAAGTTTCGTTTCATTCCCGAGAGCAGACGGGAAATGAGTTTGGTTCTAAACTTTAGGGTAACCTAGCGTCACTCGTTCTGCAAGTTTTGGGTCTTGCAGATTGTATTTAAAGCGATCCTAACGGATTTCATAGTTAATTGAGTTTAGTACTCAGTTAACTTTGTTAAATTTCTAAGGGATTTAATCCTACGGGATTTCTGGTCGAGGTGGTACTCGACCCAATGTACGGAAATTTTCAGGTCGTTACAGGGCCCCACCTAGGTTCCCAGCGCAGGAACTTCCTGCCAAAGTCTTTCGCAGGAAATCAGAGTCTTACAGCCAGCACTGAATGACGTCACCTAGTTCTTAGGGTCCCATGATGTATGTTTTGTATCCACACCGTCCATCCATTTGGAGAGATTATTTTATGGCATGAGCCAAAGAATGAGTAGCTGGAATGGACCCCACCACAGGAAACAATGGAGAGGGTGACGCCCACCATTAAAAACTTCTAAGGGCCATAAAAGTTCTAGATCGAGCTGATATTTGTGTTTTCCCTTCTTTAATGTCTATGTTATATTGTGAACAGGTTGGATCTCAAATAAATATCATGGTGGACCTTAGGAAGGTTTTAATGGTAGGCGTCACTCTTCCCACTGTTTTCTATGGTGGGGTCCACTCCAGTTTTGGATCTACCTCATTCTTTTGAATCACATCCTAAAATGATCTCTACAAATAGATGTGTACTATGGATATCATGCATATATCATGGTGGGGCCCACATAACTTAGTTACGTGATTTGAGTCCCAAACGTACAGGGAATGGAGAGCATTCAATAAGGAAAAATTAGTTTAAATGAGGAGAGAGAAAAGAGGAGGGTGAATGTTTACAAAGGATCACTAAAGAATGTATACATAAATGATATACCTGGGTGATGCGCAATGTATCTTGCAAATCCGGTCCGTTAATTGGGTAGGGTCCATTGTAAGTATATGGGAAAAAATATATTTTTTATCGATAACATGATATCGTCTATAAAAAATAAAAGTAAACTGTTAGAAATCTACTCCAACAATCTATATTCAAGTTACATGTGTGGTTTTAATGGTGACAACAATTTACTAACTTTCGGTACATAAAATTTCGTTAGCGTGCTCTATTTAATAAATGACTTGGATTTATGACACATAATTCCCAAAATACTAATGTAAAACTCAGAGTCACATATCCTCACATGTGGTGCATTATATGGGTATGAAAATAGAAATTTTGAGATTTAATGCACAACTAGTTGGACCAAAACTCATGGTCCAACTAGTTGTGTGTGAGCATTACTCTCTCTCTCTCTCTCTCTCTCTCTCTCTCTCTCTCTATATATATATATATATATATATATATATATCTTTTTTTTTTGGGCACTCCAACGTGCACACCAGCGTCCAGACCACCTGGGGTTTAGATCTGTCTTAGTCCAAGACCAGGCCCAGATGGATGGTATGGATGCACCACACCACACGTGTAGCAACAAGTGGGGTCTACGTGAGTGTGGCCCACCAAAATTTCTGAATCAACTTGATATTTCTATTTTCCCATCATCCAGGCCGTCCAACTGGACTACCAGTCCAACATGGTGGACAACAGGGCCATCACACCTACTGGATGGTCTGGATCACCCTTAGGTGGGCCAGCAAATCAGAAAAGAGAGAGAGAGAGAGAGAGAGAGAGAGAGAGAGAGAGAAGGGAAGGGACCCCACCACTATGGTCCCTCCCTATACAATGCATACACCATGATGAGTCCTACAACAAGCGGTCCCTCAAATCATAAAATCAAATAATAAGATCACCCACCTCAAGATCTCTTCTTCCCAAGTATGCTAGAGCTCCAATGGATGATCTTCAATGGTTGAGATTGATTTTAGAGGGTGGGATTGGATGGTAGGAAGGTGGGCCACACCTAGCTCTTTCTCATGGAGCGCTTGGACGTCCACCTCCCATGGTTGCTTGGAGAATGAGTTTGAAAATGAGAGAGAGAGAGAGGATGGGATGTAAGAGAGAGAGAGAGAGAGGGAGATGGGTGTGATGGGTGTGAGTGAGTGATTGAGTGATGGGTGTACTTGACCAGGTATGGGTGGAGACAGAGAGAGAATTGACTTACGGTTGCTTGTACTTGACATGTGAAGTGATTGATGTTTACTTGATTAATGTGATTGATGGGACATTCTGTAGAGATTCTCTCGGAATCGTAACATGCGGTATTTTCCTCGAACTGAACGCGGGCCCACATCTCCTGGTCCGAGTATCGCTTCGGCGCGCGAGACACGGTGTGGTCGCAAGGGTACAAGTCTCGGGTCCAGCCGACTCTGATATACTAGACATGACTCAATATCGTGCGCAAATGCCAATAATAGATCACGGGTCATGGAAATTCGACTGGAAGGACTACGGAAACCTACAGAACAGTATAGTCTAGGATACGGGTCTTACAATTGCTATTAAGGTGTGGCCCATGTGGAACCTAGAATCTAACTATAATGGGGCGCACGACCCTTATACTAGCTAGAAAATGGATGAGCTACATAAATATTATCACATATATCATGTTGGAATCATACATCACAATTGGGCCTCACTCAAGTGCCTCACATACATATTACAATGGGCCTCACACAAGGTGTAAAACATATCGTAGGTCGTACCATTCCGTAGGCTTCCGCAGTCCTCCCGGTCAAATTCTAGCGACGCGCGTTCTGTTATCAGGGTTTGCGTGCAACCCTGAGTCATGTCCCGTATTTTAGAGTCGGCTTGACCCGAGACTTGTACCCTTGCGACCGAGCCGTCGCCGCGGTTCCGATGCCGTATCTCGCGTAACAAGGCGATATCCTGGCCAAGAGATGTGGGCTTGCATTCAGTTCGAGGAAAAATACCGTGTGTTGCAAAATCCAAGAGAACATCACATCAAATCTCATCAATCCCATCAATCAAGTACACATCACCTCACATGTCAAAGTACAACCCCATCCCCAAGTAACCCCAGAGTCAACTTCTCTCTTACACCCAAGTACACACATCACTCACCTTTTCACCCATCACACCCATCTCTCTCTCTCTCTCTCTCTCTCTCTCTCTCTCTCATTTTCAAACTCCCATTCTCTAAGCAAGCATCTCACGTCCAAGCAAGCTTCAATGGGAGAGAGCTTGTGTGGCCCACTTTCCTACCTCCCATCTCCACCATCCAAAGATCATCTCAACCGTTGAAGTTGTACCTTTGGAGCTCTGTCATGCATTGGCGAAAGAAATAAGAAGAGATCTAAGTGGGTGATCTTGTATTATTATTATTTTTTTGTGATTTAGGGGCCCACATTAGTGGGACTCATCTTGATGTATGCCTTGTATCAAAGAGGGGCCCATAGTGGTGGGGCCCCTCTCATCTCCACGATCTCTCTCTCTCTCTCTCTCTCTCTCTCTCTCTCTCCTCCTTTCCCTCTCCTTTTGTGTTGATGGCCCATCTTGATGTATGATCCATGCCGTCCAAACAAGTGGACCAAGTCAGGCCCACGTTGCAGCCACCTCGCTGCTCGTTTGGGCAGCCCTAGTTTTCGAGGAAAAACACAAATATCAGTTTGGTCTGTGTAGACCCACCATGATTTACGCATTTTATCTACTTAGTACACCTGTTTGGACCCCACCTGATGGATGCGCCTCATCCAGACCGTCTAGATGGTGGGTCCTAGACGAGGAAAATACAAACATTAGCTTGATCCGAACGACAATGGGTCACCACATGGACCCACCATGATAGATGTGTTTTATCCAGGGCCGTCCAGTCCCTAGACGTGGACTGGACCCCACAAAATGAATGTGTTTTATTTTCACACCGTCCAGTGATCTGGACGGTGGAAACCACCTTGAGGTACGTGATTTATCCACGTCAGCCACTTGTAGACGGTGGGCCTTACCCCCTTGATGCATGTATTCTATCCCCACCCTCCAACCAGCAGGGCCGGTGGGTCTGCTGCGATGTATGTGGTCATCCACACCGACCACCCATCTTGCTGGTGGAGCCCACCGTGATGTTTTCGTGCCATCCTCACCATCCAGTTGCTGGACGGTGGAACGCACCTTGTATCTGACCCGTTCATCTCTAGCCAAAAGCGGGCCCACCTTAATGTTACATCCAGACCGTCAGTCCGTTGGGCGTCCAGGACGTCTATATGAAGTGAAATACAAATATCAGCTTCATTCCAGCTGAGGTGGGCCACACGTGTGGACCCACCTTATAACCAGACCGTCCAAGGGACGGTAGGTCCCAGCTGCATCACGTCAGCAAGCCCTGTGGGGCCAGTGCGATGTACATGTTATATATACACTCCGCCATCGTTTTTTGGCAGCCGTGGGACCCACTCCACACGTGCTGCACGTGTGGAGATGGCCCGCATTGATGTATGCCTTCTACCATCTGCACCGTCCATCCAGATTGGACATTGGGATGGAGCACCTTTTTTCTTTAATAATGATAATACTAATAATAATATATAAATATATATAATATAATATTCATAATATTATACGGTGGGTCCCACCTTTGCTGCATGTATATATTCACACCGTCTATTAACAGTGGGGACCCACCATTGCTGTACGTGTATATCCGCACCGTCCAGCAATATGAACGGTGTAGTCCACCTAGGTATGTTTTGTCCACGCTGTCCACACGTGGAGAGTGTGGCGCTTATGATGCAAGTGTTGTATCCTCACCGTCCACGTGGACGGTGGGGCCTGCCATTAATGTATGATTGCGTATATATACCGTTCATTTGTGCAGCCTACCATGATGTGTGTGTTGCATGCATATAGTTCACCCATTTTTCTAGGCCCATTGGTGCGGCCCGTGTATGCGACCCATTGTGATGTATTTGGGGCCCTAGTGCAGAGCCCACCTGTTGTGTAGTTGGGCCCACATGAGACGTCCATTGTGATGTGTTTGAGGCTCATGGGTCGTGGTCCATTGAGATGTATTTTCGGCCCATATGTTGTGGTCCATTGTGGTGTATTCAAGGCCCATGCGATATGACCCATCATAATGTATATTAGGCCCATGAGATGCGGTCCACCGTGACGCGTATTAGGCCGATGAGATGCGGCCCACCGTGACGCGTATTAGGCCCATGACGCATGACCCATTTAGTGTATTCGAGACCCAGATACGCGGCCCATTTGATGCGTATGAGACCCATGTGTAGGGCCCAACTAGTGTGTAATTGAGGCCCGTGGGTTGTGGCCCATTGTGATGTGTTTGAGGCCCATGAACGAGGCCCAATGTGATGTATGAGTGACCGTTATGTTGTGTGTAAATCCCTTATGTGGGCCACTCCTTGAGAGCAATGTTGGTTAGATGTCCACATTGATAGGCAATGATGGTTAGATGTCCTCATTGTGACCTTCCCTTAGACCTTGTCAGGACCATTCTCATCATCCTCTTAGTGGGTTAACCCAAACTAGTGGGCCCCATTTGCCATAGACGGATGACTCCGTGCTATCAGATTTGATATAACCATGGTCAAGTGCCGATCTTTATATTATGGTTAATCGTTTGTTCATCTATGGACCCCACCTTGTTTATATGCTGATTGTTGGTGCTGATTATCGATGCCAATTATCTATGCTGATTGACCATTCTGATTATTAATTGATCCCGATTGTCATGACCGATTACCGATTCTAATTATCAATCGATCCCGATTGTCATGACCGATTACCGATTCTGATTGACGTGACCGATTTGCCGATTTTGTTTATCGATTGATCCCGATTGTCGTGACCGATTTTCGATACCGATTGACGGACCGATTTACCGATTCTGATTATTGATCGATCCTGATTATCATGACCGATTACCGATTCTGATTGATGTGACCGATTTACCGAATCTATTTATCGATCGATCCCGATTGTCATGACCGATTGCCGATTCTGATTTACGTGATTGATTTGTCGATTCCGTTTATCGATCGATTCTGATTATCATGACTGATTGCCAATTCCGATTAACCTGACCGAATTGTCATTCTGATTACCGATCGATCCCGATTGTCGAGGCCGAGTATCGATGCCGATCTGATTATTGAGGCCGATTCTGATTGTTGAGTCCGATTCCAATTGTATAGGCCTATTCCGATTGTCAAGGCCGAGTATCAAGGCCGATTCCGATTTGTCGAGGCCAATTGTATAGGCATATTCCAATTGTCGAGGCCGATTCTGAGTGTCGATTCCGATTGTTGAGGCCGATTTCGATTGTCGAGGTCGATTTCGATTGCCAAGGCTGATTGTCGAGACCTATGTGATGTATATGCGGCCTATATTTGAGGCCCATTATGATGTGTATTCAACCCGTGTTTAAGGTCTAAGGTGATGTATATGAGGCTTATATGTTGAGGCCCATTATGATGCAATTGAGGGCTAGGCGATAGAGCCCATTGTGATGTACGTTAGGCCCATGTGAAAGGCCCATCGTGATGTGTATTAACCTCTTAAGTGAGGCCCATGGTGTTGTATATTAGGCCCCTGTGCGAGGCCATGAGTCCACTATATGTTAAGATCTATGTGGGCTATTCCTTGGGGGCAATGTTGGTTAAATGTCCACATTGTCGAGGTTGATTGTCAATACCGGTTATTCATACCAATTATGAGTATGTGATCGCATACCATCATGATACATGCCCATACGCATCATCTGCATGTTTGTTATGAGATGGGGTTGACCATTGCATGTGTCATTGGGCAGGTCGTTATGAGGCTCCCTGATAGGCGGAGGCCATCTCACATGAGTGCACGGTATGCGCAGGATTGATGCATGACTGGATTGTATGACTCATACATCTTGCATTGTGTGTTGTGATTACTATATGCCCTAGCGACATCAGGGTCGTAGCCTTCACAAGCATATCGTGGATGGCTAGATGGGACACCGAAAATGTTTGGTTTGAGCATTGGGCTGCCATAGATGGCCCTGGGTGAAAATCCCTAAAACCTTCTTGGTACCAGAGGACACCCCAACATTGAGACCAGTTGATATACATGAGCGCCCAAGTTCTGAATACCAGGAGGCCGTGTCTCCCACTGTGTCGTGGTTGGTTGGGAAGGGGTGTGGCCTTACCTGCCCGAGCGTGCGGGGCATTGCTAGGCTGAGTCTGACCAGCTCGAGGAATGGGTTCGTTATCGATGTGCCGGATAGGTATTGGTAGACATCGGCCAGGTGGATAGTGAGGTTTCTTACACTCACTTGGACTATGCGGCTAGGAGAGCGGCAGTGCCATTTGGAGTGTACTAAACCCCGGTGATGATCACAAAGATGAACAGTACTAATATGTGGACTTATTGAGCAGGAGTTACATACTCATTCATTCATTCATTCACTATTCACTCAGGCTGGTGGTGCGCAACTATTTGTTACGTGTACCTTCGCAATGGCCAGGATTTTGGTTGGGGAGCGCGACTGACCTGAGATCAGGAGTTTACCATATTGAGTCTGACTATCCAAATCTAGGTATGGGACTGGTTTGGATAGAAGTCCCTTATGATGGACCCCATAGCCTGCAATATTACATATTATCATCCTAACTTGGTCATTCCATTTGCACCGCATATTGCATTACATTCGCGGCATATGACATTCTGGGTTACCTGTGTTTCTGCATTTATATGGTTTAGATACGACATCTGATATTTGACTCTTTATGACCCCTCATTTGTGTAGTTGGTCTGTATCACGTATTCTGATATTGCTTGACTCTTGGACGTGCCAGTTTTTTTCTTACTCTGATAACATATGATTCATGACCTTACGCCTATTTCGACATTGTATGATTATGACATTGCGTTGAATACTTGGCACTTACCTTGTGCACACACTTACACTATCCTCTAAGCTTTCTATAAGCTTATGCACGATAGATGCGTGTAGGTGATGTTAAGTTGCAGCAGTGTTGAGCTTGGAGCGTGCAGTAGTCTTCTGGAGCTTGATTTTCAATTTACGTATTTCCCTTTCAACATTGTACTCAAATGATTATATTAGTGGATATGTGATGATGATGTTGCCTTTGTGAATTGGGTAATCTTGTGGTTATGCTTATTATGAGTTAAACGTACATTGAAAAATCCGCCTTGTAGGATCCTAGGATCGGAATTTGGCGTATGGACGCTAGGAGCCGAGAATGGGGTATTACGGAGGTTGTCGGCACCGGATTCGGCGATCAAGATTCCAGTGAATCCGATTTCTGGATTTGGGGCGTGACACAAGGGCCTCATATATATCATATTGGGCCTCACCACATGGGCCTCCTATACAACACAATGGGCCTCATCATAAGGGCCTCATATACATCACAATGGTGGGCCTGTATAGTGTAGATGGGCCCCACCAAACTGACAGTGTGGATGGAATACACGCAGCAAGGCGAGCCCTGCACATATAGCAGGTGAGCCCTGCGTGTACAGCAGGTGGACCCTGTATGTCCAGCAAACGGTTGGACGATGTGGAATGAAACACATACATCATGTGGGCCCACTGTCCATGGCCAGATGGTGTGGATAGAATACATACACCAAGGTGGATCCCACCATCCAGAGATGCTGGACGGTGAGGATATAAACATATACATCAGGTGGGTCCACACTTGTGGCCCACCAGTCCAGCAAAATGGACGGACGGTGTGAATACAACACTTACATCATGTGGGTGGACGGTGTGGATATTCACATACATCATGTGGGCTCCATCGTCCCTTGCTGGACGGTGGACAGCATGGATGAAACGCATACATCAGGTGGGGTCCACATACATGTGGCCCACTTGATTTAAATCAAGTTGATATTTTTATTTTCCTTCCTCCAAGCCTGTCCAAACGAGCAGGCAACAGGCCTGCCCACTAGATAGGCAGCAAGGTGGGTCAATCACATGGACGGTGTGGATATAGAATGCATACATCACAGTAAGGTTCACCAGGGTGGGCTACACAGCCCTGGGATCAGGCCAATATTTGTGTTTTTCCCTTCAACCAGGCTGGCCCGAAATGGACAATAAGGTGGGCTCCACCAACTGGACGTCCAGTCCATTCCATCTGAAACTTGCTGGACGTCTAGATAATTTCTGAATGGTGGATGTCCTATACATGCACCATTAGGTAAGCCACACATCATCATAAAAGAAAGGGGGAGAGAGAGAGAGAGAGAGAGAGAGAGAGAGAGAGAGAGAGAGAGAGAGAGAGAGAGACGTGTGGATGGGAGGGACTCCGCCACTATGAGCCCTCCCTTTACTCAATACAATGCATACATCAAATGGGTCCCACCACAATGGGACCCTTCAAATTATCAAAATCAATGGTGGAAATCCCTTTGCTACCAATAATGAAGATTCACCCACCGATTACACTTCTTCTTGGTTCCTTGGAATGATAAGCTCCTTGGCTTCTTCTTTGATGGAGGATGATGAAGATTGAAGGGTTAGGATGAGAAATTTGGGGTAGGGAGTGGGCCACAAACTTGGCTATCCTTAGAGCTTCTCTTCCTTGGACGGTTACTCTCTTTGGTTGCTTGGAAATGGTAGAGAGAATGAGAGGGAAAGGGGATGTGATGGGATGAAAGGGGATGGGTTGTGTAAGAAAGGGATGGGTGTGTGTAAGAGAGAGTTGACTTTGAGGATGTCTTGAGTAAGAGAGGGATGGGTGTGATGGGTGGAGTGATGTGTTGTACTTGACTTGCACTTGATTGATTGATGTGACAGATTGGGTAGAGATTCTCTCGATATTCACAACGTGCGGCGTTTCCTCAAAATATACGCGTGTCCACTACTCCTAGCCTAGGTATTACATTGGTGTACAAGACTCGGCGATAGCGTGGTCGCTAGGGTATAGGTTTCGAGTCGAGTTAACTCAGATCTACGGGATGCGATTTAGGGTTGCCATAAATACCGACTACAGGTCACGGGTTGCCGAAATACGACGGGGAGGATCGTGGAAGTCTGAGGAATGGTATGATCTAGGATAACGGGCCTTACAGCTCTCCCCTCCTAATAAAAATTTCGTCCTCGAAATTTACACTATCATGCAACAAGACATAACTCATAAGGGAAGAGAAAATATAGCATCATATATAATCAGAGACAGCATACAAAATACAATCAATCATCGAAAAGATGGGGATAACGCTCTCGATTCTCAGCCTCGCACTCCTAAGACGCCTCATTTACGTTATGATGACCCCATTACACCTTCACTAAGGGAATGACCTTAGTCTGGAGGACCTGCTCCTTTCGATCAAGGATAGAACTAGCTGCTCAGTGTAAGAAGCATCCTCATGAACCTCTAACGGCCGCCATCAATAACAGGAACGATGTCTGACCCACACTTCCTCAACATAGATACATGGATAACGACGTGGACTCTAGACAACTGAGATGGCAAGGCAAGCTGATAGGCCACTGTACCAACGTGCCCAGTGATCTCGAAAGGTCCAATGAATCTTGGGGTAAGCTTGCCCTTCGCTTCAAAACGAACCACACCCTTCATGGGTGAGACCTTGAGATACATATGGTCCCCAACGGTAAACTCCAAGGGACGATGCTGACGATTAGCCAAACTCTTCTGTCACCTTTGAGCTATGCGCATCTTTTGCCTAATGATATCAATGACCTCAGATGTCTGCTGCATAAACTCGAGACCTAAGAGACGCTGCTTTCCAACCTTGGTCTAACAACTCAGAGATCTACACGGTCTGCCATATAATGCCTCAAAAGGAGCCATGTCAATGGTCGCCTGATAGGTGTTGTTATACGTGAATTCAGTCAATCGCAGGTGTTCATCCCAACTATCCGAGAAGTCAATCACTCAGGCCCGAAGCATATCCTCAAGGATCTGGTTGACCCTCTCGGTCTACCCATCGATCTGCGAATGATACGTAGTGCTGAGCTGCAAAACAGACCCCATCGCCTTCTGGAAGCTCCTCCAAAAAACTAAGACGTGAACCTTGGGTCTCAGCCAGAAATGATCAAAACTGGAACACCGTGCAGTCTCACAATCTCCTCGATGAATCCCCTGACAAGCCGGTCTAAAGGCTAGGTATCACGAATCGTAAGAAAATGCACTGACTTCGTCAGACGATTGACGACAACCCAAATGGCGTCATGACCGCGTTGAGTCCTCAGCAAGCCCATGATAAAATCGATGGATACATGCTCCCACTTCCACGTCGGGACACTCAATGGCTGCAATGGACCTGGGGATCTCTAATGATCGGTCTTAACACGCTGACAGGTGTCACACTCGACCACAAAACTGACGATCTGTCGCTTCATCCCCATATAAAAATATTGTTGCCTCATATCGCCGTACATCTTCGTCGAGCCAGGGTGGATAGAAAACCTTAATCGATGTGCCTCAGTCATAAGATCTCTACGCAACTCTGGAACATCCAGGACACATAATCGACCTCTAAAGTGAAGTCCACCATCAGAACCAATCTGTCAATTTGACTGACTCTTAGATGCTGCCTCTGCTCGATAACTCTATAATGACTCATCCGTCTGCTGAGCCTCGATCACCCTTGCGACAAGAGAGGGTTGAATCGACATGCTCGATAACTGTACAGTAGAAGATTGCAGACTAAACTGGAAGTCATACTCAACTATATCCTCGAGCATCCTCCACTCCTGGACCATCGTACATGCCACCAAGCCTGGTGGCTGACGGCTAAGAGCATCTACCACCATGTTCACCTTACCAGGATGGTACTGACGATTGAAATCGTAGTCCTTTAGGAGCTCCATCCAGCGTCTCTGCTGCATATTCAACTCGGATTGTGAGAAAAAAATACTTCAAGCTCTTGTGGTCAGACAAGAGCTCGAATCTAACCCCATAAAGATAGTGCCTCCACGCCTTTAGTGCGAAGACGACTGCTGCTAGGTGTAAATCATGAATGGGGTAGTTCAGCTCATGGACCTTAAGCTGGCAAGATGGATAGGCTACAGGCTTCCTGTGCTACATTAGGACAGCACCCAAGCCAACACGCGAGGCATTGGTAAACGCCACAAATCCATCACTCTTAGATGGAAGAGTGAGGACAGGAGCGGATGTGAGGCGGTCTTTCAGCACCACAAATGCTTGCTTATAGGTGTCACTCCACACAAACTCTGCGCCCTTCCGGGTTAACTTGGTCAGCGGTGCTGTGATATGAGACAATCCCTCAATAAAGCGTTGATAATATCCCGCAAGACCTAGAAAACTGCGGATCTCAGATGAGTTCGTGGGCTGGCCCCACTGACACACTGCATCTATCTTCGAGGGGTCCACTGCGACACCCTCCCTCGTCACCACGTGACCGATGAACTTCACCTCCTCCTGTCAAAACTCACACTTCTTTAGCTTCACATAGAGCTGGTGGGCACGGAGGGTCTGCAACGCAACCTCTAGATGTTGCTTGTGATCCTCACGGGTCCTTGAATAGATCGGAATGTCATTGATGAACACCACAACGAACTGATCGAGATAAGCATAGAAGACCTCGTTCATCAACTGCATAAAAATGGCTGGCGCATTAGTCAGCCCAAAGGACATGAGTTTCAACTCAAAGTGACCATAGCACGTCTTGAAAGCTGTCTTCGGGATGTCCTCCTCTCAGACCCGAATCTAATGATAACCGGACCATAGGTCAATCTTCGAAAAGAACTGTGCACCCTACAACTGATCATATAAATAGTCAATCCTCAGGAGCGGATACTTGTTCTTGATCGTGACCCGGTTGTGCTCGCGGTAATCCACATGACAAATAGTACCGGCTCACCCCACGGAGAACTGCTCGGACGGATAAAAAACCCAGCTCATGCAACTTCTCTAACTGCTGTTGCAATTCCCACAACTCCATCGGTGCCATACGATATAGGGCCTTCGAGATAGGCGCGGTACCCTGTACAAGATCAATCTGAAACTCAATATGTCGGCCCGATGGCAACCTCAAAATCTCCTAGAATACGTCGGGGAAATCACAGAAAATCGGTAACTGATCAACGCTCACTGCTATGGGCTCCTCTACTGCACACGACATTAAACAAGATAGCAGCTCTCCTCTAGGCACGACTATGAACTAGAACTGAGGCAAGATGGGTATACAGAATGTGACTGTCCTCATGGACCAGTCTAATACGGTATGGTACTCGGTGAGTCAATCCATACCCAGGATGACGTTGAACTCTGACATTGGCATCACAAACAAATCTATGGGCAAGAAGGTCTCTCCCACCAAAACGGAGCAAGACAAACAGAATCAACCTAGCACTGTCGTCTTCCCCAAGGGCGTCAACACTAACAGCCCCTTGCTGGCTGACACTAATGGCAATCCGGTAGAACGGAGAAGTCATCAAACATGAAGGAATGAGATGCACCAAAATTGAATAGAACTCGAGCTACGTATGCAGAGATAAGAAGAATACCCTCAACGACCCCTCTTAATGACTGTGGGTCTTGCTGAGCTGCATAAAATCTTACTTGAGCTGGTTGGGGATGAGCCTGTCCCCTTAAGGTCTCTACTGTTGCTCCTGTTGCTGTGGTCTCAAAGGTTGGTGCTCCTGCTGCTTCTGCCGTGGGGGCCTCGGTGGTAGGATCTGCTGTTGCTGATGCTGTGGTGGAGGATGTTGTGGTGCTCTCGGCTGGTGCTATTGCTGCTGAGGACGGGGACACTCCCACCTACAGTGTCTTATCCCACCGTATCCATAACAGACATCGGGGAGCTGCCTCGGAGGTGTTGATGGAGGTGCTGCCAGCGCTCGGCAAGTCGCATGCCTCTACTACTGTCAATGTTGCTGCTGCTGTTAGGAGCCACTGGAGGGGGCCTACCTCTTCCGGTCTCTCCTCTAACCAAGATCACTCTGCGATTCATCCCACTCAGCCTCATAAACTTGGGCCTTTGTACAACTTCCTTGAAGGTCTGAAGCATATGACTAATAACACGGCCCCTAAGACTATAACTCAAGCCGTTCTCAAAATGGCGGCCTTTCGCCCCTCATTATCAACTAAGTATGTCGTGTATCTGGACAGCGCGACAAAATGAGCCTCGTACTATGCCACAGTCATATCTCCCTGCATTAGAGTCTCGAAGTCCAATGCATGCTGCTGACGAATGTGGTCAGGGAAGAACTTCTGGTCAAACCGTTCCACAAAGTCCTCCCAAGTCCAAACAAAATCAGGCCCGACAGCACGAGCGACGGAGGCCCATTGAAAGTGCCCTGGTTTGTCAATTAGCGTGTGTGTTGAGTTTGTCAAATAGAAGAGCTCCATAAGAAGATCAATTCAAGCGTCTGCCTCAACTGGATGTGTGCAAGCTCGCCATAGGTAAATCTAAGCCTCACATCCCTTGTCCCAAATCACCAGGTAAGTTAAAACCCTTAAAAACAAACTAGAATATCTTAGGGTTTAAGGTAAGAAAATGTTTTCAAAATAGGAAAATTCTCTAAGTTTTCTTGCCTTGTCGATTTTATCGATACACATATCGATATGATCTACTTGCGCTGTCGAGTCGTCAATGCTCCATCGATATCATCAAAAAGATGAATAATTATGTCCAGTAACCACATACTCATCTGGACGGAATTATCGATATATCGATATACATATCGATATCATCGATATTCTAATCTCGAGTCCATCAAGTATGGCTCGATAAGATCAACAGGCAGATTTTCGGTGCCCCTATTTTTTATAAGAAAATCATAAGATTCTTCGATATATCAATGCTCTTTCTGATACAATCTCAACTCAAATCTTGATCATATCGGAAGGCCCTCGATGATATCGATCATGGGCGCAAATATCTTCCAGTAATTATTTCAGGTTGTTGTTATCTCTGATCGGGGGGCCTCTCGAGAAATCGATATTCATATGTCGATGATATTGAGGCTGTGTCGATTGCAACGAGTCCAGACACAATAAGTCTAGCAAACTTAATGGAAAATCCATGGGATTTACCGATGTATCGACACTACCTCCAATATCATCGATATGCAAATTCTGATGACATCGATTGACCCCCGATCATATCTTAAAAACCTGAAATATTTCAAGTCAAGTCTTTCTCATTTTTTAAATGTCGAGGAATCGATCTTCATACGATGGAATCGGAGTTCGAAATCCAATGACATTGACACGAGTATCGATGCCCTCGACCAGGTAGTAAAAGGTTTTAAAAGCATATGACATTTGAGTTTATGTCATCGAGCGGACCGTCGATGCTATCGAGAGTATACGCTCGATGATATCGACACCGCTCAATGATATCGAACTCTGTCATAAATGTGACCGTTTTATATTCGTTGGAACCTTTTGCCTATTTAAAGAGAGACTTGTCTTTATTGTTGGTAGAGAAAGAAGAGAGTGCTTTTGTGTGTTTTACCTTATATCATATACCCAAAGCCCTTTCTCTCAGGAAGTTCATCCTCCAATCCACCCTCACCATTGATATTCAATAGAGTGGATTGGGGAATGAACTTCCGCATTCAAGGATCCTCCAATTACCATCTTAATGACAAATCATTAAGCTGGGATGCCTTGAATGCTTAGATGATTAAAATCGCTCTCTCTTTCTTATAGGAAAATCTTTTGAGAGTAGGATTTCATCATAACCTTGACCCAACCCGTCACCATGCATTGGTATATCTTTTGAGTTGCGGATCAAGGAGATCGAAAAGTCTTCATCAACAAAGGAGAAGATCTTCGTCAAACATGCTTAATGGGACTCATTAGCTTACTCTAAGTATCTAGAGTCCAGAGGACACTTGTGATCATTCCTTTGTAGGATTGGGTCTTAAGTGTTTCTCACCCTTAAAGCCCTCACAGGAGGCCTCCGGTGGGAGTATACGTGGTGGGTGCGTTGTGTGGACCTTTGCTCTGTGGAGAGCATAAACATCTGGTTGAAGGTAAACCAGCAAAACCTTAGGTTTGAGGTGAACCGTGTGAAACCTCGAGTTTGAGGTGAACCGTGTAGAAACCTCCGTAGGGTCTTATGGAAGATCCTTAGCCAGTGTGCCTAAAAGTGGGTGCATTATGTTGACCCTTGCTCGTGAGAGCATAAATAGTCAGCCTCAGTGTAGGCTGTAAAGGTTAAAGGTGAACCTGATTTAAAACCTTAGGTATGAGGTGAACCGCTGTGAAACCTCCTTAGTGAAATCTGGTACACTCAAGGGTTGAGTGCGGTTACTGGGAGTGGAGTAGACAAGTCGTCAAACCACTATAAAAATGACTGTGTTTGAGATTGCTATTCTTCTGATTATGTGATTTACTTTAATATTTGCATATCTGAATATCTGAGATCACACCTCACACACTTACACAATTATATCCATCATAAACTAGTTTGCGTAGTGCTTACTTCTTAAACATTTTGTGATTGGATCCTCTACCAGGCTTTAAAGCCAGTAGAGTTATTTTTTAGTAATCCTATATGTGCCTATTGTTAGGATTAGTGTAACAGGATTTTAAATAAATCATAAAAACTTTTAAAAGTCCTATTCACCCTGCTCTATGATATATTGGCATATCCCGACTTCAACTAAAGCGGTCTTCACCGCAATTTCACCCACCAATGCTCGGCCTCACCCTAAAGCAAATACATTGCCAATGGGACCCGTTGCTGGGTCATACATCTTATATTATCAAACACCTTCTCCACCTGGGAGCGTCATCTCTCTACCACCGATGGATCGGGCTCTCCCTGGAATCTCTGGGGATTGAGTTGAAGAAAATCTTGCAATAGGGTTCTCGCGCGCTCCTGCTCTACCTGCTCTAAGGTCTCAGCGAGATGCTTGTCCTTCCCATAGAGGGTGGCTGTCACAGCCTGAAGCATCTGCTGCAATTGGTCAGCACTAACTGATACGGTAGGGGATGCGCTAGTCTCGGATGGAGGCGTAGGATCTGCAGGAGTCTTGGGTGGGGGAACAGGAGGCTCAACTGGGGGAACGGGAACTGCGGGTGGTAGAGCAGAAGCCGCTCGGGTTGCCCTGGTGCCTCGAGTGCCTCACCTAGGCGGCATGGCCTACAGAAAAGAATAAAGGCGCTTATCAGCCTTGAGAACCTTCGAAGGCTTAGATGTTAGGGAACTAAAACCAAAGTTACGCATTTGGGACCTAATTGTCCCAAGCTCATAACAGATATGTGATGTTGTTCTCAGTTATTCTCAAGTTATGCTCTAATACCAACTTCTATTACGCCCCAGACTAAAAAATCAGGCTCACAAAATTCCCAATCACTGATTCCGGCACCGACAGCCTCCGTAGTTTCCCATTCTCGGCTCCTGGCACCCATATACCAAGTTTCGATCTTGGGATCCTACAAGGAGGATTTCCAACGTACATTTATCTCGTAAAAAGCATAATCATAAGCATAACCCACAACAACAACAACAAGAAACATCACCACATATCCATTATAATAAAAAACTTTAAGTACAATGCATAAGGGAAATACAATATCGATAATCAAAAGCTTCAGAATACAGCTGCACACTCTAAGCTCAGTGCTTCTGTGGCGTCTTAGTGTCACCTACACGCAACGATCGTGAATAAACTTATAGAAAGCTTAGAGGGTGGTTTAAGTGTATGCTAGGTAAGTGTCAAGTATGCAGTATCAGAGTAATGCGGAAACGTGTTGGTAAACCCATACATGCTTTGTGGAAATGCTGGCAAGTCCATGAATGCTATCAGCCATACCAAGGTGATGTAATCCAAGGCCTGCATGGCCAAATGCAAGATGCAATGCAAGCATACTTGTCACACCCCAAACTCAAAAACTGGGCTTACAAAATTTTCAATCGTTGAATCCAACGTCGACAGCCTCCATAGTACCCCATTCACGGCTCCCGGCACCCATACACCAGGTTCCGATCCTGAGATCTTATAAGGAGGATTTTTAACATGAATTTGATTTATAATAAGCATAACCCACGAATAATAACCAAGACACCATCAAAAAATCCACTATGATAAAATAAAAATTTTAAGGTACAATGCGTATGAAGGAAAATACAATGATAAAAATAATGGAAACTCCTGAAGCTCAATTACACGCTCCTGCTACGGCTGCGTCTTGACGTCACCTGCACGCATCAATCGTGCATAAGCTTATAGAAAGCTTAGAGGGTGGTGTAAGTGTGTGCGTAATATGAGCATGCTCAGAATGCAATATCAGAGTAATATGTAATCATGCTGATGAGACCATGAATGCAATCAATCGTACCAAGGCTATGCGATGCAAGGCATGAATGTTATCGGCCACACCAAGGCCATACGATACAAGGCCTAGACAGCCAATGTCATGTGCAATATGTAGCTCATGCATACCAATCCACATATCAATGCAAATCATCACTAGAGCATCAAATATCAGTATAGTTTTCACACTGGACAATCACTAGGATTTAGTACACTCCAAATGACACTGCCCCTTTCTCAGGCACGCAGTTCAAGTGAGCGTAAGAAACCTCACTATTCACCTGGCCAATAACCTGCCAATATGTATTAGGCACGTCGATAGCGGACCCATTTACGAGCTAGTCATACCAGCCTAGCAATGCCCCCTACCCTTAGGTGGGTAAGGCCTCATCCCCTTCCAACCGAAGATGACATAGTGGGAGACGTGACCTCCTTATATTCGGTCCTTGTGCACTCATGTATCCACTCCGTCTTGACGTTGGAGTCATCCTCTAGTACCATCGGGTTTAGAGATTTTCACTCAGGGACATCTATGGCGCCCCGATACTAATAACAATATTTCTGGTGTCTGATCCTGCCATCCACAATATGCTTGTAGAGGCCATAGCCCTGATGTCGCTATGGCATATAGTAATCATGTCATACAAATGTGGGGTGCATGAATCACACTATCAGTCATGCATCAATCCTACGCGTATTGCGCACTCATGTGGGACAACTCCGCCTATCAGGGAGCCACATAAACAATCTACCCAAAGGCATATGCTCTGATCAGTCACTCCTCATATCAAGCATACATATAATGCATATAAGCATGAATCATGGAGCTATACTAAGCATGTTATATGGTGATGAACTCTATTCATAATGAAGATGGGCCTAGACGGCCTACACACTACAAGTATGGGCCTAACAATAGGCCCTAGAGAGAGTTACGATGCAGACATTTAACCATCATTGCTCCCAAGACATGGCCCGCCATAAACATCATGGTGGAATCACACATCGTAATAGACCTCATATACATTACATTCAACCTCACACAAAGGCCTCACATACATCTCATTGGACCTTACTCATGGTCCTTATGTACATCACATTGGGCCTCAACCTGTAATGCCCCAGATTTTTACCAACCTGGAGTTAGATGTCCTTAGGCAAGGGTAGATCCTAACCCCTTATGAACCTCTCAAACCTCAAATCCTTTAGGAATTAGACAAAGTTAACTAAGTGCTAAACTGGATTAGCTACGAAATTTGCACTAATCACTTTAAATACGATCTGCAAGACCCAAAACTTGTAGAATCATTGACTCTAGGTTACCCTAAAATCTAAGATCAATTTCATTACCCAACTGCTCTCAGGAGCACATTGAAACTCCGTATCAGATTTGGACTGCACGTCAAAAGTTTGAATAATATGAAGTTATAGAATTGGGACCGCCTTGCTGAGCTTGACAACCATCTCGGAAATCAAATCCAGATAGTGTCCTGGGGCTATTCACTTAAGCCCGGAGTGAAGAGTGTGAGAAACATGAAATTAATTAGAAATAAATTCTAAATTTAAGTAATCTGAGACTTGTCGCTTGCGGGCCTGATATAAGCAATCAAACCGTCAGAATCTAACCCAAATACACCCTCGGATCAGGGGAAATTTCATACACAATGCAGTGTACTTGTAACCCTGATCGAGTTCTAGTGACCGTTGAACTGAAACTAGTCCACCACGTGTGATCTAGGAACCTGACTGGAACGAAAACTTAACTCAACCTAAATCCAAGGTTGGTGAGCTTAAGTCTGACCTTTGGCTCAAGGGGGGGGCTCCAGAAGTGCTCCGTTGAGATGGAACAGACCCACTTTGGCTATAACCTAAGTATACCTTGGCCCTGGGTCTAATTTGGAGAGTTTTTAGCCTATATAAGGACCTTAAACCCTCACCCTCTCATTCCATACGAATTTGAGAAAACCTAGGAGAGAGAAGAGAGAAAAGAGAGAGAAAGTGTGAGAGTAGTGGGAGCATCTTCCTGATACTCTATTCCACTACTATACATGCTTAGCCATCACCTTCTAATCGCTCTTCTGGCGATTCTGACATCATTCTTAGGTAAGGAAACTCTAACCTTAACTTGTTCTAGGGTTTCAAAGGTTGTAAGTTGCGAAATAGCTAACTTAATTCTTGCTATAGGTTGATATAGCATCGTTGAAGAAGACTTAACATTTCTATCAAATTCGTTACGCTTCTACGGCATAAGGTGCGGACTTTAAACGTATAGGTTATGGTTTTCAAGGCTTTCAATGTCAGTTAATGATATATTACTGACATGGATGCTATTGTACATGTACAAAGTGCTGTCCGTTTCATTTTTCAGATATACATTAACTATGTTGAATATATTGTATTCCTCATATTTGTAGAAAATACCATATATGTATGAAATACGGATTTGTGCTTGCCATGATTAATTGTTGTCTATGTATGCTAGATACATGTGTATCAACTTCTTGGTGAATGGATTAGCCTAATACATGTTTTATCAACATATGTTGAGTATATTATATTGTGTAGCCTAAGTGTTTGTTGAAAGGCCTGAATGAATATAGATTCATGATTTGTGCCTGCCATGTGTATTGAATGTAAGAACATGATTGTGGTGTACTAGACAACCCCTTAGCGAAAGGATTTTCCCTATATCACGCCACGGCATTACACAACCCATGGGCCCCCAATACATCACAATGAGCCTTATACAAGGGTCTAATATACTAGCAATGGGCCTCATCATACGAGCCTCATATACATCACATCGGGCCTCATCACATGGGCTAATATACATCATAATGGGCCTCATCGCATGGGCCAAACATACATCATAATGGGCCTCATTACTTGGGCTAAATATACATCATAATGGGCCTCATAACAACACATCGGGCCTCGCCATATGGGCCTCATATATATCACGTGGACCACATCACATGGGCTGCACCAATGGATCTCATATACATCAAGTGGGCCGCATCAATGGGCCGCACCATCTACACCATTCATCAATTTTAGAGATCTTTTAAAGCATTACCCAAAGATGAATCACATCGGAAGATCATCTGGACCATTCCGCAAATAACAATGGAGGTAATGATTTCTACCCTTAAAATTTCCAAGGCCCACCATAATTTTTATTTTCCATCCAATCTGTTCATATGGTCAAAAGGACCTTAATCAAGAGGAAAAATAAATTTCATACTGATCGAAAACTTCTGTGGCCCCAAAACGATTTCAACAGTAGATGTTTAACCTCCACTGATTTTTGTAGTGTGGTCCACCTGATAGACGGTGTGGATATATGACATATACATCAATGGTCGGGGCCCACACATCCCATAATTGACGGATGTATAGATTTAATACATACATCATGTGGGACCCCAGAACTTGTTGACGTTATGCAACAACTGGAGCTGCTCCGTGGGGTCCCCAATGGATGGTCTGGATGAAATGGTGGGTCCCACAAAATTTTCTATTGTTAGTACAACTGGGACCCATAGAACTTGTTGTCGCCAAGCCCTACTGGGGGTGCTGGCTCACCAGAGATGGACGACTTGGATTTACGGACACATCACAGTGTCTTCCACCATCCTCACAGCTGGACGGTGTAGATACAATTACATCCCTGGTATGGATAGTGTGAATATAGAATAATACATCAAGGTGGGTCCCATCCCACATGTGTCACACATGTGGGGTGGCCCCATGTCTAAATAAATGGATGGCTGGAGAAACACAACATCACGGTGGGCTTCATTCAAAATGACGGACGGCATGGATTCCATCCACACATTAAGTGGGACCTGTCCAGATGGACGGACGGTGTGGATTCCATCCACACATCAAGTGGGCCCCACATAACTTGATGACATCACTACACAGCTATATAGCTAGTGTGTGATAGTCCAGCCAAACCACTTTCCAAGAGGTGGGTCCCACATGGTGCCCACCTCCAGTACATATATATATATATATATATATCATGTGATGATGCTACAACATCCAAGGGCTGGACGTCCATCTAACGAACGGTCTGGATGATCAGACATATGTATTAAGTTTGGTTCCACACGTGCAACATGTGCACACCTACTACAAAAATGGATGGACGGTGTAGGATATAACACATATCCCACAATGGGACCAGGAGAACTTGCTGAAGTCAATCCAGCTATATGCTAGTGTGAGGTACTCCAGCCAATCTGTTTTTAGGTGGGTCCACATGTGTGGGACCCACCAGCTATGGATGGACGGTTTGAATATTAAGCATCAACGGGTGGGCCACAACATCACAAATAAAAGGAGAGAGAGAGAGGGAGAGGGAGAGAGAGAGAGAGAGAGAGAGAGAGAGAGAGAGAGAGAGAGAGATGATGTAGTGGAGGGAGCCCACCACTATGGGCCCCTCATATGTTTACAACACATACATCAAATTTGGTCCCATCACAAGTGGGCCATCAAATTAAAAATCAACGGTGGATCACCCACCTATTGGCCTTCTTCTTAGTCCCTTGAAATGCTAATCTCCTAAGCTCCTTCTTTGATGGAGGATGATGAAGTTTTGATGGTGGGGATGAAAGCTTTTGGGGTTGGAAAGTGGGCCACACCTAGTTTCTCCTTGGGAGGCTTGGACATTGGCTTCTCTTGGGTTGTTTGGGAGTGAAGAGAGAAATGAGAGAGAGAGAGAGAAGGGATGGGATGAAATGAGATAGGTGAGTGATGTGTGAGTGATGGGTGGAGTGGTGTTGTGTAAGAGGTGGGATGGAAAGGTATGGGTGGAGAGAGAGAGAGTTGACTTTGGGAATGGGAGAGGGATTAGCTCGGTAAGGTTATGTACTTGACATTGATTGATGGATTGATGTGATGTGTTGTAGAGATTCCCTTGGTATCTGCAACGTGCGGCGTTTTCCTCGAAACAAACGCAAACCCACAACTCCTGGCTTGGGTATCGCATCGGCACGTGAGACGCGATGTTGGAACCGTGGCGACGGTGCGGTCAATAAGATACAAGTTTTGAGTCGAGTTGACATAGATATATAAGATGTGACTTAGGGTCATGTACAAACATCAATTACAAGTCATGGGTTACCGAAATTCGATTGGGAGGACTGTCACGCCCTAAACTCGGAAACTGGGCTCACAAAATTCTTAATCACCGAATCCGGTGTCGATAGCCTCCGTAGTACCCATTCTCGGCTCCCAGAGCCCATACACCAGGTTCCGATCTTGGGATCCTACAAGGAGGATTTTTCAATGTACATTTATCTCGTAAGAAGCATAACCACAAGTATACCCAAACCACAAAGGCAACATCATCATCACATATCCACTAATATAATTATTTGAGTCAATGTTGAAAGGGAAATAAAATATAGAAATATCAAAGAAAACCCCAGAAGCTCCATTGCATGCTCCTACCTCAACTCGGCTGTATCATAATGTCACCTGCACGCATCTATTGTGCATAAGCTTATAGAAAGCTTAGAGGGTAGTGTAAGTGTGTGTGAGCAGACTATGCATGCTCAGAATGTAGTATTAGAGTAAATGGAGATACTAATAAGTCCACAAACCTTATAATATTAGAGTAAGCAAAAATACTGACAAGTCCATGAGTCATACAATATCAAAGTAAGTAGAAATACTGACAAGTCCATGAGTCATACAATATCAGAGTAAGCAAAATTACTAACAAGTCCATGAGTCATACAATATCAGAGTACACAATATAGATTAACTATGCAAATGAGGAGTCGTAGAGAGCCAAATATCATATGCCGAGGGTACAATGCAATATGTAAATCTTGCTAAGTCCGTCTAAGCCATATAAGTGTAGAACATAACAACCCAAAATGTCATATGCCTACAGATGTAATGTAATATGCGATGCGAATGAAATGACCAAGCTTGAGTATGAAGTCGGAATGATAGTACGTAGTATCGCAGGCTATGGGGTCTATCACAAGGGACTTCTATCCAAACTAGTTCCATACCTGAATTTGGATAGTCAGACTCAATGTGGTAGACTACTGATCTCTGATTAGTAGCGTGCCCCAACCAAAATTATGGCTATTACGAATGTACATGTAACAAATAGTTGCGCACCACCAACCCGAGTGGATAGTGAATGAATAAATGAATGAGTGAATATGCAACTCTTGCTTAATAAGTCCACATATCAGTATTGTTCATCTCTGGGATCATCACAGGGGTTTAATACACTCTATATGCAAATCGCCGCCCACTGAAGCGCGACCATGCAAGTGGAAGAGACCTCACTATCCGCCTGACTAGTAGTCAGCCAATATCTACCCGACACGTCGATAGAGGACCCATTCACGATCTGGTCAAACTCAGCCTAGCTATGCCCCCTTCTCTCGGGTGGGTAAGGCCACACCCCCTCCCAACCAACCACGACACAGCGGGAGACGCAGCCTCCTAGTATTCGGTACTCGGGCGCTCATGTATCCACTCGGTCTCGATGTTGGGGCGTCCACTGGTACTAAGAGGGTTTAGAAATTTTCACCTAGGGCCATTTATGACAGCCCGATGCTAGAATAGATTTTCGGTGTCCCATCTGGCCTCCACGATATGCATGTGGAGGTTACGACCCTTATGTCGTTAGGGCATATAGTAATCACAACACACAATGCAAGATGTATAAGTCATACAATCCAATCATGCATCAATCTTGCGCATACCGTACGCTCATGCGAGACAATCTCTGTCTATTAGGGAGTCTCATAACAACCTACCCAATGACATATGCAATGGTCAACCACATCTTAAACAAACATGTAGTGGAGATACCACAAGTGGGCTGCATCAATGGGCCACACTAGCCTTATACACATCAAGTGGGCTACATCAATGGGCCACACTAATAGGCCTTTTACACATCAAGTGGGCTGCATCATATGGGCCACACCAATGGGCCTAATACACAACAGGTGGGCCCCATCACATGGGCCTCAAGTATAACAAGTGGGTCGCATCAATGGGCCTCATATATACCAAAATGAATCACATCGGAAGATCATCTGGACCATACCACAATTAACAGTGGAGATAATGGTTTTCACGGTTAAACAATTCACAGGGCCCATCATAAAGTTTATTCTCCATCCAATCTGATCATAAGGTCACAAAGACTTGGATTAAGAGGGAAATAAATTTCATATTGATCCAGAACTTCTGGTATCCTTAAAGGATTTTAATGGTGGACGTTCAATCTTCACTGATTTCTATAGTGTTGTCTACCCGATATACGGATCTGCCTCATTTTTCTCAAGCCTTAAGACAAGCTTGCCAATTGGATGGACGGTATGGATTAAGCCCACATATCACGATGGGCTCCATGTAAATAGATTAACGGCGTGGATTCCATCCACACATCAAGTGGGTGCCGTCCAGATGGACGGACGGTGTGGATGAAATCCACACACATAGGTGGGTCCCACGTGACTAAGATGGATGGTTTGGGATAATACATCAAGGTGGGCTCCACATAGCACCATCCAGATCTGGACGGTGCAGATACAGGATACATGCATAAGGTAGGGGCCCATGGCACTAGCTGATGTCACCACATCAGCTTATATAGTTGGTGTGGGTACTCCAGCTGATCAGCTTCCAGGTGGTCCACATGTGTGGGACCCACCAGCTGTGGATGGACGGTGTAGATATAAACACATACATCAAGTGGGTAGGCCCACCGTCTAACCCATCTGGATAGCAGGATTAAAACATATATATCATAAGGGGGGCCCACAGATGTACGGTTGAGATCTAACACATCTCATGTGGGCCCCTCACTTGCTGAAGGAAAATGTAGCAGTACGCTACTGGTGTGAGACGCGTGCACCACCAATCTGTTTCCAAGAGGGTGGGTCCCAAGTGGGGCCCACCATATATATATATATGTTATATATATTTATGTAATATAATATTATATTATCATTAAAATAATGTATATTTTATTTATCTTTTTTTTTTTAAGGAACTAATGTCCAAACCCCCTGGACGGATGGTGTGTACTTAAAACGCATGCATCAAAGAGGATCCCACCGTCCAGGGGTCTAGACGGTGCAGATCTAGCATAGCATCAAGGTGCGTCCACACGTGTGGCCCACCCCATCTTTGGATTAAGCTGATATTTGTGTTTTCCCTACATCCAGGCCCGTTCACTAGACGGTGTGGATGATACGTTACGGTGGGATTTCCACTGTCCACGTGGCCGGACGGTATGGATCTAATCCATTCATCATGGTGGGCCGCAATAGGAAAAAAAGGGAGACGGAGAGAGAGAGAGAGAGAGCGAGAGAGAGAGAGAGAGAGAGACGGCGGAGGGACCCTGCCACTGTGGACCCCTCACTACATGCATCAAATGGGTCCCACCACCTGTGGGCTCTTAAATCACAAAAAATAAAATAAAGATCACCCACCTTTATTGCTTCTTCTTAGATCAATGGCAAGCTAAGCTCCTCGACTACTACTTTCATGGAGGATGATGGTGGTTAGACGGTGGAGATGGGAGATAGGGAGGTGAGCCACACCAAGCTCTCCTCTCTTGGAGATAGCTTGGACGTCTCTCATGGTGGGGTTACTTGGGAGAATGGAGAGAGAGAATGAGAGAGAGAGAGAGAGATGATGGGAGAGAAGTGATGGGAGAGAGGGATGTGAGAGGTGATGGAGTGATGGGGAGTGATCGGTGTGTACTTGACATGTAAGGGAGAGAGTTGACTTTAGGGATTCGTGTTTGTACTTGGGGATGGGAAGTGGTACTTGACATTTGATGTGATTGATTTGATGTTTCTCTTGGGATTTGCAATGCACGGCGTTTTCTTCTAACTGAACACGGGTCCACATCTCCTGGCCTCAGTATTGCCTCAGCGCGGGAGACACGACATAGGAACCGCGGCGATGGCACGGTCGCTATGGTACAAGTCTCAGGTTGAGGAATGCGGGATTCGACTCATGGTCACATGCAAATGCTGATTATAGGTCGCGGGTTGCTGGAATTTGACCGGGAGGATTGCGGAAGCCTACGGAACAGTACGGTCTAGGACACGAGCCTTACAAGGACTGCAGAAGCCTACTGAATGGTACAGTCTATGATACGGGCCTTACAACTCTCCCCTCCTAATAAAAATTTCATCCTCGAAATTTACACAATCATCGCAACCAGACATAACTCATAAAGGAGAGGAAACATAACATCATCATATAAAATCGCAGACAGCATACAAGATACAACATATAATCAATCATCAAAGAGATGGGGATAGCACTCTCGAATCTCGGCCTTGTGCTCCCAAGACACCTCATCAACAGAATGGTGACCCCACTGCACCCTCACCAAGGGAATGACCTTGGTTCAGAGTACCTGCTCCTTTCGATCAAGGATACGAACTGGCCGCTCAATGCAAAAAGTGTCCTCACGAACCTCCAGCGGCTGCCAATCAATAACAGGAACGATGTCTGACCTACACTTCCTCATCATAGATACATGAAAAATGCTGTGGATGTTAGATAACTGAGATGGCAAGGCAAGTCGATAAGCCACGATACCAATGTGCCTAGTGATCTCAAAAGTTCCTATGAATCTCGGGGTAAGCTTGCCCTTCGCTCCAAATCGAACCACGCCCTTCATTGGTGAGACCTTGAGATATACTCTGTCCCCAACAGCGAACTCTAAGGGACGACGCCTGCAATCAATAAAACTCTTCTGCCAGCTCTGAGCTGTGCGCATCCTCTATAAGACCC